>LPNX010473253.1:667061-873953 GCA_001517045.1 Pseudotsuga menziesii
CCCCCTCCTTTATCCTAGTTCTCCCCCTACTTCTATTCCCACTCAAAACAATTAAAACATATAAACTTACAACATAGTTTACTAATACATAAAAGTCAAATAATGAACTAAAATCTTTGAGACTTTGATAATGGAAAAAAAGACAATAAAATTTTGGGTCATATTTTAATTCATAATGCCAGAAAATAAAATAAAACTTTGGATATTTTTTAAAATTAAAAATTTATAATTTTGATAATAATAAAAAAAAGACAATAAATCTTATTTTTAAAATTGAAATTTGTAACTTTGATGATGAAAAAAAGACAATAAACATCTACGTCATTTTTTTAAAATTGAAAAATGATTAGCGACAAATTATTTAAACCACATTATATATATATATATATAACAAAATCAAATTAATATTTACAACATAAAACTATTTAATTAAAAAAAAATAGATCTCCTCAAGCACGGGAACACGAGAACAGATGTCTAGAGAAGGCTTCGCAGGCTGGAAATAGAGTTACAATGCATAGAGAGAATGTTGGTTACATGTACATATGCATAGGAATGCAACAAATATGGTCGATGTGTGGCTGGCGAGAAAAACAACATTGTGGAGATGCAATGTAGCCACAGGATCTCTAAAAGAGAAAACGAAACCAAAGGGTCGATGGAAGAAAACATATGCAAGGAGGGAAAGTAGCTTGTGAGGGGAAATCGAAAGAGTATTTTTGTGGATGGAAGATAACATATGCAAGGAGGGTCTATGAATGGAGGGTTATGCCATGGAAGAAATTCTGCAAAATGGTTAGGGAGAATGATTCTTTTAACAATCTAACTTGATCTGTGCATGGTTGTGTTGAGCAGGTAGATAGTTCTAACTTGATCGGAGCTTCCTGCGGCATGGTATGCTTTGGAAACAAAAAATTCCACCAAGTATCTTACAGTATCATATATCTGTAAATAAATGAATACATGAACTTAAAAGAAGAAGCCAACAATACATACCACTGATCACCATGAGAGGTCTCAACTGCATCTAGTAGAGGTCCTCTTAGAGTAGATATCTGATGTCCTTTAAGGTTTTTGAAAGCGTTTCCACTCCAGTGCAATCTGCCTTCCTCATCTATCATCACATACAAACTCGACTCAAGATCAAGATGGAGCAGGCTCATGAGTACGACCGAGACTCAGCCAGACTCAGGACTCAACACAACACACAACATGAACAAATAGAGGAGGAGGAAAATGTTCTGAAAGTATGTAGAGTTTGAGATATATATAGGTGATTCCCTCAAGGATACACGCTGGGGAGGGTAGCACTTCCTTCAACAGATAGGAATAGGCGGTGGTCCAGGTAACAAATGAGACAATTTACGTCTCCCTCTCTGAACCAACTACTTTTCCCTTAAACGGGTAGAAAAGCACTTTTTCCTCTCTGAACTAACTACTTTTCCCTTCAAGACTGCTTAGCGCTTTTTCCAGAGATAGAATAAGCTCTTTTTTCTCTCTTTTACATCAACCCTAACTTCAAAAACAACTGCTTTTCTCTCCTTGAACTAAGAGACTTTGATTTTTCATGCCTGAGCAAATAGAATTTGCTTTTCCTTCCCTGAACTAATTGCTTTTTCCTACCTGAATTAATAGTTTACAGACAGATCAGAGACCACTTCTCAAGAATGGATAAAGAGGAGATCAAATCCAAAATTGTACTCTAACAGGAACTAAAGAACAAGCAGGATTGAAGCCTACTGATGTGGGCGTGCTGCATCTGAACTTCTTTCCGGTGTGAAATGATGACCAGGTTTGTGCTCTTCTACCTTTTTTCAAGTATTTTACTGGGAATTATTTTAAAATATTGGACTTATAATTGAAGATTGCAGTTAATTAGTAAGAAGCTCACCCAAGCGAGAAGAATATGGCAACTAAAAACAATAGAGTTACCATCTTTGTATATCCTAATGAAGTAGAGTTATCATTAAATGCAGTACTTCCAATGCTTTTTTGTTTCGAGTGTCTCTCGTGAGGAGAATTTCTATCTGGTTGGTGGTCTAAAATATCTTGGGCTTTCATCTGTAAGGTCTTGGTTCTGATACTATTTTTCGTTGACAACCTTTTCATACGCATCATTCTCACTATCAAACTGCTTTTGATTACGAGAGTGCTGAAAATGATTGATTTAAGAATCATCATTTCCAAAGTTTCTATACCCTGGATTTGGAAATTTCTCTTGTGCTCATCTTTATCATCATCAAAGTCCCCAAACGATGGTTGGAATGCTCACTTGAATTTCATGCACTGTTGGATATTGACCTATTGATCTTGGGGTTCAACCTTATCCTAAAAAATATCATTGGTTTCATACTCTTCTTCACTATGATTGTACTCATTGTATTGTTGGTTGGATTGACTTACACGAGACTGATCATCTTCTGACCAAGAAACTTGACCCTCTTAACATTCTTCTCCACTTTCAGAACCATAACTTTCCTTTTGACTAGGATGAACTTTTTCAAATCCAATCCTAGTGCTGGTAACACCATTCCTCCATTTTTGTCCTTCACCTTTCAATGTCAAATAGCTGATTATTCATTCTAGACATGGTGTCTTTATTATCACTTTCCAATGTATTAACAGGTGCCCAATATGTCCCTTCATATTGATCTTTTAAATGTGCTCCGTGAGATTCATCTTCACCTTCAAATATCAGTTCTCTTGAGTTATCTATTTTTTTAATTTAAGTTTGTATTCCAAGATTCACTTTTGCAATATTAACAGTAGCTTATATAGAAACTACTGCATAAGCATCTCTGATTTTAAGAGTGTTTCCCCGGCATCGGCCACATCCGTATATTTTAGATTTTCTTGATATAAATCCATGAATACCCCAACAGTAGGTTTTGTGGCCATATCATGGCATTTCATCTTACCTTCCCTCTATTGTCCGACATGTAAATCATTTTCACATGTTAGGATCAAGATCTCTTGTTGGATGTGGACTCAAAGATTTCATGTGTAGATTATCGTGAAGAGGAGGTGAATCATATATTACATCAGATAATATTTTATGACCTTGAATGGTACAAGGTTGAAAATGCTATTCAGTCATGCCTCTAACATCGGGTGAAGGAGTTGGTGAAGGCTCATAGGTACCCAAAGTGTGATGTGTGATAGTAGTTGGTGCTTTTGATTTTAACGACACCAAAAATATTTTCTCATTTCCTGGTACTGAACCCTGAGTGGTACCGTCTTCTAGTTTGAAATTTATCTAGCTTGCTCCAAAATACTCTTTCGATCCATTCTGCATATTGACTCTTGATATAACAACACAATCATAATGAATATAATGATAGAACTTGGAATAATTATTCTGGTACATTCCCAAGCCAAGAAAATACTCTTGGAAAATATAGACACTACCGCAATTGGGGTGCCAATTAAATGTTTAATGAAAACATAAATTTTCAACATCGATTTGAAGTTGAGCAAGCATAAAACTGGAGAAAAAATCAACAAAAATTTAATGAAACGTCACTTAAGCAACGTTATGGGGAAAACGTAGCCTAAGCTAAACTCCAAAGTGTAGCTTAAGCTACGCTTCAAAGCATCGCTTAAGCTACACTTCAGAGTGTCGCTTAAGCTATGCTCTAGAACATTGCTTAAGCTACATTTTACCCATGGTGAGTCCCTATGGCGTAGCTTAAGTGAGGATTTGAATTATTTAAGGATGTTGTTGATATGTTCCAAAATATGTCTATTTCTTCGACCAATCTAGTTGCAAAAGACATTCGTCAATGGAGTTCACACCCAGGATACCACCTGTCACGTCCCCATGCCTCCGACCAGCGAGGAGGACGCAACTCAAGGTTTGACCACCCGGGCTAAAAGCCCATGATCATGTGAATTCATAAAATAACATGTTGATATGATGAAATAAAATGCATTGAAGTAGAAAATGCATATATGCAATTTTTTATCATACACAGCGGAAGAAACATTCATTCATACAAGCATTCATTCAACATGTTCAACATGATCATTAACAGAAAATATAGTTGCAGAAGTAAAAATGGACAAGATCACTTATCTTATGAGGAAATCCTTCCACAACCAGCTACGTCACTGCAACGTTCCACCCAACCATAGGCCAGCGTGCTCCTTAATCTCTCAGCAATGCTACCACCCCCAAGTTGGGCATGATTCTCCAAGGAATAAGGGAACTAGCAGACTTACACATAGCCAAGGATGTACATAACATAGCCAAGACAACAAAGTTGGGTTTATCAGGCCATCAAAGAGTTGGGAAAGGCTAATTGCTAAGCTGGTGAACTCATTATAGAGATAAGAACACCTACACCAGAACTAGCCTGACCTCTAAGACACCCACTCACACCCAACACAAGGAATCGGTCCCTTCTCTGCTACACAGTCCCTCAGGCCCTGCATTCCCTTCTAGTGCTATTCAAGGGTGGTGGAGAAGAAGGCCAGCCCTCTAGCTCTGTCTGTGTGGTTTCCAGCCACCAGGTTTATCAAGCAAAACTAAGCCCCCATCCCTGCTCCTTACACAGTCCGAAGACCATCCATTGCACTCATGCAATCATTCAGCTGTTACAGCTTGACAGGGAAAACAAATCCCAAGTGGATTATATAGTCCCAAATGTATCAGTGGACATGGGGAAAGAACAATAGTCCCAAAATGTAATCAGCATACCTTACCAACATACACGGGGAAAAAGACAGTCTGTTTTACACAATCGAAGCCGCTGGGGAAAAACATACGCAGACCATACTGGGGACAAATTTATAGTTTCCCAACTGGTGCATGAACATGCACAATGCCGAACCCACAAATTAGCCTATGAGTAAAGGACGGAGCCACACCATTCTCAAATCCGTAGAGTAAAAACTGCGTGGTAAAACCAGGAAAATCCTGTGCGTGAGGGAATAATGAACAGGCAATGGTGGATAACGAACAGACCATAGAGAGGATGCAAAATTGGACGTGCGTGAGTCTTCAGCGCCGTCGTGGAGAGAAGAAAATGTCTACGTGAGACCAAACCTCCAAGAGCCTATGCGTGAGAAGAATCGGACAATGGAGATAATGCGTGAGGATGAACAGATCGTGGAGGTAACGTGCAGTGGAGAGAGAGTGTGAGTGTTTCTTAATGGTGGAGTGTGCATGTGGGTGAGGACTGAAAGTCCTACCACCCCACTCCCCAAAACAATTAACTGCCTCAACCACCAGCAACCTTTCTTAATGAAAGTGGTTGGAATAAACAAGGGAAGAAGACACATGGGTATTTTCCCTCAATGGCCCAAGGTTTGACAAATTTCCACCCCACCCTTATCCTTGTGAAAATCATGACCCTTCTCATTTTTGTTGCCACGATCGTAGCTGGTCGGGTTCATTTAATTAATTATAGATGCATATTTACATGATGACAAACATAATATATGCCACATTCCCCGATATACCATCGATGACAAATTTAAATCCAAAACATAGCATAACCGATCAATGGCGGGGCCTTGGCCTTTAGCTCCACACCATGATCATTACAGTATATACATCATGTACATTTAATGCAATGGGGTCAAAACCAGGGTGTTACACCACCCTTATAATTCAACACTCACTCATAGTGGGGCACAAACATCAGATGTTGGCTATCTAACACGGAGACTTGTTGAAGTCAACACATTGTTGTATGTAGAATGGGGCACTATTTGAGGGTGACCCTTACCGATGAAGCAAGGTAGAATCCTACAGACATTCTTCATAGAATAATTTCTTAGGTAGCCGATTATGATATTGGAAGTGAATATTCTCTTATCCTCCATTTAACATAAAATAGTACTAGCCAGCCGGAATAAGATTTCATAGATTGATTAGGATCAAGAACTTACAGTTTTTTCATAATTTTAGAGGCTGAAAAATGGGGACTCTCAAAAGAGTTGTCTACATGGTATGGTTTTTAATTCAAGAGATAGGGCAGGCCATTGACTATCTCAAATGTTGTCTTCAAGGAAATTCTGTCTTCTAAGAGAAATGTATATTATTTCCCCTCCCTTCGTCTTATCATTTATTCTTCATTTTATGTATTTTTCCAAATCAACTTCAACATGGACTAGCTTGAGCTCAAGGGAATTTGAACCCTGATCACTTTTTCTTCTTGATAATTTTGAATAATATTGAAAAGAACCCTTGAGTTGATGTTTCTATTTATTGATTTTGATTCAAAAATTATTTTAATAAATGTCGTTTTCATTTTTCATGTTTCCTTACCTGTACCCAACCAAATTCCATATAGCCTTCATTTGAAACCTAAAGCCCTAATCGTTTGACCTACAAAATACTATATGCAATTATGAATTTGGATTATCTTCATTGGTAATTTCCAATGTGCTTGTAGTTCAACTGCAAATATGGTGTCATGTTAGGTCAGCAATGAAGGTTCACTTTCCTAGAGACATGATTAAGCCATTGGATCAGTGCAAATTATGCATTATTTTGATAGAAAAGTGCCCTCTATCATGGCACCTCATTTGAAAGAAAGCATTTATGTTTAGCAGTTTCTTGATTTTCTTAGATGTGAATGGTTCATTGGTTTCAGATCCTTCTAGGCTCTCAGAGGAGAAAAGGATGCTCATTGGGTCTGTAGTACCAACATATGTTTGTCCAATTGAGAAGAGACAAATATTTTTTTAGATCCCGAAAATTCTCCATTGAAATAATGGAAGAGTGGCCATTTCAAGAGTCTTCCTAGGAATTGGTATATCCTTTTATAATCTCTCGAAAGCATTGGTTTGAAACCAAGGAAAAACATTTGATGAAGCTATTTGATATTGGGTATCCACTGGGGAACTTCCTTAAGTTTAAAATGGTTTTCAGTGTAGCACTTTCCAAGCGAGAAATTTGATTTGGAATGCTTTAGGTTTAGATGGCAATCTATAGACTAGTTTGGTTGTTAGGGCCTTGTTTATAATATCCAACTATTTTAATCCCAATCCTCTTGCCCCACTTTTGGAGGGTATTGTAATATCCCGATTTTGACCCCTATTGCATTAAAATTGTAAATGATGTCAATATAATTATTAAATCATGGTGAGGAGCTCAAGGCCAAGGTCCCACCATCGATTTAGTGTTTTATGTATTGAAAATTAAAAATCAATACCTATGATTCTCGTGCTAGCCAGGCACAATATAAATTGAGACATCATGCAAATATGCAATTTAATAAAATACCCACAACTAGCTATGCAATGAAACAAAGAGATGGGGGGCATGATTTCACAAGGAAAATGGGGGGGGGATTATTCAAACCATTGAGCCAATAGTGTAAATCCAAATGTCAATGAGATAACCCATAAAAATCTCAACTACTCATTTTGTCTTATGCACCCAATCATTTAATTCTTCCAGAAGTTGGTTGAGGTAGTTAATGCATTGGGAATGGAGAGGTATGGTAGTTAATTTAGTATTGGGCCAAGCCATTATTTTTGGGAAATCATCTTTTTTATTATGGGGCAAGAAAACACCGAGAAATTGGTTCCCATTCCATTCCTTACCCATGTGTTTCTCTTCCTCACACAGTCGGAGCTAGCTGGGTGTTTTTCCCTCACGATTTTCTATAGTTTCCCTCATTTCTCCATGGCCGAGAACCCATTTTTGTATTGCTTAGTGGCTGGGAAGAGAGATTCACAATTTGGGGGTTTATAGAGGTCGATTTTTCCCTTGTGAAGCCGATAGACATTTTCTGAAATTGTATTGCTCACCCTGGGTTGTTTCCCCATCTACCATTTTATTTTTGGTTGCCAAAATGTTTTTCTTCATACCCAACACTTGTGTTTGCTGTTATGTGCATACTTGTTTTGGTATGAACTGTTAGGAGTGGAAGAGGCCCATAATTGGCTTAGTAAACCTAGTGAAGAGAGGAACCTCGCAAAATGATCAAGAGGGGCTGGCTAATCTTCTATGCACACCTGTGAGAACACTGGAAGTGAAGGTATGGCCCAAGGGACTGTGTAGCAATGAAGGGAATATTTCCTTGTGTTGGGTGTGTAGGTATTGTGGAGGCCACACTAGATAGATCTTGTGCAGGTGTTCATAGCTCTGTGGTTGAGCTCACTAGCTTAGCAATTCTTCCTATCCACTGCCTTAGCAGCCTGATAAACCCAACTATGGATTGGCTTGGATGAACCTTGGTGTGTATTTGGCTATGTGTGAGCCTGTTGTTCCCCTTTTCCTTGTGGAAATCATGCCTAGCTAGGGGGTGGCAGTTGTGCTGAGATATTGATGAGTACAACTAGCCTATGGTTGGGTGGAACGTTGCAATGACATAGCTAGTTACGGAGCAACTCATTTCCAAGATAAGTGCTCTCTGTATTAACTCTGTAATGAAATTATTTTACAAATTATTATGAACATATTGAATGATATTTTCATCCGTGGTATAGTAATGCATTATGCATCGGCATATATTTTATCTTCAATTCATCTTTGATTATGTTGATGGGGCTAGATTCCCAGTTATGGAAGCAGTTCGTCACGTCCTCTCCAGACGAGAGGGGATGGGACGTGATAGGTAACTTCTCTCTAGGACATAAGGTGCCATTTCCTATGATATTTGTAATATCATCATGAAAATTTTCTAAATATGCTTTCAATCTTGGTAAGAACAATTATTTGGACTAAGAGGACAAATCTAAGGAATATATGAATAACTATTAAAATGGATAAGATGCATACCAGTTTTCTATCCATAGATATATATCTGGTGCTCAAGATTCTATCTTATGTTTGATCTTATTTATTATGCTCTGTCAACTGATTCTTCCATAGTTAGATGCAGAGAGTGGGTATGCCATTTACTTAGAAGGAAAGTTTCATCTCTTAAAGACAAGAATTTCAATCACTTTTTGATGGAATATAGCCCTATGCTTAATAAATCAGACTCTAAACTTATCAAGGTTGATTTTTGGGCTTGTCCGTGCTTCAAACACCTTTAGGATTTTCTTGAATGCCTTTGCTTCTTTGATGCTGCTAGTCCCCATTAGTAAGGTACAATATACTATTGATGTTTCTCTAGGTTGCAAAATCAGGTAGAAATTTTCCCATTATCCTGAGGCCCAAGTAGAGACAAACAATCTCCCATTATCCTGAGTCATATGGTGTGGGGAAATTGTCCCAGGGCGCTCTCACACTTCTCCCAATATCTCAAGCCATATGGTGTGGGGATATTGGCCCCAAGGTGCTATCACATTTCCTGCTCACGGATGGAGTGATCTATTATGTATTAGAGTGAGTTGACTTGTTATTTGATAGGGGAATTCATCCCCTTGTGGATTATACAGAGTCTAATCTAGTGTTGAATTTGACATCCCCAAGGTGCTATCACATTTCCTGCTCAGAGATGGAGTGATATATTATGTATTAGAGTGAGTTCACTTGTTATTTTATATGGGAATTCATCCCCTTGTGGATTATACAGAGTTGAATCTAGTGTTGAATTTGACATAGGATTTAAGAAGTCCCTAAGACTTCTTAACGTGGGTCAAATCAACATTAGAACTCTATGTGTGAATAGATGTGCATGCGAGGAGATAATAATCAACAAGGACAACTTTTCTATGATAAAGAAATAACCAAGAAGACAAGTCAACCCTAGAAGGAAGAACAAGTCGGCTCTAATAGGAAGACAATTCAGCCCCACTAGTGAAATTCAAGTGAACTGAAGACTATAAATAAAGTGCTCACACACTTCATTTTCATTATCATCACATCTTCTCTTCTTTTCTCCACTAGGGTTTTCTCATGATAGAGGGCTCATTTCCAAGGTTTCTTCATGAATGGTAATGTACTTGAATTGGACTAATTTTTTCTAGGAAAAGTTGGCTAGGTTTTCTTCCTTATTGGGTTTCTCAGGGTAAAATTATTGTTTCTATGGTGCATGATTGTGTTTCTATGATCTTTTGTTTCCATTGCAATTGAAGTTGAAATTTTTTAGTGTACAAGAATTCAATGAAATCTGTGGGTTGAAATGGATGCCTGAAATCGTTAGGAAATATTTGTCAAAATCTGAAAATAGATAAAAATTCAACATCTACAAATTGTGAATGGGATAATAATGGAATTTTTGAGGTCTTGACAAACCCTTAATCAAAATTTCATCTATGTCCTTAATAAAAGTTCTACCAAGGGATTCCATGAGAATGGTGAAAGGAATAGGGAGAGAGGAAAACCTTTCTTGAGGCCCCCTAAAGGCCTTGAATAACTCAGAGTGACCCACATTGAAGAGAACAACAAAGGAAGCATACGAGAAGCAAGGATATACACAATTGATCTAGTGGGCCTAGAAACCAATTTTAAGAAAAAATTCTTGAAGAAAGTCCCATCTACACTTACTATTTCCTTTTGTTGGATCAATCTTGAGAACATTCCATCCTCCTTCCTTGGAAGAGTGAATGACTTCTATCACAAGGCAATTGGATATTTGGTGTCTTGACAAATATCCTTGTCCCTCTAAAATTAATACCTACAGTTGAGACTTAAATATTAAAACAACAATATTGGTTATAATCTTATTTGCAATTGCATAAGGATATTGGCCTAAAGATAACAAAATTCAGGGATTTCTCCTTTTCAAAAAATTTTATAGAAAATTTGCATATAAGGATTCTAGTATAGCTCTTGATTTTTTGGATTCTCCAACTACTTCTAGGAGGTAATTTTGAATGATCTCCCATACAATCTGAAAAAAGTCAATATAGAATCCATCAAGGCCAAGTGCTTTCCTTTTTATCATCAAGAAAACAATATGATGAAGCTCAAGATCTTGAATGGGATTAAGCAAGTTTTCATTGGCCTCCTTGGACACTATGGTTGGGTTAGGATTGAGAATTAGGTATTTTTCTGCTTCAAAACTGTCTCCATGGTTTAAAGGAGTTTTTTGAAGTAATTTACTAATTCCACAGATTATTATGCCCTTCCATTTCATTAGATCTCCATTGCTTGCTATCATTTTAGAGACATGCTTAATTGTTCTTTGACTAAGGAATGATTTATAAAAGAATCTAAAGTTATGCCACCCTACTTGAAGCCATTGAACTATAGATTTCTGACACCAAAAAAAATCCCCTTTTTAGTTCTCCTCCAGCTTGCCTATGAGTTGAGCTTCCTTATTTAGGAAAATAAGTGATATTATCTCAATTTAAAGAGATGTTTGTGGGATTTGCATTCCCAGATCAAAGAATTCCTTCTCTTTAAAAGTATTCCCAAAGTCCATAAATGCGGGATTTACATCCCACACGCTTCACCAACACTAATCCTGTGTGGAAATAATTTTTGTTCCTTGTAAACTAAGCTCGGAATTAATTACAAGCCCTCTGTCCTACCTTTGTTGTAACTTGCACACAAACACCTAGTTCTTGGCTTCTAGGCTTGAGTTTTTTTGGGTTTGATATATGATGTGTCATTGTGATGAGGTGTCAACTAAGACACACTCCTCCATATGTGAAAAACTCCCTCACAGATTCAATCCAATTGTTAAATCCTCCGTTCACATTTCTCCTTGGAAATAAGGCTCATTCAATTGATACAAATATGAAGTATAACTCTATAAGGTTAAATTGAGTGAATAGAGTGCATGCTAAGTCCTAATTGTGCAAGAATGGTGGTAGGTCAACAGTGCTAGGCTTGTCCAATTGTCAGGGTATGTAAAAACCATAAAACAAAAGTATAATATTTGTCATACAAACATGATTTGGGCAATGTACATGCATGCATATTTATCCACCATCAGAGGACTATTAACACTGTCCTTAATGACCTCTTGATTGGAACATACAGTGGTGATTTAAATATTCTCTAGCTCTAAGTTGTGAAATACCGACTCTATCCAAAACAAAGTTTTATACACTGCTTTACTTCACAATACTCCAAAAGCAAGGCATATATCTATATATGTGCATGTGTGTGTCAAATTCAGCTCCACACAGGATTATATTGCCTTCAAGCTCTACACATAGGATGTAGGTTTCACTACCTCAAAAGGAGAATGTTCAAGCATAACAGAATTCCAGTCCAACAACCATTATACTAAATGAGTCCAGCATATTATTGATTTTTCCTAAGAAACATTGAGAGCCATTCTCTTAGGAGAATGGGGACATATGGTCAAGGATCAGGATGTGGAACTAGTCTAGTATTGGGGGAACTCAACCTTGAGCTGAGTAGCCATTCTATTGAATGGGGACATATGGTCAGGGACCAGGATGTGGAACTAGTACAACATTGGGGGAACTCATCCTTGAGATAAGTAGCCATTGTGTTGTATGGGGACATCTGGTCAAGGATCAGGATGTGGAACCGGTCTAGCACTAGGGGAACTCATCCTAGAGCTGTGTTACAGCTGATTTTTCCACACATGGTGGATCCCACCTTTATGGACTTCCCTGCCCTTCTACATACTCTTTAGACCCCATGGACCCTTTTTGTACCTTTGATGTTCCCAAGATCATCCCTAAAACATGTCTTATTTGATATATGCGACTTTTAAACCCATTCTTGCGTATATACACTAATTTGACCCTTAAACCCACGTACATCGGGATGTGTGCAAAAGGCCAAATAGTTTTGGAGTTTTCCTTGATATGGATCTGAATCACTTGTCTCTTGGCCTTCCATGTGGCTTGAGATCGCTCAGATTTGACCTTCCATTTCCCCATTGAAGCACTATATAAGGAACCCTTTGGATACATTGAAGAGAGAGGAATTGAAGAGCAAGAGAACTATAGTCCATTGTTGTCGGAGCTTATACTTGAGTCTATATCCCTTTATCCCTTGGAGCAATTTGTGTTCTTCCCAAGCTTGCCTTTTCTTGTGAGCTTTCTATCGAGAGATGGAGGATTGAATTGGTGGAGGCCTAGGTGGAGGACTCAGTTTCTTCGATTCGCAGACGTGTCGACAGAGGTTGTCACTATTGTAATCTCTGTTTTATATTAATAGAAATATCTTTTCCTGTCCAATAATGTGTATTTGAATGAGTATTGAATACATGGATTCTTTTAAATGCTTATGTGTTATTGATTATATATGCTAGAGTAGGTCTAACACAATTATATATAGCATGCTTGTCTTTTTTTACTAAATGTTGAGATAGCAAATTACTTATACAAGCAAGAGTGGAAAAGATCAACAGGGATCTACATCAACCGTCTGGAATAAGGTATGTATAGAGATCCTTTAGTGTTAGATGTTTGGTTTCTCTTTCATATAGGAAAGGATTGATTTCTATGGTTACTCTTCCTGTTGTGGTACCCCAAGCCATAGGAAGTTTTCTTCGTAATAGAATTGGCGACCATACTGGGGAGTTCCTAGTCATTTCCTTTGGGGATTTTTATTGGCATTCAATGTTCTTGAATTTCTCTGATTTCTCTATTTCTGAGTCGGATCTAGGGGCATGTATGTCTGGTAGTGTCTGATAGGAGTAAAGTATGTCTCAGCTTGTCTATTTTACCTTCTTTTTATCTCTTTTTCTTCCTATATGTGATTTTTTGCTTCACAGTCGCGTGTACATGCGGGTTTTACTGGGATTTCTGCGTATATATGCGGGTTTTCTGCACATAGTCGTGTATGCCCCAAGTTTTGATTTTTAAGGGAATATTAAGTGTTGTTGGGTGAGTTTTGATGATTGTTGAGTCTCCTCAGATGTTTCTAGAGTCTGTATACACCTCAATTTCTGACCAGAGATGTCTTTTAGTTAGAATCTTTTAAATGTTCTTGTCATTGCATTTTCTATTTTTTGTTTTGGGATTAGTGCATTAGGTCTCTTTTACCTTGATGCTTTACTTGGGTGCTATTTGATAGTGCTTGCAGAGTCTGTGGGTGGTAGAGTCATTCTTTTGCTTCATTATCTCATTTTAATTCAAAAAATACAAAAATATTTGCTTTTTGCAACATGATGCATTTTTGCATTTTGCATTTTGCATGGTACTTGCACTAGGTTTGCTTGGAATAGTATTAGTCATATTTTCATATAGGAATGACTGCATTTTTCATTTGAATGAGAATTTTTCATTTCATGTAGTAGCATACCCCATTTTTCATTTGACACAGTGCATTTGCATTGATTGTTAGGTGTGCATTTTACTTCTTGTTGCGTCATAACACCATTAGTTGTGCAATCATTTACCCTTTTGAGTAATAAGACAATTAAAATCAACGCATAATACAAGAATTACACTCTCTTATTTTATAGGGTGCACCAACAAGATTAGGTTTTAGGGTCTTGGAATAGTTCATTGTGAGTAAATTATCCAAGACCATTGAACAACAATATGTATGTGTCTATCCAGGTGAGAGTGTGAAATTCCTTGGTATAATTAGTGTTTCTCAGGATCCTCCTCTTACAAGGGAGTTAAGCACGAGGAAGTGTGAGCGGTTATTGATTGGGATGACCCATAGTCATAACTAAGTAGCACCGGAGATATTTCCAAGATTGTATTCATATCTTGGGGCTCTTTTGAGAATTTCAGGATTTGCTACGCTACCCATACGGTCAATCCCACCTACAACTATCCGCCTGAGCATTGATTATATTGAGGTGACCTTAGTTTCCTTGCCTAGGTTATCGAGGGGGTACTTCATAGAGGTTATTCTACAGGTGTCCTGTCTAGGTTGGGGTCATATAGCACAGTCGCTATATGCGTTGAAGCTAAGGGCCACAATAATTCGTTACGAACCTCCACTTGTTGTGTATGGGAGTCTCAAGCCTCTCCTAGGTGAGACATACCTACTTCATTCAGGAGCTCACATATCCTACCCTTGCTTGCTTGTGATTTGGCTTTACATTATATAGGTGTATGCTCTGTGCACACTAGTTTTCCTAGGGTTTACGTAATTAGATAGAGTCTTTTTTATTTTTTGAGTCATTGTGGATTCAGGTGCGACACTTCATCATTCTCACCATTTAGCAGGACTTCTGCCTTCCACATCTCCTCTTCCTTTGGGAGAGAGAAAAATACTATCTGGGTGGACTACTTATCACATTGATTCACACACGATGGGAGATCATGAGGATGAGATTCTTGAGATGTCTTCTCCACCTCAAGAGGTTGGGGAGGAAGATCCTATTCTTGTATATGATCCTTCACCTGATATACCTTCACATTCTAGTTATGATCCCTCATTCACAGGTCACCAGTATTGGTTGTCGGGTGACGAGACTCACCATGAATCCATAAGCACTAGTCATGTTAGTTATGGCATGTCTGATATCCCTACACATGATCTAGCACATCATGCCAAGTCAGAAATTAAACCTAGCACTATGCCTAGGGGCATTCCCATTCCTTTCCGTGTGGAGATATTTGGGAGCACTAGTCACATTTCACCTTCCATCCTGGTAGTGGAAGATACCTCACATGTTCGGCCTAGGCCTAATTCTAGTAGTCATATGTGGATACCAGAACCGAGACAAGTGACCATAGGGAATACCACTTATATCCCTTCACATGTCCCTTCGTCCTCTATTCCTACTCCTTCGAACGCATTCCTGACAACCCTTCCTCCCTCGCTACTAGTCATGTTCGTATTGCGACTACTCGTACAGTAGTTTCTCAGGTTCAAGCATCTCCTATTGTCTCAGGAGGTCATATTCCTTTTTCTGGATTGTCTTATGGTCCATCGCATGGCATTCCTCATATCCCTACTTATGGAACTTCTCATGGGGTATCCCATGGGACATCTTATGGGACTTCTCATGCACCATATTATGGTCCGTAGTATGGATAGAGTTATCAACATTATGGATACGGGTATAAAAAACCCATTTACTCCTCTAATTATGGATTCGTAGCACCACCTAATCAAGGTTCACCACATCATAATGCTTCCATGCAGCCCTATATGGGTCAAACGAGAGGAGGATATTATGGCCAAGGCCATGGTATTTACAGTAGTTAGCCTTATATCAACCAAAACTATCAGGGAGCATGGCATAGAATGGCACAACCTAGGCTCCCTTTCCTCACAACGTTAAATCTACCTAACTTATTGATACTAATGAACGATCTGGTATCTTATGACCCAGCTTCGCCACTGTCCCTACGAAACTTCCCTCGAACATTCCCAAATTTGAGGGCAAACCAGGAGAAGATCCTAGTGAACATGTCACTACCTTTCACCTTTGGTTCTCTTCAAAATATTTACATGATGATTATATCCATTTGAGGCTATTTCAAAGCACCCTCACAGGGCCTGCATCGAAATGGTACATAGAGTTACCAAAGGGGGCATTCATTTTGTTCGATGACCTTGCTATGACTTTCCTTAACCACTTCCAACTACTAGTGCGTTATGAAATTGGTACTGAACTCTTGTTGACATTTCAGTAGGACAAAGACATGCATATATAGGACCATATACAAGAGTGGCATAGACGGAAGAAGTTGATTAAATCTTTCATACCGTCAGAGTTTCTCCTTGAGTGGTTCCTTAAATCATTGCTACCTTATATCGCGAAGGATCTTTCTACATCCAGAGTACAGAACGAGGAACAAGCAATTTTTAGGGCACAGGAAATGGATTTGATTTATGCTCAATTTGGGCTATTATATGAGATCATACCTAACACTCCGCATTCTAGTTTCGATCCTAATATCAAACCTGGACCACATGCCAATGGCCTTGTGGGATGTACAAGTACCAAACCTACAGACTCGGTTACGAAACAAGTGAGTCAATTTTATATTAACCAATCCACGTCGGGACAAGTTACGGCTTCGTCTCAACCCACCCAGACAGTGAGTGTACTCTTTGTGCAATCGTCGGACCAGAAGGGCAACCAACAGCCCGGAAGGAATAGGAAAAAGGGTAAAAACAATTGTAAGGGTGGGAACAAGAACGAAAATGCCAATTTTAATGACAAGAATGAACGTAATGCTGGGGGGGACAAGCACTCTAAACATAAGGTTAAGTTTCCTTGCAAGTTGTGTAAGGATGACCACCTCACTCACTTGTGCCCTCGTATGGAAGACGCCTCGAGGTTCATAGCACAGGGCCCAGCTGTGCTAACCAATCCTTTACCACATAATCAAAATATGAACTCGAGGACCCATGATCCTCATTCTACATCGTGTGGAGATCAAGATCCACTGAAATCCAGTATTGGTCATGGTTTCATCAATATGGTGTGTGCTACTAAGGTTGTGACTCATGCGAAAGACTATGGTTCATCGCAACCTGACCTGGGGAAAGAACCTCCTCCTACTAAGAGTCCTTTGCGTATTGAAAATCCTACAGATAAACTTGAGACTATACCTCTCATTCCTAAGGGAGTCTTAAAGAACTTGGGGCACAATCCTAATGCCCAAGCCCCCCAGAACTATTCTGTTTTCAAGGATTTGGGCCACACTCCTTGTGCGAAGTCTGCGCTTGAAGTTCTTCAGAGTTGTTTATCGTAAATGAAAGCTTTGCTTTCTGCTCTTGAGGTGAATGATGATAACTCTTCTTCCGTCATAAAATTTGAAACCATGGGACTATAGCCTCTATTGTTTCACTACATGTCTCTCTTGATTCATGTAGAATGTCTTAACCTGACTGTCAAATGTACTGTGATTGACGAAGGTGTTGCTGCTTCCATGAAGTATTTGTCATGTTGGAAGGGTTTGGGTTCTCTGGAGTTGTCTAAATCTACTACCATGTTGACTACCTTTGATGGTAGATCATTTCGGCTGCATGGAATTCTTCCTTCTCTTAAGGTCCATTTGGGAGGGAAGACCGTAGCGATTGAGGTCGAGGTGGTTGATGCGCCCATTGACTACAATCTTTTACTGGGTTGGAATTGGATGTATAGTATGCAAGCCATAGGCTCTTCCCTATTTTGAGTTGTATGCTTTCCATTTAATGGGAAGATTGTTACGATTGATCAAACATCATTCAAAAATCCAAGTGTTAGTGCATCATCTGGAGCTTCGATCCCGATTATCGATCACTCTCAGTCGACAATTAGGAGTGTGGGTGTAGGTATGTATCCATCCCTTATGGGGACATTTAGTTGTCTTGCACCCGTCCTTATGATTGGATATAGTTTCAGTGGGGCTTCATATTCATTGAATTCAGTGTCTTTTCACACTTCCCATATGGAAGATCCTTGGATTCTTCCTACATCGAGTCTTTCAAACGGAATTATCAAAATGGACGTGTCATTGCCTGCAGCTATGATTTCATACCAAGCAAATATTGATTGTGTTGCAGAGCCTAGTCCTTACTCTTCATGGATAGATAAGGAGGACTTGTATGTACTGCCTGCATGGGCAGTTGAGTCCTCTCATGCACATGACTACCTTGATAGTATTTTTTTGTCAGATGAAGCTATTATTGAGGCTATGTCTGGAGTTGAGCCACCTTAGGAAGAGTTACATCATAGATCTTATTTTCTTCCTGAGCTTGACTGTTTGGAGCATGAGGACTTTAGAGATATTCTTAGCGAGAAGATTGGTAGTCCCGTGGTTCCATTAAGCTCTCCTAGTCAGATGGCTGATGGAAACATGGCAAACATATCACCTATGATTCCTATCAATATCTCTCGCGATCTTGGAAAGATTGAGAATGTCTATATTGGGGAAGAATGTTCCCATGTTGAGATTCTAGAATATACCAAGCCGTTCAAAGAATTTTGTGATGTCTTTGCTTGGTCATATGAGGAAATGCTAGGTATCGACCCTCGCATTGTCGAACATGAAATTAAAACTTATTCCAATGCCAAACCTGTTCGACAATGTTTGTGTGCGGTGAATCCTAGAAAAGCACCCATGATTAAGGCTGAGATAGAAAAGTTGTTGAAAGCTGGCTTTATCTATGCCGTTCCCTTGATGGATTGGGTTTCAAACCCCATTCTAGTTGATAAGAAACAGGGAGCGATCTGTATATGTACTGATTTCCGTGATTTAAATCGTGCATGTCCTAAGGATAATTTCCCCACACCATTTATTGACCAAATTTTGGATGAGTGTGCGAGAAGTGAGGTATTTTCCTTTATGGATGGATTTTCTGGATATAATCAGATTCAAATTAAACCCGAGGATCAACATAAAACTGCATTCCTTTGTCCTTGGGGTACATTTGCATATCAAAAGATGCCTTTCGGTCTTAAAATTGTCGGAGCCACATTTTAGCAGGCTATGACCTTGATTTTTCATGATCTCAAATTGATTATTGAATTATTTTTGGATGACCTAGCTTGTCACTCTAGGCTGAGAGTGTGTCATTCCTACCATTTGAGATTAGTATTCAAAAGGTGCCGCCACTACCAGGTTAGGTTAAATCCTCATAAGTGCATCTTTTGCATGAAGTCAGGTCGCTTGCTAAGATTCATTGTTTCCAAGGAGGGTATAAGAGTCAATCCCTTAAAAGTTGAGGCAATACTTCAATTGTCTCCCCTGATAAATATTAGACATCTTCAATGTTTGCAAGGCATGGCAAATTTCTTACGCAGATTCGTGGTTAACTTTGCCAATTTGACTAAAGGCTTTATGCGTCTTTTGAAGAAGGACACTACCTTTTGCTGGGATGAGCAAGCCTAGGAGTCCTTTGATGCTCTTAAGTGAGCCTTAGCATCGGCCCACGTGCTTATTCCACCTGACTATAGTCGTGACTTTTTGATTTATGTGGTCACGTCCATGGAGACGATTGGTATGGTTTTGGTTCAAGATGATGAGGAGCTCCATGAGCATATCATATACTATTTGAGCTGGAATCTTATAGATGCAGAAATCCATTATTCTCGTGTGGAGAAACTTTCCTTAGCTACCATTCATGCGGTTCATAGATTGATGCACTACATTCTTCTTCGCCAAACCTTGGTGGTAGCTCATGTCAATCCATTTTAGTTCGTCCTCACTAAAAGGATGATCGGGGGAAATTATAATAAATGGATTGTTATTTTGCAAGAATTCAATCTCGAATTTGTTTCGGTGAAATCAAAGAAATCATTAGTTTTTACGGAGCTCATTTCTGATTTCCCAAGTGAGGAGGAGGAAGTTTATGAAGATACATTTTTCGATGAGCATATCTTTCTCATCTCAACTTTGGATCCATGGTATGGGGATATTATCATATATTTACAAACATTGAAGGTACCTACTCACCTCTCATGGGATGAGCGACGACAATTACGTCATGTATCTAAGAACTACCTTATAGTGGATAACACTTTGTACTGCCATGGGGTAGATTCCATTTTACGTCGTTGTTTAACCCATGAGGAGGCTGAGGTTGTGCTGAATGATTTCCATGGAGGGGTGTGTGGTGGTCATTTATCTGGGATTTCTATAGCCCAAAAAATATTGAGAGCGGGATATTTTTCGCCGTCGATCTTCAAAGATTGTGTTGATGCGATCAAGAAGTGTCACCCTTGCCAGGTGTTTGCATGCAATATGCACTCGCATCCTTCCTTGTTACATCTGATTATCACCACTAGTCCCTTCACCAAGTGGGGGCTTGACTTCATGGATTGAAACCTAGCTTCAGATGGGGGGCATCATCATATTATAGTGTCCATTGATTATTTCATGAAATGGGTTGAGGCTATGCCCATGATTAAATTTGACGGTGAGACGGCTGTGCATTTCATATTCAACCAGATTATTAATCGGTTCAGTATTCTGAAAGAGCTTGTCACTGACCATGGTAGGCACTTTCAGAATTGAATGATGGAAGAGTTGGCCTCAAAGATAGGGTATAAGCAGGAGCACTCCTCTTCTTATTACCCTCAGGCGAATGGATAGGTTGAAGCAGTGAACAAATAACTTAAGTCCATTCTCCAATGAACCATCGCACAAAGCAAAACGAATTGGAATATCATGTTATATCCTGCTTTGTGGGCATATATAACCACGGTTAAGACTGCCACCAGTTTTTCTCCATATCAGCTTGTACATGGGGTGGAGTCTGTCTTGTCGGTTGAATGCGAAATCCCTTCATTGAAACTAGCTATAGAGATTTTACCAGACACTTTCGCATTGGAGGAATGTTTGGTCCACTTAGAGCAGCTTGATGAGCAGCGCCGAGATGCTTTAGTGGCTCTGGAGGTGAATTAACATCGCGCTAAGGTCTAGTATGATAATTCAGTCCATCCAAGGAGGTTTAATGAAGGAGATTTGGTCTTTTTATGGGATCAAGATAAAGAACCCTTGGGGGCAGGGAAGTTTAATCCCATGTGGCATGGTCCTTATGTGATCAAACATGTGTTAGAGAAGGGCGCCTATGAGCTGGTAGATTATGAAGGGATATCCTTAGTGGAGCCTAGAAATGGGCTCTATCTTCAAAAATACTATGCATGATATTCAGCCAGAGCTGATTGTTGTATGTTATTGTACATTTTTTTGCATAGTTAGGTTTTCTTATGGTGATCAGGTTTGTTGATTAGCTTTCGTTTCTTATGGCAGATGTCGATGGAGTCTTCCGTTTACATAGGATTTGCTGATGGTGCTAGCTGCCACACTCAACACTTAGCCTCTACTGCTTGGGTGATTTATACTCCTACGGGTCAGGTATTTTCCTCAGGAGGCATATGTTTACGGCCTTCTTCGAACAATGTTGCTGAGTATAGTTCCATTATCAAGCTATTACGGGATGCCATTTCACATGGTGTTCTTTCTCTTGAGGTATGTCTTGATTTGTAGTTAGTAGTGTCACAACTTAATGGCTTGTATCATGTTAGGGATCCGACATTATTACGAAGATTCTTACGTGTGAAATTGTTAGAACAACAATTTGACAACATAACATACATACATGTTTCAAGAATTTATAACCAAGTTGTTTACTCATATGCTAACTATGTGTTAGATTGGCATTTGTTTCATGGACTATAAGCACATCACAAACATACATTTTTACACACATGTAAATAAATAAAATTGATCATCATAAAAAAATTTCATTAAACATCCAAAATGTGATGTCATAATACAAAAATGGGGCTTCCGAGCCACCAAAATATAATACACGGTAGTACAAAAATGAATCACTCTCAGGTATCTAATCCTATGGAGGTGGAGGGGGGTTTTGATCGTCGTAGCACACCATGGCTCTAGCTAGTCATCAGAATAACTGAACCCATGCTCGTGGTACCCCAACCACCTGACGCTGCATGGCCTCAAGAAAGTCCTCGACTTGCACCATGGGTACCCTGTGTGTCAGCCGTACAAGTTTGTGTGGATGCTTTGGAGCGTCAGCTCTGAATCCACACCCATGATATCATCTCCTCTTCCCCTCCATTTATGATGAGGGAAGCCGTCAGGCCACCGTGGTCCAACATCTGCACACACATGACAGGTTGTCACTATGTGTCATCACACAAAAACATGTCTTTTGATTCTATATATAAAAAAACACAAAAAAAGTTTTATAATTCAAAAAACTTAAAAAGAGTATTGGGATTCGTTACCAATGTCACCATATGCTGATCCTAGTGGTAGGGGCATTTCAGGATCTCCCCGAAAATCTATCCCTGCGTAAGGATAATCATCGATGGAAATAATCTGTCGACGTCACCATGGAAATAAATAAGCTCGGTAGGGGTTGGACACCCTACCTTCACCCAGTCTGTGCATAGCATATGCCCAACGTCGTTAGGCCGGATCTCAAACCCTGTGAGGAGGAACATCAACTCTAGGGCTTAGCCACAGAACACACTCGAAGAAGAACGTGCTTAGTATACTGCCAAAATTGAAGTTTCGTACACTGCCCATCTTGCAGTCACTGAGCTACTACTTCAAGTTACTCAACAATGCAGTACTGCAATCATATACTATGGGTCTCATGCACTCCACAGCATAGAACATTAATGGCCATGAGGATTGGTGGAGTGAGGCTAGCTCTGCTATCCTGCCAAGTGCCAATAGTATCACCTTCAGGCCTAGTAACTGGATGGATTTTGTCGAGATCTGACTCCCAAAATTCTCTGTGTCCGAAAAACAATATATTGCAATATACTCATCAATGGTGAGGCCACCTCCAGGCCTGCGAGAGCATATGTTCACCACCTCTCCCTATCAGGAAAATCCTGTAATGAAATATATGTCCTCCACCTCTTTAGTGAGGGACATCCCGTCGATATGGAAAGACTATGAGTCAAGATCCCAGTAATCTACTAGCATCTGCAATAATCTTGGTTTGGCCCTTAGGCTGCCAAGACACCAAAACTTGTATAGCCCACATGCATGAAGAGCTTATTGAGCCATCAAATCACCCCGTACAGCCTATTCTACGTCTCCATGTTCCCTCTCCCTCCATTCTAGGACCATCCTGCAAATTAAAAAGAATTTTTGGTCATCATTTCACCTAAAGCATCATGTGCATGGTCACATACATGACTGTTTGCAAAACAACCGCGTATGTATGCAGGTTTGGGCGGTTTTTCCGTGTATAGCTAGCCCTATATGCGGAAAAAACCCCAATTTCCACGTGGGCCGAGAAGACTAATCTAGATTGGCCTAAAACTAAAAAATTGACCATGGAAATTGATAAAATTTACATGAAAATGGAAGAGGACATGAGGAGTTACCTGGAACAATCGGTGTCGAATTTCATCGGACGAAGCTCCCAGAATTCACGTTTGGAGTTCTGAGCTTAAATGGGAAAAAAGTTTCAAATGATATGTAATTTTTGAATTTTTTACTATTTATAGAAATTTTTGAATTTTTTACTATTTATAGAAATTTTTGAAATTTTTTAAAATTTTTACCCCCTTTCTATAGTTTTGGACCGTTTCTGACCATTTTGGACTATTTTGGACTAATCTAATGATGTAGGAGACCATTTTGAGCACCGTTTTGACCATTATTTTGACTCGTTCGTGTCAATTTTAGGTATTATGTTTAAGCTGACATATAGGTTAGATGTCATATCCATTTGCATTTTGCATGACCTTATAACCGTTTCATGATAACCTTAGGTATGAACCCATTCTATCTTGTCACGAGACCTTCTCATTGTTTTAGAAGTGACATGATGTGAATGGTAGAGCTTGACCATACATGGGTGCCCTAGTTAGCTCCTTTATTGCATTTGGTGCCCATGCTGATATTTTTTCCCTTTAGGATGTCGAAGTCCTTTGTATAGTATTGCAATGTCTTTACGCAAGAGCCTCATACTCCTCTTGATCTTTTTGCTGGCCTTCTTCCCCCAGGACTCCCTTATGTCAAGTTGTAATTGCATTATCATGATTTTTTCCTACCTCATTAAGCCTTATGTCGGCTTCCCTGAATTTGATTATCATCCATATAGCCTGATCTTGTCTCATGTCTAGCCATGCAGAGCCATTTTATATATCTTTTGCAGCTTGATTCCCCATTTTTACCAAGAGGGGACCTTCCCCCGAGTGTCATTATCCTACACATGTGTCCTTGCATTGAGCATAGGTATGTTCCGTTGCTTGGAACTAGTTTGTTTGCTCATTGACACTCGTCTCCTCCTAGTCTGTAACTATAAAGCACTTTTATTCTTTTTCAAGATTTTCAAAATATTTGAAAAAGTCCAAAACAAATAAAAAAACCAAAAATATGGACAAGAAAAGATGTTATTTTTGGCAGCAGTCGAGTCGTGTCACCTTCAAATAGAGCACTGTATATCACATCCGTTGGTTGGGTTAATAGTTTGACTTTAGGAGCTGTACTCATTTCTCTGAGTTTATCTCCACCGACTGGTTAAGCTTCTAGTCCCTATAGAGCCTCTGTCGATGCCTCCTGTGTTGCAAAGATGTCCCAGTTTTGTATATCGAGTCTATACCACATTCAGTCACCATTCACCTTTATGCTCTTGTTCAAAGGAAGTTGAAACTTGAGTCGGCCATTCCTCGGTTATATTGAATTTGCATGTCGGCCATTCCCGGTACTGATACTAGTTCGTGCACTTGATGATCGAGTCCTTCCACATTATACAACTTTGTTGAGTACCTCGTGTTGGATGACGGGGGATTCCTTAATTCCCTCCTTCCAGCTGATTTCATCCCATCGACTTTAGATCATTTATTTTGGGATAGGAATCTAGAGTCATTTTGGGTGCCTTGAGACTTGCAGTCATCAGTGGCAGGTTCTCTCGCCATCAACAGTTTTTGGGAATACATCAATGTCCCCTGATTGATGGATCATTTCAAGTGTTCGACCTCAACACCTTTATTCACACTTGTTAGTTTGCACTCTAGTACCTTGATTCCCATTTTCATTATCAGTGTGTGATCTCACGTCTGTCAACGGTAGACATCAATGACTGGTAATCAGACGATGGACTACTATGTTCAACCTCGACACCTCTATTCGCATAGTAGGGCATGTACTCGTAGTGGATTGTGTAGAAGACCTTCTATATTGGTGGCATTTCATATATGCTACCTCCTTGATTGTGCCAGTGTTCATGAGATTTCAGTTCTTGTGACTTGACTCCAGTATATGTCAGATGTTTCCAGCCATTATGGAGATCTTGATCCATTATATATCTTCAGCCTTCATGGAGATCATGATCCTTTGTATATCTTCATCATGGAGATTTCGATCTATCTATATTGTACATGGAGATGAACACACATGTCATATTTTGTATCATGCCTATTCATGGCCATTGTACTCTTATGTATTTGGGACTGCTATGTCAACTTGTAGTTATGTGCAGAGTTTGATTATTGTATTGTACTATTGGATGGTTGGTTCTTCCACCTAGTTCTTCATCACTCCAATTATGGGATGGACTTATAATGTATTTCGGCCATCGTATGACCCCTCTAACCTCACACATTAGGGGGCATCTGTTACAGCTGATTTTGCCACACATGGTGGATCACATCTTTATGGTCTTCCCTGTCCTTCTGCAGACTCTTTATACCCCATGGACCATTTTTTTACCTTTGATGTTTCCAACTTACATCCCTAAAAACATGTCTTATTTTATATACGCGACTTTTAAACCCATTCTCGCGTATATATGCGGATTTGACCCTTAAACCTGCGTACATCGGGATGTGTGCAAAAGGCCAAATAGTTTTGGAGTTTTCCTTGATGTGGATCCGAATCACTTGTCTCTTGGCCTTCCATATGCCTTGAGATCGCTCGAATTTGACCTTCCATTGCCCTATTGAAGCACTATATAAGGTACCCTTTGGATACATTGAAGAGAGAGGAATTGAAGAGCAAGAGAACTATAGTCCATTATTGCTAGAGCTTATACTTGAGTCTGCATCCCTTTGTCCCTTGGAGCACTTTTTGTTCTTCCCAAGCTTGCCTTTGCTTGTGGGCTTGCTATTGAGAGATGGAGGATTGAAGTGGCGGAGGACTCAGTTTCTCTGATTTGCAGACGTGCCGACAGAGGTTGTCACTATTATAATCTCTGTTTTATATTAATAGAAATATCTTTTCCTGTCCAATAATGTGTATTTAAATGAGTATTGAATCCATGGATGCTTTTAAATGCTTATATGTTATTGATTATATATGCTAGAGTAGGTTTATTACAATTATATATAGCATGCTTGTCTTGTTTTGTTGAATGTTGAGATAGCAAATTACTTATACAAGTGAGAGTGGAAAATCTCAACGGGGATCTACATCAACTGTCTGAAATAAGGTATGTATAGAGATCCTTTAGTGTTAGATGTTTGCTTTCTCTTGCATATAAGAAAGGATTGATTTCTGCGGTTACTCTGTATGTTGTGGTACCCCAAGCCATAGGAAGTTTTATCGAGTGGCCATTATTTGAATGGAGGAACTTGGTCAGCTACTAGGAAGATGGACCAATCTAGAACTGGGGGACTCAACTTAGGGTCGAGGTCCATTCTTTGAGAGAATGGAGGCGCTTGGTCAGTTACCAAGTATTTGACCTTGGGTCAAATTATGCAGCCTATGGCTAAGGCACCTAGTCAGCTACCAGGACATCACTATAAGTCCTAGACTGGGTCTGGGCATGTGAGGCACTCCTATCCTTGATCTGTTGGCTTTGTGATCTTCTCCAAGGATTAGCTACCATTGGTCAAGACACCTAGTACCCGATCTTGGTGGCACAAGGCATGTGAGATAAAAGCATTAGTAATTCTCTTTATTTATGATGATATACTTTGAGTTTGGATGAAGGACCCCAATGACCACTTGTTTTGACCATATGACCACTTGTTTTGACCACGGGGCACTTGAACAAGGATAAATGTAAAAGTAAAAAATACATAAGGACGCTTGGACCACTAAGGATTGAAAGTGAAAATACAAAAAAACCTTTAGTAACACTAAAGTTAAAAGTAAAAAAGATAAAAGAATAAAATATTATTATTTTTTTCTTTTGAGTTTTGGTCCACATCCAAGTGATTCAAAGGCTATAAAATAAGATCAACTCATTTCATTTATACACACTTTCTCATCATCTTACAGCTGGTTCTTGAGTGAATTTCTTGTTTTTGATCTTTTTCCCTAGCATGGAGGTTTCTAGATAGGGGATCCACTCTTGTTACAAACAAACCCTAAGCTAGGGTTTCATCCATGGTGAGTGTTAATTTTTCTAAGAAACATCCAGAGCCATTCTCTTAGGCGAATGGGGACACCTGGTTCATGACCACTATGTGGACTCAACCTAGTGTTGAGTGATCATTCTATTGAATGATGATATCTAGTCCATGACCATGATATGGACCCAGGTCTACCCTGGGGGGAATCAACCATGTGTTGAGTGACCGTTCTGTTGAATGCTATACATTTGGTCCAGGACCACAATGTAGACCAGTCTAGTACTAGTAGATTTTTGTTGGTTGTGAGTAGCCATTCTTTTGAATGGAGGCACTTGGTCAATTACCAGGACACATCCCGAGGCTAAGGGCCATTCTCTTGGAGAATGGAGGCTCTTGGTTTGTTACCAAGTATTTGAACTAGTGTCAAATTATGCAGCCTATGGCTGAGGCACTTGGTCTGTTACTAGGAAGGCACTATAATCCCTAGACTAGGTCTAGGCATGTGTAACACCTTGACCCTTGATCAATGGGATTTGTGATCTTCTCCAAGGGTTAGCTACCCTTGATTAAGACACCCTAGTACCTGATCTTGGTGTCACACATAGTGTGAGATAAAAGAATTAATAATTCTCTCAGTTTATGATGACGTACTTTGAATGGGATAAAATACCATGTTGACCACAGGTGATGACCATAGGGGAACTTAAAGAAGGATAAAGCAAAAGTCAAAAATACATGAAGACCCTTAGTACCACTAAGGTGTAAAAGTGAAAGTGCAAAAATACCTTTAACACCACTAAAGGAAAAATTAAAAATTAGAAAAGAATAAAATATTATTATTTTGAGATTTCTAATTTTGTTCCACTTATAGATGAATCAAAGGATATAAAAGAAGATCAATCCAATTCATTACTACTCACACTTTCTCTCATAGGTACAACTACTCTTTAGAAGACCTCACAGGTTTGAAGAAGGAAGTTTATGATTGTGCCGTAGCATGGACGAGTCTAGCTAGGTCATCATCATCCATTAAAGACAAACCCTAAGGTAGGGTTTCCACCCTTTTATGTCTTAAGGGTTTAGATAAAACCCTCATCTTCAGCAGCAAGCTTCTTCTCTCCTTGGGAAGCCTTCTTTCCAACTCTGGGCAGCTCCTCAGAAATCTAGGCAGAAACATTTATGATTTTGGGAATCCCTCTCCTTCACGGGCTGCCCTTTTCTCTTCACCGAGAAGGCCATGTTAGGGCCCCACCCTCTTAGGCACCCTAAGGAAACCCTCAATAGGCACACCTGTGAGGGTTTTTCCCATGACCTACCCTTGGGTAGCCTATGGAAATACCCTAACAGGCTGTTGTGGCCACACAGGACCTTCAGGCAACCTGTGGGAAGACCTGTGGGGGTCCTATAGAAACCCTCTGCTGGGCCTACATAGGCCCTTGTACCAGGCCTTAAGGCATGACCTAAGGTATACTTTCATACCAAGTAGTAGAAAAACTACCCCACAGTAGAATCGGGCAACTAGATCCGGGTTGCAGGCAGCAACAACACAACAGATCAGGCAACAGTTAGTACGGTAGGGCAGCAAAAAATGGGCAGTACAGAACAAGTACGACTAGGAATCATAACAAGTGTTTCCCCAGTGAAAATTCTTGTGTCCATTGTGTTGATGTGATGAATTTTGTTTACTACAGTTATCGGTTATTTATGTTAGTCTGAAATTTTAAAAGTATCATGCTAATGCTATAAACGTAACTTGGTATCAGAGCTTAGCATGTGAAAACATAGTAAATGGACACTATTTTTGTTTTCCTATACCTCGGGATAACTTTTGCAGACTTAACATTTGACTAAGTGGAAGAGATGGCCGTCAACATTTTCAGACTAGAAGAGAATCTACAAGGTTCAACCAACTAAAGCTCCTGGAAGGCCAATTTGAAATCCATTCTAGAAGAGAATGACTTGGATGACATTGTGTTTAATGTCATTGAAGAGCCAACATCTAATGCTAGCAGGATTTCTTACAACATGAAGCAAGGTAAGTATAGAAGAATCATCTATGATTCTATCAAAGAAATGGTGATGCCTAACATCACAGCTTTGAAGAATGCTAAAGAATGCTTTGATGCTTTGGCCAACCTATATGAAAAGAAGGCTCCTAGTCAAAAGAGAGTCTTGAAGAAGAGGCTGTGAACTTTGAAGTTGAACAAGGATGAAAGTGCCGGTTCTTTATTCACAAAGATTGCATGGGTAAGATATCAAGTCATTGTTATTGGTATTACTATTGACGATGATAATCTTGTGCAAACTATGGTTGATGGTCCCCCAAGATCTTGGGAAACCTTCATGGAATATGTCAGTGGATGTGAGAATCAACCAAACTTTGAAAGGCTATGGCATGATTGCATAGAAGAATAGGGAAGGACCTTAAGCAAGGTAACCAAGGAAGGAAACCTTGCACTTGCAACCAAGACAAAGAAGTTCAAGAATCCTTTCCCTTAACAAAAGAAGGGAAAGAAACCTCAAGGTAAGCTCTTTGACATGTCAAAAGTGTAATGTTATAATTGCCACAAGTTTGGAAATTTTGCTAAGGACTGCAGGAAAAAACAAGAAGAAACCCAAGAGAAGGTTTCAAGTCTCTACTACAGAAGAAGATGAAGAAGAAGAACCAAAGAAGAAGAAGAAAACCAAGGCTAACAAGGATGAAGAACCTAGGAGGGAGTACTATCTGATCTCTGCTCTCACTGGTTCTTTCATAGATTGTTCCACCTCTTGTTTGGTGGATAGTGGTTCCTCTAGGCACATGACAGATAACCGTGGAACTCTCACCAGTTATAGAAAGAATAAGTTCACCACATAGGTAGAACTTGGAGATGAAGATTGAAGGAGTTGACTCAACTCCACTTCAACTTGACTCAGGTATGATCCTTCATATTGATGATATTCTTTATGTTCCTAGTTTAAAGAAGAATATTCTATCTATTGTTGGCTTAGAATAAAAGGGATACAGAGTCCTTCTATGGGAAAAGGACACAGATCTAAGCTCAGCAGTACAGATTGGGGTTCGAAAGGGAGGATTTTATAAGGCTTTTGAAGACTCCACTCATGCTTTGGTACATCACACAGTTGATCCTTGTGAACTATGGCATATAAGGTTTGGACACCTTCACTACAAAGCTCTTCCAGGATTGCAGAATATGGTCATAGGTATGTCAGAAGTATCTCCAAATCATGAAGGAATTTGCAAAGGATGTGTTCTAGGTAAGAACACTAAGAAATCCTTTCCCAAAAGCAAGAATAGATCTAAAGGAATTTTGGATTTGATTCATTTTGACATTTGTGGGCCTATGTCTTCACCTTTCCTGAGTGGGTGTTTATATTATGTCTTGTTCATTGATCATCACTCTCAGAATTCATGGATTTACTTCCTTAAGGCCAAGAGTGAAACTTTTGATAGATTCAAAGAGTTCAAGACACTGATTGAAAATCAAACTGGCAAAGACATCCGTATCTTGAGATCAGATAACTAAGGTGAGTATGAATCTAATGAGTTTGATGATTTTTGTCAGGAAGAAGGAATCAAGAAAGAGCTGACAATACCTTACAACCCTCAGCATAATGGGGTTGCAGGAAGGATGAATAGAATGATCTGTGAAGCTACTAAAGCTATGATCACTGATCTAGATCTTCCTCTATATTTGTGGGCTGAAGCTATAGGTACCGCTATGTATATTCATAACATAATCCCTCATGCTATCTTGGGGACAAGACTCCAGAAGAAATTTTCACTAAGAAGAAACCTGTTGTTGACCACATGAGGATATTTGGTACTTCGGTGTACGTACATGTGCCAAAAGAAAAGAGGGCCAAGCTAGAGCCCTCCGGTAAGAAAGGAATATTTGTTGGGTATAATGATTGCTTGAAGGCTTATCGAGTCTATACACTGAGACAAAGGCATATTGAGGTCAACAGAGATTTGATCTTCCATGAGGAAGCTATGTTTCATAAAACACTAGAGCTTTCAACAGAAGATGAAGTTTCTCCACTTGAGTTTCCAAATTCAGAAATTTAGAGGGAGGAAGAGGAATTTGAGGATCAAATTCTAGATGTACCTGAGGACACTGAAAGTCCACCAAAAGAACTACTTGAAGTTCCTCCTTCCAAAAGGAGACCTTCTTGTTACCAAGAGACAGTAAAAGAAGGAAAGAAGCATAAAGCTCCTCCCAAGAATTTCAGAGAAAGCATAAGACTACAGAAGTACTCCAGTCTTATGAGTTAGCTTATTAGTGCAGAACCTTCATCATATGAAGAAGTAGCAGGTAAACATGTATGTATTAATGCCATGATTGAAGAGTAAATTTCAATAATGAAGAATGATGTGTGGGAATTTGTTCCTAGACCAAAAATAAAGTCAGTAGTGACTTCCAGATGACTTTATAAAATCAATCTTGCTACAGATGGTAGTGTGGAGAATTATAAAGCCAGATTCATAGCTCGTGGCTTCACTAAAAAAGAATGCATTAACTATGATGAGACATTTGCTCCCATTTCTAGGTATACTACCATCATAACCATCATTTCACTTGCTGCAGTATTCAGATGGAGGTTACATTAGATGGATGTAAAGATATCTGTCCTCAATGGAAATATTGAGGAGGAAGTCTACATTAAACAACCTGAAGCCTTTGTGACTCATGGGAAGAAGACTCATGTATGTAAACTTAAGAAAGCATTGTATGGATTCAAAACAGGCTCCAAGATTCTGGTATTCCAGGATGGATGGATTTATCAAGAGCTTGGGGTTTTCCAAAAGTAAAGTCGATTCTAACTTGTACTTTAAGGTTGTTCATAATCATGTATTGATACTTGTTCTATATTTAGATGACTTGTTTCTTACAGGTGATGAACAATTGATAGAACAGTGTAAGATCTTGGATTGATGCATTACTTCCTTGGCTTATAAGTCTGGAAAAATATAGGAGAGATATTCATGACTGTAGAAATTCTAAAGCCTTGATGGCATAAGGAATTTCATAAACAGGCTAAGGATCTAGGCACACAATTAACCTCACATAGAATTGTAGAGAATTAGAATAAGGAGAGAAGAAGAAGAATTAATGAACACACATTAATGAATAATAAATAAATGATAATTGATATTATTACATAGGTAATACATCCTTATAAAGAAAAAAGGAGTTGCATGAAGACAAATCAAGCTAGCTCATAAAGCAGGCTTACTAATTATGATAAACCCCATAGTTGACTAAAGCACTTTCCCAATCTACCAAGCACCTCACAAATTAGAAATAGCATGTGTGAGTGATGATGAGTGAAGGAAAGACTTGCTAATCCTAGAATATGGAGAGAAAATAATGGAGGATGGGTTGGCAACAAAAGCTGCCAGTTTCCTAGTTGACTAGCTTTACCTTATCCATAGAAAAGCAGGATAAAGCAGAAAAAGTAGAATAAATTAGAATCTGTTGTAAAGTGCAGTTACCAATTCTGGATGGCCATAAAGTGGTCAAGATCAAACCAGAACTAGAAATAAATAATTCCTAGGATATAGATAGCAAGTGTTGACTCTAAGGTGCAAGTGGATGCCAACTATCTAAGCTAGTGGGTAGGAAATTAATCAAATAATGATTAATTATTTTATGAGTGGGTTTGGTATATTCCAACAATGACACAAGGAAAGTATGCAGTGCATATCTTGTAGATATTTGGGATGCAGGACTTCTAGTCCATGAGCGTACCCATGGCTACCAACTTGACAAGTTGCGGGACTTGACCACTAGTTCACAAAGTGTGGACTCTACTTTGTATAGACATATTATTGGATCTCTGATGAGACCAAAAATCTATTACATAGTGAATGCACCGAGTCAGTTCATGTCCAATCCAAATCACATACACTTGGTAGCCGCCAAACATGTACTCATATATTTGCGAGGTACTATCACTTATGGGCACATGTATACTTCCAACAGTGGAGTAATTTTATCTAGATATACAGATTCATATTGGGTTGGCACTGCAGTTGACCAGAAAAGTACCTCTGGTTATTGCTTTAGTATTGGATTAGCAATGATATATTGGTCCAGTAGGAAGTAGGGTTCCATATCTTAGAGTACAATCTAGGCATAGTATAATGCTACAAGTGATTCCTGCATGGAAGCAGTTTGGCTCAGAAAAATTGTTTCTGCTCTGTTCGAGGGAAATACTGACTCAACGATCATCCATTGCGATAATCAGAGTTGCATAAAGCTTTCAGAGAACCTAGTGTTTCATGATAGGTCAAAACACATTGAAATGAGGTATCCTTTCATTAGAGACCTAGTGCAGAGAGGTGCTATGAAGTTGCAGTACATTCATACGGATGAACAAATTGCAGATATCTTGACCAAGCCTCTGACAACATCAAAGTTCATGTACTTTCGTGACAAGATTGGTATGGCAGATAATTATTCTGTCACTAAGAGGGAGTGTTTATTTTTCTGAGCAGCATCAAGAGCCATTTTCTTAGGAGAATGGGGACACCTGGTCCGGGACCACGGTGTGGAATCAACGTAGTGTTGAGTGATCATTCTGTTGAATGATGATATCTGTTTTGTGACCATGATATGGACCCAGCACTACCCTGTGGGAACTCAACCCTATGTTAAGTGACCATTCTATTGAATGGTAGAAATCCGGTTCGTGACCATGATGTGGACCAGTCTAGTACTGGTAGACTTGAATTAGTTTTGAGTAGCCATTATTTTGAATGGAGGAACTTGGTCAGTTACCAGGACTCATCCCGGGGCTGAGGGCCATTTTCTTGGATAATGGAGGCGCTTGGTTCATTACCAAGTATTTTACCTAGTGTCAAATTATGCAGCCTATGGTTGAGGCACCTGGTCTATTACCAGGAAGTCACTATAAGCTCTTGACTGGGTCAAGGTATGTGTAACACTCTGACCCTTGATCAATGGGCTTTGCGATATTCTCCAAGGGTTGGCTACCCTTGGTTAAGACACCCTAGTATTTGATCTTGGTGTCACACAGAGTGTGATATAAAAGCATTAGTAATTCTCTCAGTTTATGATGATGTACTTCAAATGGGATAAAATACCACGTTGACCACAGGTGATGACCATAGGGGCACTTAAAGAAGGATAAAGCAAAAGTCAAAATTACATGAAGACCCTTAGTACCACTAAGGTGTAAAAGTGAAAGTGCAAAAATACCTTTAACACCACTAAAGTCAAAATTCAAAATTAGAAAAGAATAAAATATTTTTTTTTTGAGATTTCTAATTTTGTCCCACTTACAGGTGAATCAAAGGATATAAAATAAGATCAATCCAATTCATTATTACATGCACTTTCTCTCATAGGTACAACTACTCTTCAGAAGATCTCACAGGTTTGAATAAGGAAGTTTATGATTGTGCCCTAGCATGGATGATTCTAGCTAGGGCATCATCATCCATTGAAGACAAACCCTAAGCTATGGTTTCTATCTTTTTTCTGTATTAAGGGTTTTTATAAAACCCTCATCTTCAGCAAAAAGGTTCTTCTCTCCTCGAGAAACCTTCTTTCCAACTCCGGGAAACTCCTTAGAATGTCGGGTAGCATCATTCTTTATTTTGAGCAGCCCTCTCCTTCACAGGTTGTCCTTTTCTCTTCATCGGGTAGGCCATGTTAGGGCCCTTCCCTCTTCAGCACCCTTATGCACACCCATGAGGGTTTTTCCCATGACCAACCCTTAGGTATCCTACGGGTAGACCCTAAGAGGTTATTATGGCCACATAGACCCTCTAGGAAGCCTATGGGCAGACGCGTGAGGGTCCTGGAGCAGCGCGTAGGTCTGCTGGGCCTTCACAGGCCCTTGAGCCGGCCCTTAAGGTACGACCTAGGGAATATTTCCCTACCAGGCTACAGAAAAAACACCCTTAGCAGAAACGGGTAGCACACATGCTGCAAGAAACTAGATCTGAGCTGCGGGCATCAGCAGCACAAGAAATAGGGTAGCAGGAAGTACGACCGGGCGGCAGAAAATAGGCAGCTAAGCAATACAGAACAATTATGGTTAGGTACAGGTATGGATGGGTAGTAGTACAGGAAGCTTGCTAGATCTAGGTAGGAGAGAGAAATTAGGGCCACTGGCCTTAATTTGGAAAAGACCCTAATTGGGAATTTTTATGTAATTTGGAAAATTTGATCTTCTGATATTGTGGTTTAACCCTATTGGGGTTTGTGGAACTTTTTGAAGAATTTCACTCATCTCATTTACGAGATGAATTACTAATTATTTTGGGGTTTTTGTCCTTTTAAAGGTTTCCCTAGTGAAAATTCTTGTGTCCATTGTGTTGATGTGATGAATGTTGTTTATTGCACTTATCATTTGTTTATGTTAGTCTGCAAATTTTAAAAGTATCATGCTAATGATAAAAACTTAACAGTGAGCACTTGCAGTAGCCTCATATTCTTCCTCACAAGCTATGGAATCACCCTAACCATCACGGCTACACTCACGTGTAGGTCTTCCTCCTTCGGGAAACAACATCAGCTCATGGGAAGCTTCATTAGACAACCCAAATATCTTCACAAGTTTCTCTTCCTCCTCTCCAGGAAGTCTCTGTTTAGCTGCTAACACTCTCAAGCATCCCTCCCACTCATGGGAAACCCTTTATCATATGCGTCCTCTCCATTTTAACCTCGATCAGCACCAGCAAGAGCTCGAGAAGCTATGACAAGAGCTTGGGAAACTCCTTACACATTCGGGTAGATAGGTACATGTCCGAACAAGCATCCGAGCAGCAAGTACATGTCCAGGAAACAGATGGAGGTTTGGGAAGGTATATTGGTAGTCTGGGTAGGCAGTAACAGATCCTAGAAGCAAGAAAACTATCTCATGCAGCAGATCTAGGATTTCAAGCACTAGAAAGAAATTAGGGCAGGAAGCCCTAATTTGGATTTTTCTGTAAAAAATATCTTTTGTGGATTTTTTTATCAATGGTTCAAACCAATTAGGTTTTTATAATTATTGAAGAACATTTATCTTAGAATTCTGAGATTGAATAAACTCAAGTCATCTCATTTAAGAGATGAATTACTAATGTTTTTGGGTTTTTTGTCCTTTAAAGGTTTCCCCGTGAAAAAATCTTGTTTTTAGTGTGTATGATGTTTTGATGTATCTATTGCACTTGTCTATTTTTATCTTACAGTCTACAATTTTTTTAAAATAATACATCCTAATGCTAAAATTTAACATGGTATTAGAGCTTAGCATGTGAAGACCTAGCAAGAGGCAGATTACTGTTGTCTTCCTGGACCTTCGGAAAATTTTGCGGACTTAGATAACTAACTTGTGTAGAAGAGATGATGACCTGTAATATCCCAAGTGTGGTGTACAGACCTGAACACTCTTCAATTTGATAAATTATATTAAAATTTCTGAACTTGAATTAATTTACACAATGACTTCTCAAACTAGGAAAATAAGGGGTTTCTTCTAGGAAATTTTACAGGAAAAATGAGTGAGAAGTGAAAATAAAACTAATAGATGTCAAAAATGGAATTCACTCTCCCATAACACATTTATATCTGGTGCCATTTAGGTTTCATAGACCGCATTGCGGAAACCTACTACCTCTCTTCTAGGCAGCCAACTCATGAAACTAAGGGGAGTAGTTCGGTCTGTTTCAACCAGGGGATTCTGGAAACTTGCAGAGGTTTGTTATAGAATTAATATATCATAAATAAAGGTTAATTAATTTTAATAACAGATCATAGGCAAAGTAAAATATTCTACAAGTTGTAAAGGTGATACTAGCTCGCCGGGAAGCTCACTAGCTCCATATTCAATCCTTTACAAATAGGGTAAGGGAGGTTTGGATTCTCTATTTTGGACTTGGAAACTTATATATGTCTGTTAGTGACTCATTAGAAAAATAATTGAGTTATTTGGAGTCATACAATTCGAAATATGGAAGTTACAGTAAAACTAGTTATTTTCCAATGCAAATCTAGACTAGGTTGACTTAAAATGAGTAAATATCAGCCATTTCGAATAGGAATGGAATAAAACTTACAGAGAATTTTTATGATATAATATTACAGCCAATAAACTTGAAATTACTCTCATCAATTAACTATAACACTCTCTTCAATATTTTTCATAATTACAATGTATTTTATTGACATAATACAAGGAAGGGCATGGAGGTTTGAACCCTTAGATATTGAAAAATATTGGACTTGTTAATGAAATATGATATACAGTAATGTATTGCTGTAGGCTTATAAAAAATCATGAATCAACTCAGAGAGGCTGCTCCATAGCTCCAATGTAACCTGCAATGAGAAGGGGAGAAGAGGGGAAGAGGAGAGAGGGAATGAGAACCTTGGGGCACATTTCCCAAGAAACCGAGGCAAAACACTCAGAAAGGAAGCATTAGATTCATAAAAATAAACATAATAAACATCCAAACTAAGAAATGGAGCTCCAATTGTCTTTAAATAAACCTGGGTGACTTGTTGAGGAAGCCAATCACTTGTTAAGCAACTTACCACTTGCTAAACCCTAACCCTAGCCACAAATTCACCCTCCTTTAGGAAATTAGCATGTGTAAGACAATAAATATGTTTCCCTTTCATCCACCTTCATCCAATTTGGAAACTTTTCTTTCCTTGACCCATAGTTGCTATTTTTACTTATGACAGCTTTTCTTGGCTTTCCTATTTTTATGACTGAACTCCAAAAAGGAAAATGCACCCTCCTTTGTTGATTGTTGCCTCTTTTTTATTTGAATGCTTTTGTCATATATTTTTGCACTTTCCCTTTTCATGTCTGGTTGATTTTGTCATATATTTTCTAATTTTTCCTCAGCAAGTTGTCTTGCCCAAGTGGCCCTCCTGTTAATGGAAACTTATTTTCCACCTAATTAATTGCATATTAATATTTAATGACAATTAATATACCAAGTACATGCCTCCTAAGTGACATTTAAATAAAATATCCTAGTTTCATTTATTTAATGCATCTTTTGACACCCTTGGTGCTAGGCAAGTTCAACACTTCTGGCGATCAAAATGTGGGGATATGAGAGTCCTCCCCTCCCAAGTCTACTTGTCCTCAAGCAGAAGCACCATAGGGTGCTGCAAATTCATCCACCATGTTTTTGCTGCACCACTCTGATCATAGTCATTTCCCTTATACCACTTCCTTTAGAAAAATTGCTAACCAAGTTAAGGTAGCTAAGTAAAATCCCTAGATCCCTCTACTTCCTCTATAAGGACCCAAATTTTTCTGCCACCTTTTGAATTATGTCATTCCTAAGAATGTTGGGATCCCATGGTTTTATCTGCCTCCTTCCACCCATCAATATAAACAACAAAATTTTATCATTGTAGAGGATGAAAATGAGGTTATGAAAATCATACCACCATACTGGAAGCTCATCTCTCCCCATGCCAAACTGATTTTTTTTTAAACTCTCCCACCATACATGGAATTCCTTAATGCGAGACCAAATGATATTGAGCCTCTCTAAAAAATGAAAATCCATGTGCAAGCTAGCACTGGAACTCACATCACTATTGTTATGAATACATAGAAGGTTATCCCATGCCCCTCCATGTATATTGAAAGCATCATATAGCATCCATACATGCTCATGCCATTTCCCATACAATTTTTTTGATGTGTCCAATGTCTCTCCATTGATGCAAGCAAGATGTTTACCCTCCAGTGTGTTAGTTTTTCAACATTTAAGCTAGCATTATGATCTTAGGATATTTTCACTGAGAGAATAACAAGCACACCAATAAAACATAAGCACATCATAAGAGACAAGAGACACAAAGAGTTTTCCTCGGGGAAACCATAAAGGAGAAAACCCCGCAACTTCCTTAGAGATAAAAATCAGCACCAAAACAGTAAGAGATCTACCAATAGCAGTGGCCTTCTAGTCCCAGTATATTTCCTCCTCCACAAGTGCGTCTCACTTAAGAGAGTGAATGATGTGTGTGATAAATAGAGAGTCTCACTCTCTATTTATATTCTTCCGTTCACTTGAAGTACATTTTCACACGTAGGCTCGACCTAATATTACTTACCTGAGCCTACACCTTAATTAGTGTATAATAACTCGAGTGCCCCAAAACTGTGGGGACTTACTTAATGACTTGACATGACTTGTTTACATTATATATCCTCCCTATCGGAACATCGGGGCATAACAACATGACCCAAATACATAATAGAAACATCCCGAAATAAACATCGAGTTACAATACATAAGATACATAGAAGAATACATCATGAAGTTACATATACATCAACACTCCCTCTTAACTAGGAATGTATTCTTTCGACACAATTTTCAGCACTGGTCTTCTTCTCTGTATCAGCTGGATCATCTCGTCTTCAAGTCATCTCCGGATCTAGATCATCTCTCGATCTGGATCATCATCACTGTATCTGGATCATCTCTCAATCTGGATCATCATCGAACATCATCACTTGATCTGGATCATCTCTCGATTTGGATCAACATCACTGGACTGGATCTGGATCATCACTCGATCTGGATCTGGATCTGGATCATCTCTCGATCTAGATCATCACTGCTGGATCATCATTACTGGATCTGGATCATCACTCGATCTGGATCAACACTGGTGCTATCTCAAGATTCTTCTCGTCATAGGAAGTTCTACAGAGCCAACCCTTTTTCATGCTGGTTGTAGGCCTACCCTCATGTAGGTCTTCGCCCAGCACTTACATCTGACCTACTCGTCAGAAAGGCATGCCCAACACTTACATCTGACCTACTCGTCAAAAAGGCACATCCAGCACTTACATCTGACCTACTCGTCAGAAAGGCACATCCAGCACTTACATCTGACCTACTCGTCAGAAAGGCACATCCATCCAGACAGGAACACATCCTATCACAGTGATGGAAGACTCCCATCCGGACAAGAACACATCCTATCACAGTGATGGAATATTTCTCCACTTTCATCTAGACAAGAACACATCCTATCACAGTGATGAAAGACTCCCATCCAGACAAGAACACATCCTATCACAGTGATGGAAGATTTCTCCACTTTCATCCAGACAAGAACACATCCTATCACAGTGATGAAAGACTCCCATCCAGACAAGAACACATCCTATCACAGTGATGGAAGATTTCTCCACTTTCATCTAGACAAGAACACATCCTATCACAGTGATGAAAGAATCCCATCCAAACAAGAACACATCCTATCACAGTGATGGAAGATTTCTGCAGTTACATCCATCCAGACAAGAACACATCCTATCACAGTGATGGAAAGGCTTGCACTCACATCTGATCCTATGAGAACACATCTCAGTAGTCATATCAGAATGGCCCCCAGTCCTCGACTGAGCTACTTGGTAACTGACCAGGCGCCTCCACTCTCCTAGAGAATGGAAATTTCCCTTACATCTGACCTGCTCGTCGGAATGGCCAACACTTACATCTGACATGGAAGGAACTAAATCCTTTAGCCATGAATAGAATGGTTCAGCCCTTACATCTGATCAAGTGGGAACACATCCCTCTATCACATCAGAATGGCTACACAGTCCTGCACTGAGTGATCCTGGTAACTAACCAGGTGCCTCCATTCCTAGAATGGAAATTTCCCTTACATCTGTCCTACTCGACAGAATGGAACAACCCTTATATCTGACCTACTCATCAGAATGGCTATGGATCTCAACACTCATATCAGTCATGGAAGGAACCAATCCTCTCACCATGATGAAATAACTCAGCCCTTACATCTGACCATGGAAGGAACCAATCCTCTCACCATGTCAGAATGGCTCTGGGTCTCATCACTTTCTCTGGGAGGAAGCCTCGATCTAGAGAACACCAAGTCTCTCTCTGAAGTACTCAAACTTCAGCCTAGCCAATGGCTTCGTCAATACATCAGCTATCTGTTCCTCCGTCGCAACATACTGGAGCTTCACTGCTCCTCTCTACACCATATCCCTGATATAGTGATACTTGATCTCAATATGCTTAGACTTGTCATGAAACACTGTATTCTCTGACAACTTCACACAACTCTGGTTGTCACAATGTATACAAGTAGCATCCAACTGAAGATCAAATAAATCAGATAGTAGCTTCCGCAGCCATACTGCCTCACAACTAGCTGAACAAGCTGCGACATACTCTGCTTCAGCTGTACTTAGTGCCACACAAGATTGCTTCCTACTAAACCAAGAGATCACACCTAATCCCATACTGAAGCAACATCCCGAAGTACTCTTCCTGTCGATGGCACTGCCTGCCCAATCTGAATCAACATAACCCTCCAGGTTAATCTTCTGATTCACATCGTACTTGAGCCCATAATCAATTGTACCCTTCAGGTACCTCAAAATATGCTTTGTAGCAATCAAGTGAACACTTCTCGGATTTGTCAAGTACTAGCTCAAGGTGTTCACAGCAAAGCAAATATTTGGTCTCGTGTTCATCAAGTACATCAATGACCCAATCATCTGACGATACATCGTAGCATCAACCGACTCTGATGAAGCATCACTCAATGGCTTCAGGTTCGATGCCATAGGTGTGGCCATTGCCTTGCAGTCCATTATCCCAAACCTCTTCAGGATCTCTACTGCATACTTCCCTTGTCCAAGGAAGATTCCATCTACACTCTGCCAAACCTCCATACCTAGAAAGTAATGCATCATACCCAAGTCCTTCATCTCAAACTCCGCAGCAAGCTTTCTCTTTGTATCAGCAATCAGCCCATCTATACCTATCACAAATAGATCATCTACATACAATAGGAGCATCACTGGATTGCCATCTTCAACCTTGTAGTAAAGGTTGGAATCCGCTTTACTCTTGGTAAAGCCCAAACTGGATAGAAAGCTGTCAATTCTACCGTACTAGGTCCTGGGTGCCTATTTCAAACCATACATGTCTTTCTTCAATCTGCATACATAAGACTTTCGATCATGTGTCTCAAAACCGAGTGGCTGTTCTACATACACTTCCTCTTCCACTACACCATTCAAGAAAGCAGTCTTGACATCCATCTAGTGTATCTTCCATTTCATCACTGCAGCCAGAGCAAGTATTGATCTGATGGAAGTGTATCTGGCTACAGGTGCAAATGTTTCTTCATAGTCCACTCCCTCTTTCTGAGAGAATCCTCGAGCTACAAATCTTGCCTTGTACTTGTCAATGCTCCCGTCTGCAACATGCTTGATCTTGTAGATCCATTTGGAAGTGACAACTGACTTCCCTTTTGGTCTAGGGACAACATCCCAAACATCATTCTTCATGATCGATTGATATTCTTCGATCATAGCATCCTTCCATTCTTTCTGTTCTGCTGCTTCTTCATAACTGGAAGGTTCTTTATCAATGAAATCACATAATAAAGCTACATACCCAGAATTTGATCTTGTTCTCTTTCTTTCTCTGTGATTCTCTTCTGGAGCTCCGTATCTTTCCACACCTTGGATAAGTTCACATACCCAATAAGGTTTCCTCTTATGAGGATTCTTCTCCAGTGGTGGATCTACAGGTCTTTGTGGTTCCTCAAACTCTCGATCTTCTTCTTGAGCTTCTTCATTCATGATTGCATCACGGATCCTGGGTGCTTCTGCTTCTGCTTCTTCAGGTTCTTCAGTAGGTCTCTTTCTGGATTTGTTGTAAGCTGTGTCTTCATCAAATGTTACATCCCTACTGATGTCAATCTTCTTGTATCCTGGAAAGTAGATTCTGTAAGCCTTCGAGCTTTCAGAGTATCCCACAAATATGCCCTTCTTTCCTGAATGATCTAGTTTTGTTCTCTTCTCTTTTGGAATATGGATATACATAGGACAGCCGAATATTCTGAGATGGTTGACTTCTGGTTTCTTGCCGGAGAAGACTTCTTCAGGAGTCTTGTTTTCAAGTACTCTATGTGGAGTACGGTTCTGTACATACATTATTGTTCTAGAAGCTTCAGCCCAAAGATGCATAGGTAGATCTTGATCATGAAGCATAGCTCTTGCAGCTTCCATGATAGTTCTGTTCTTCCATTCTACAACCCCATTCTGTTTTGGATTATAAGGAGTTGACAACTCCCTCTTAATCCCTGCTTCTTTGCATAGCTCTCTGAATTCATTCGAAGTGAATTCTCCACCATTATCTGAACGAATGGTCTTGATCTTTTTTTCAGTATGGTTCTCGATCAAGGCTTTGAATTCCTTGAACTTGCTGAACACTTCATCTTTGTTTTTCATAAAGTAAATCCATGTCTTTCTAGAAAAATCATCAATAAAAGAAACATAGTATGCATACCCACTTAGTGAGTTTGATGACATTGGACCGCATACATTGGAATGGATGATTTCTAGAATGCCTTTGGCTTTGCTTTCGCTGCTAGGAAATGTCTTCTTTGTATTATTCCCTTTCGCACATCCTTTGCAAACTCCATCATGTTTTGCTTGGAATTCTGGAAGACCTTCAACAGCTTTGCTTGCAATAGGTAGTGCTCTATAATGCACATGTGCAAGCCTTCTATGCCAAAGCTCGTTTGGTTCTACTGTATCATGGATCAAGGCTTGTTCTGGATGACCCTTCAATTTGTACAAGCCTCCTTCTTGTTCTCCAATCACTACCGCATCATCAATTGTCTTTCCTTTAGGCCACATGATGACTTGACCATCTATGAATGCAACCCGCATTCCTTTTTCATCCAAGGCTGAAATGGATAGAAGATTCTTCTTAAGTCTTGGAAAAAACAATACTTCTTTCATTGTTAGAGACTTACCAGAGTCTAGCTTGTATGAAGATTCCCCACTACCTTTTATTGGATATTGGTAGTCATCTCCTAGTTTCACCTTGTGAGGTGATTCATGTTCTGATAGTCTTACAAAATATTCCTTGAATCCCATCATATGTTTGGAATCCCCACTGTCTATAAGCCAATCATCACTACCATGAGTAATGTTACCTGTGAGGGCTGATATCAAAACATATTCATCCTCACTTGAAGAATCTTCACTTTCATATCTGGATCTCTTCTTGGATGGTTCATCATCCTCTGCACCATGAGCATGATGTCTTCTTTTGTTCCCCTTCTTCTTATGAGAGTGTCTTTTGTTCTTAGGATAGTCTTTTACAAAGTGCCCTATCTCATCACATGTATAACATCTTAATCTAGATAGATCTCTTTCGGGATGAGAGCTCTTACCTTTGGAGTAATGATGTTTTCTTCTTTCCTTCTTGGAGTGAGCTGTGAGGGCTTGATCTTCATTTCCCATATTCTCTTCTCGGGCTGCTATTCGAGATTCTTCTTGAGAACATTCTTCCCATAGTCTGCTGAATTTGATCAACTTCTTCCTAGCACAGATTCCTTGGATAAAAGCATCCCATGACCTAGGGAGGCCATTCAAGGTAGCCATCACAATCTCGGCATTTTCCACTTCTTCATCAATAGCTTCTAGTTGCTCTTTGATTTGAGAAACCCTTGTGAAGTAGGTCTGGATAGTTTCTGCATTCTGGATCTTCACATTCTTCAATTGGTTCCTCAAGGTCATCTTCCAATTGATGTTCTTTCCTTCAAACAATTTGGTTAGGGCATCAAACATAGCTTTAGGTGTCTTGAGAGAGGACACCTGTGGGATAAGATGATCCTTAATAGAATCAGCAATGATCCTCTTTTCCATAACCATCTTCTTCTTATGCAAGGCCTTAGCCTCATCTCCCTCTAGAAATGGAACCTCCTCATGAATGTAGGAGTCTAATTCATTCTCTTCCAGGACCAAGGAGATCCTATACTTCCAAGCTCGGAAGTTATCAGCCCCCTCAAGATTTTCATCAAGCTTGGTATGATGAGACATCTTTAAATAAGAACCTCAAATGGAAATACAAAATATTTTAGATCTTACCAGGTTCAAGATGTCGGATCTGAAACTTGAGCTGAAATCCTGCAGAGCTGGTTCAGGTGCAACTAGGGTTTTTCTTTTCCGGAGTTCTGTCCACCCAAATGCCTTCAAATTTGTTCCTAACTTCGATTTTGGGGAGGAGATCAATCCAAGCCTGGGCTCACTAAAAAATTCCTCTTCTGTAGAAATCCCAACCCTAGTGACAGGTCCAAAACTGAAAAACCTCATAATTGGATTCTGTTTCGACAGAAAGATGCGCCCTAGGGAGGAGAGTAATTCCACCTTACTTTTGCTGAAAATCTATGGAGAAAAGTCCACAAACTAGGAATCCCTAGTTCCCGCAGCTGCACAGTGTCTTCTTCTCAGGTTAGCTCTGATACCATGTTAGTTTTTCAACATTTAAGCTAGCATTATGATCTTAGGATATTTTCACTGAGAGAATAACAAGCACAGCAATAAAACATAAGTACATCATAAGAGACAAGAGACACAAAGAGTTTTCCTTGGGGAAACCATAAAGGAGAAAACCCCGCAACTTTCTTAGAGATAAAAATCAGCACCAAAACAGTAAGAGATCTCCCAACAGCAGTGGCCTTCTAGTCCCAGTATATTTCCTCCTCCACAAGTGCGCCTCACTTAAGAGAGTGAATGATGTGTGTGATAAATAGAGAGTCTCACTCTCTATTTATATTCTTCCGTTCACTTGAAGTACATTTTCACACGTAGGATCGACCTAATATTACTTACCCGAGCCTACACCTTAATTAGTGTATGATAACTCGAGTGCCCCAAAACTATGGGGACTTACCTAATGACTTGACATGACTTATTTACATTATAGATCCTCTCGATCGAAACATCGGGGCATAACAACATGACCCAAATACATAATAGAAACATCCCGAAATAAACATCGGGTTACAATACATAAGATACACAGAAGAATACATCCCGAAGTTACATATACATCAACACAGTGCACACCTCTCAATCATGTGTCTAGCCACCCAATCAATGGACGGACAAACTTTCATACTAAATGATTCAAGTGGGAATAATTCAGCTACTACTAATGCACTTGTCAAACCACATGGTTTTACCATCAATACCTCAACTGGAAGAGTGGAAGTGTCATTCTCCTCTTGTGGCATCAACAGAAAAAATCCTTTCACCCAATTTTAATCCCCAAATGATGTGGTTGAAATAGAAGTGTGGGGTGAAGAATTGTGATCCAAATCCCTACAATGCTCATCAATCAAGATAATGGATCCACAAATTCCTCCATTAGTTTTTTGAGTGACAGTGTGATCATGTGCCTCCTCAGAAATTGTACAACATTTTCCTAGAGGTAACTCATAATCTCTTAGGAACCATGCAAGTGCTTGATCTTCATATTGCTTGACCTCAAACTCCTCAAGCACATGTAAATCAGAATGCACCTCATGTGCATGTGTATGGGAGGTATATAATAGTTGCAAAAGAAGTCTTTGTTTCTGTTCACATGTCAAGACAATGTCAGTCACAACAAAAATATTATTGCAGAAATAAAACATTTTACCTCCCAAGGTCTTCATTTTAAATATGTCTCTATCCACCCAATTAATGGATGAATAAGCACTTTTATTTGCTGATCCATATGTACTGTGATCAACCATCTTTCTGGTAGAGAAGAACACTTCATCCTTCTCAACCTCAATGAGTGCTTGTCCAATATTCTCTTCCTCGTAGCTTTTGATAAGAACCTGCAAATCTAAGTGCATCTCACAATCCACCATATCATGAGATTCCTCCCTTTGTTCAAGAATGCAATAAACCTTGTGAATATGGCTGAATGGTGTGTAGGAGGGTAGGTAATACGTTTGCAACTTCTCATGAAGTTTCTCTATCTCCATCTTGGATTCTTGGAGTGCACATTGAGTGCTCTTCAAGGAATCTTTGGTGGTCAACAAATCTTGTGAGAGCTTGCAAATTTCTTCTCCATCCTTCAAGGATGCTCCATGCAACACATCAGCAAGCTCAATCAAATCATCTCCATCAAAAAGCAATTGTAATAATTCCCCTTGTATTGTAGACAATGCCTTCCGCATCTCCTCCTTGGATTTAAGAGAAGATTGATCTTCTGATGAAGCAGCTATCCAACACTGGTGTGCCATTGAAGAATGTGTGTCTTGGAGAAGGTGAAAATCCTTTTGAATCTTCTTTTCATCCATTTTCAAAGGCCAAGGAAATGAGTGGGGTTCTTGAGGAAAATCACCCCCTTCTTCTTTCCTGCAATTTTCTTGATGTGACTTGCACTTCTCTTTTGGAATCTTTCTTTCTTCTTTCCAACCTGCAATACTAGATGGCTCATAGCTCTCCACAATGTGATAGTGGGATTGGGATTCTCAGTGAGTTCAATCCTCTCCTCTGATGTGGATGCAACTTCATCATGCTGCAAGAGAGTCCAAAATTCAGAACTGTGTGCATCCCTTTGCACCAGATTTTTCTCCTTTAGATTTCCTAGTTCACACCTAACTGGTGGGGGCTTGTCTTCGGCTTCATTGGGAAATTCAAAGGATGAACTCAGATATGATATTTCTTCTTATTTTGGATCTGATCCAAAATATTCCTTCACCATATTATCTCCATTGACGCCCTCACCCTTATTTGCACTAATTGTGTGATCCACAACAGAGAAACTAGGAGTGAATTTATCTCCCTCACAATTGGCCTTCCTCTTACAGTACTCAGATGCAAGTGGAGAATTTTTGTCTTTCCATGGATCAGAGGAATGTAAATGAACATTACTTTTGAAAAGACGAGAACCTTCATCACAAATTTTCTTCACCTTATCCTCTTCTTGTACAGACACTATGGTGGCTTGTTCTTCCACCAAAATTTATGCTTCACACCCAAGTAGTGTGGTCTTGCTTTCTTCTTGCATATGTGGATCCCGAGGTGACTGTAAATATGATTTGTAGTATATTTTGGATATTATCCAAAATATATATCTTCATCCATAAATAATCCCACAAATTTAGCAGTGATTTGGAGATCACCCACCAAGAAGCTTGAAGTGCATTCCTCTTAATTCTCTTCTTGGAGTAATGGGAGACAAGAAATATCTTCTGGAGAATATTCTTTCAAACAAATTGAGGTTTTTCCTTCTTGAAAGGTATTATGATCATTACTTGCAGGTAATATTCTTGAAGAAAAACCAAAGAATCTCAGAATGCTTGAACATGCTGATGGATTTGACGACTCTTCACTTTTTCTTTCTTCTTCCTCCTCATTGCTTAGAAAGGTGGAACAACTTGGTTCCTATATGGATGATTTGTTTCTATTGAAAGAGTAATCATCTACATTATTAGTCTCAAATCCAAATCTGCAATAAGAATAATCTTTGAAAGAAATAGATTTAAAAAGCACTTCCCCCAAGGCAAGATACTCTTTGCAGTGGTGGGGCAAATTTTCAGCTGCATCTATCATCTTTGCTAAATCCTTCTTAGGATTAGCCCTGGGTAGTTCAAAATTTATTTCTTCATACTGCATATGGTCATAAAAGTAACCATCCTTGTCTCTTGAAATTTGAAACCCATCATTAACATAGTGTTATCTCCTAAATAAATTAGTCCTCAATAGGTCAGACTCATAAAATTTATTTTTGCATAGTTATGAAGATTTCAGGGCACATCATGAAATATTTTTGTGTGTTTAATAAAGTTGGAAATGCCTTGTACTCTGTTTCTTCAGGAAATTCAAATTTTATCTTTCTGTGTCTTAGGCAAACATCTCAACTGTTCATTAGCCACCAGAAATCCCAGCTTTCGCTAGCTTAAATATTGGAACCAGGTCCTTAACCACCAAAAGCTCATTGACTTCATTTTCTAATAAAATTTTTGAAGATCAGCTTCCGGTGGCTTAGGCGAACATCTCAATGTTCATTAGCCACCAAAAAGCCCAGCTTTCAGCATCTTAAAAATTGGATCCGAGACTACCTTAACCACTGAAATCCCCAAAAGGGGAAAATGGTTAGCAAATCCATCACAATCAGACACCGTCAGCATGAAGAGCGCCACTATCAAGCACTTAACCATTGAAAATACTGGGCCTACAATAACTCATGATTTGGTAAAGAAAGGGTCGTTATAAAATCGAAGTGGCTGATAAAGAACCCAAAACCTCGCTTCCCTCCACCTGTCACGTGACTGTAATCGAACCACCACAAAGCATTGATTTCCAGTTAGAATGATCACAACACTGGCTAGCTCATGGGTCTCATCAGAATTTACTATCATTTTGATCAAATCCCAATTGCCATTCAGTACCCTCAAAATCAACACCCTCTCCTCAATTCATTCCAAATTTACTACATGCATCCTCACTGAGCAAAGCCCTCCTTGCATCCATCATTGTAATATCCTTCCCCATGGTTTGAATTTCAATTTTGGAGGTACAAAAGAACATTCAAGAAGATGAAGAGAGGAGGAGGACCTGCCCTAAGATAGGAATTGGGTGACATTGGATACTTCGAATCACATCCAGAGGTATGCCAACTTTTCAAAGACTCAGGCTGCTACAGATTCTACAAAAAAATTCGGGGATCACATCAACAAGTGGCAGAAGCATTTGCTCTCTCCTTTAATGGCTCGAAGGCAGTGATTGGCAAAGAGGAATTCCAAGTAGATGAGGCTTTGATAGTAGAAGTAATAGAGCTCCCAAGGACTGGGGAAAACTGGTTCAAAACCATTATCACAAAGGATGTGGAATTCAGGTCTTACTTGAAGCCTGAGCAAAAGAACATTGTCTAGAAGAAGAGCATTCCCACAACCTGGATTGAGGAAAACTAGAAATGCTTATTGAAGGAACTCCCGGTCTATATAACTTGTGAGGGTAGGTATAATAGGGTAATGATATACCATTTTAAATTAATGAACCATTTCACTGGAAGGATCCCACTGAACCTACCTTTCTACCTACACAAGAGCCTGACCAAAATGGCCCATCATGTTAAAGCCCAGCCCACCAAGATTGCAACCAGGCTATCCCATTATGGCATGATCAAGCTAATTGTCCTTGAATTTCTGCAGAGAAGGAACATAGCCTGGACCTACTTCTAATTTTGGAATGAGTTTGAGACAAAATTACATCTAGAAGAAAAAAGGAAGTCTTCTTCAAAGAAGTCCTCCACTCCTAGGAGTGGTAAGAGGAAGAGGAGGGACATCTCTCCAATTACAGTGGAGCAGGCCTCTCTAGCTCCCAAGACCAAGAAGGAAAAAAGAAACCTAGATTTCAGTGAAAAGGTAGAAGAGGTTCCAACACCAAGCATAAATATACTCAACCTACCTTACTCAGACTCTAAATATGAAGAGGAACAAGAAACTAACCTAACAGATCAGTTTCAAGTAGGGAAGGAGGAGTTTCCATCACCCACACCAAAGGAGAATCAGGGTGAACCAGTGACAGAGGCTTCCTCCAGTAAACCTAGGTCTCACAAAATCAATCAGCTGCTGAGACAGGTGTATGAGATAGAAGTACTAGAGAGAGAAATCAAAAGAACAAATGCAATATTAACCAAAACAAATACTGAATTGCATGACTCTCTTCTAGAAATGAGAGGGATGTATACCTTGCTGGAAAAAAGAAATATGATATTAATGAAGGACAACGCCAGAATCTTCAAGAATATCAGGCTGTCAAGGTTGCAGATGAAGAATTCAAACCCTAAATCTCAAGCACACCTTACGTTGGAAACCCTAGAAGAGGCAACAATAATCCTTCAGGATCCGAAGGCATCCTGTGATGCTGCTGCTATTCCAAACCCTATGCAGGTTGCAGAAATACCAAAAGGCCAGAATTGAAGCTGTAAAGCCTGAAGACAAAGGGTGATTAAAAGTTTGATTAAATTTTGAAGAAACATGTCTTTTGGTGACTTAGGAGAACACCACAGTTGTTCATTAGCCACCGAAAATAGAGCTTTCGGTAGCTTACATACCCAGAATTTTGCTTTCTTAGCCACCGAAAGCGCATAATAGTGCAGAAAGGCATAGTTCCACACAGAACTGACTTTGGTTGATACAAATACCTCATGGATGATTTATAAGGTTGAAAATTAATTAAAGGCACCAGTATCTTGGGTCTGTTCTAGTTTTGAAGGTGCCAGCGAGGTGAAGTAAGGTCACAAACCCTACCTACTCTGACAAAGTGTGACTTGTCTTTTAGATAGCAAGTCCAAGTTCTAATTCATTGTTCACTGCAGTTATTAAAGAGTTCGAGGAGTAATAAAGTGTTGTATTTTGGTATATTAGCACGTAAGTTAGGGTTTTTGACCTAATTTTTGCAAAATAGTTATGTTTATCTATTTTTAGTAAATTCAATCCAATTTTTTAGGATCTGAAATAAATTTTGTAAAGGCTATAAATCCTGTGACTAAGGTTGAAGGAAAGGTTCAAATTCAGAGATTTTTAGACACTTATTGTATTCAAGCTTCTCATGCACCTTTTAATTTAATACAAGCTCTTTTGCTATTATATGTTCAGCTTCCATCTTCTTTCTGTTTCGTACTTGAGCTTGAATGTTTCATTCATGTTTATTCTGTTTACTTAATGCAAGATAGTTGTCATCCTATATTTGTGTGAGTTATTGGAATTACAACTATATTTTCCTTATTATGCTCAGCCATTTACATGTGAGTGCTTTATGTGTGAATCTGCCAGCATAGTGAGTTCTTCACCTATTCACTTTTATTACAAACCTTCTGAACATTGATAGTTAGAAACCTTGTCTATTTGATTGAGTATTATGCATGTCTTGAGCGAGTGAGGTCTTATTAATATCTGACTTGATCCATTGAGAAAACCATTAAAAATATTGAATTTACCAGGCATCCTCGAGCTACAACCTAGAGGAGTTTCTTGGAGAGCTAACAAATTGGCATCATTGCCGAGGAGAAGAGATTGCAGTTCAGCTTCCCTAGGGGATGACATAGGCCCTACTTTGATGATAGACAAAGTTGGGACACTGATTGGGTTGTAATCATCTATCTGGAGACTCCATTGGAATAAGGTGGCTTCAATAAGACCAAGTACCAGAGAAAACCCTTAAGGGCCACCAGTAACACCTGTTTCAGATCCTGAAAAGATTATAAGGAGAGGAAGATCTTCACAAAGGAAAGATTCTAGATCTGCAATGGGATCTGCATCAAGTGCTTCCAGAGGTATTTCTCCTGTCACATCAAATAGAACTCCCTTTAAATATTATTCTACTGAAGCATCTAGTTCTCAAGAATTTATAAGTGAATCAAAAAAATTTAGGGTTGAGGAATCTTTAAGCACTGTTGCTTGTGTAGATCCAATCCCTGGAAACTCCACTAAGGTAGATCTACCACCAATTGTTTCTCAGCTGCCACCCACATCAATAATGTCTCCTTCTTCCCTTTCCATACCAACATCCAATATGGCTGCCCCTCTAACCACGATGGAAAGGATCCTTATTACCAGATATGCCCCTCTAAATTTGCCTAACCCCCTTTCTACTATTCCTACTGGAGATTATCTAAAATACATGCCTAAGTTTACCGGGGAGGGAGATTTCACAGCTGATGAGCATTTAGAGGCATTCTATAGTTATGCTGAGAATATAAACATTGAACAAGAATATGTATGGACTAGGGTTTTTGTTCAAATTCTAGATGACCAGGATAGGAAATGGTTCAAAGACTTACCTGTTGGATCAGTAGCTGGCATTGAATCCTTAGATGACATATTTTTTAGGCATTGAGGAGAAAGGAGAGACCACCTTTACTATATCGCTGAATTTACCAATTTGAGGAGAGAGAATGGTGAGTCTGTTTCCAATTTCACAAAAATATTTAACAAAATGTTTAGCAAGATCCCTGCTGAGATCAAGCCAACTAACACTTTAGCCAAAATCACTTATGCCAATGCTTTTGATTCTGAGTTATGTCTTCTTCTCAGAGAAAGAAGATCTACTTCCTTGTCACTCATGCAAGATGCTGCTCTTGAGGTTGAGTCTAATATCATTGCATCTCAAAAGGTTAAGGGAAAAATGGACATGAAGAAGCAACCCTCATATCCCCTAGGGGCTTCTTCATCAGAGAATAAAATGGAGAAAATGGCCAAAATGTTGAATAGTTTGACAGTTGAAATGTCTAGACTTAAATACCAAGGGAAAATACCTGTGAGAGGTAAAGGGCCAAATGATTTTGCTCCCAGAAACCCTAATTTTGTCCCTTACAGAAGAAATAATCCACCAGCTTATATCCTTCAAAGCGATAGGAATCAAGCTGAGGATCAAAGAATCATATCTCCTTTCCAAAATGTTGTACCAGAAGAAGAACAAGAGTTTGCTCAAGAAGAAGGGGAGGCAAAAGACAATATCAACTGCATGGAGGATGAAGTTGATCTCTCTTTCTTGACACAAGCAGACTCTAAGGAATCCCTCATGAATGATTAGATCACTGAAGAATCATTATATCAAGCAGATGATCAAGAAGGTTTAAATTTGAGGTCCAGAATTGTTGCTCTTGTGAAGAAGAGTCCTGCACCTATAAAGCATCCTGCTCCTCCTACTAAAAATATTGTTGCTACTACAAAGAATATGGATGGTCCTCCAAAACAGTAGTAAAGACCATTACATCCATCAGCCCATGATCCTATTCATCTCAAAGCTCCACCACAAGAGGTAAGAACTTCTAACAAATTATCCTATTCCTTCAATATTGAATCAGAAATTTAGAAATTAAAGATCCCTTTTCCCTTGATAGAGCTTATGAAGAATGATTCCTTCAAGTCATCCATACTTAAATGTATTCAACCAAGGACACCCATAGATTCTGACTTTGTTAAATTGCAAGATGATAATCCCACAGTAATCCTAGGTCCTATGATTGAAGAGCTGGATGAGTCTTGTCCACCTTTCTACATATCCTTGAACATCCATGGAAATATCCTTCACAATTGTTTGCTTGAATCAGGAACATCCCACAATCTAATGCCAAAGGCAGTGATGGATGAGCTTGGACTCAAAATTACAAAACCCTACCATGATCTTTTCTCTTTTGAATCTAGGAAGGTCAAATTCCTAGGCCTCATAAAATACCTTGTCATAAACCTCTCCCATCTTCCTTCAAAAAGCATAGTGATGGACATAGTAGTGGCTAACATCCCCCCTAAGTTTATCCTCCTCTTGTCTTGTTCATGGAGTAAAAGGCTAGGTGGTACCCTACAAATGGATCTTACCTATGTTACAATCCCAATGTTTGGAGGATAAATGAAGAGACTTTACAGAGAGAATCAGTTTACCTACATCATCAGTAATGCCAATAATTCTATAAATCATCCCATCTATGCAGTAGACACCGACTTTGCCAGCATGCATCCTATAGATAGATGATTCCCAACCAACATCCATGCAGCTTACAAAGCCTACCTATCAGCCACCTGAGGAATTAACCACCTCTATCTGGAGCATGTTTTTTAATGGGGCCGGTACTTAAGCCTCAGCAGGTGCAGGTGTAGTCCTGATTTCTCCTTCAAAGGAGACTATCCATTTGTCTTATAAGCTTGATTTCAATACTACTAACAACATAGTAGAGTATGAGGCATTTCTATTGGGAGTGAAGGATACCAAGGAAATGGGAATCATGCGCCTGAAGATATTTGGAGATGCATATCTCATCATACAACAGGTGAACAATACTTTTCAAGCAAAGAATGTGAGGCTGAAGGAATACAGAGATGAGGTATGGAAAATTAGGGACTCTTTCATGTTTTTTGAACTCTCCTATATACCTAGATCTATTAACCATCTAGCTAATTCCCTTTCTATCTCTACAAGTATGTTCATCCCCCCTTTGCCTCCTAAGCTGAGCTATGAGATCCAAGTCAAGTACAGGCCATCACTCCCTGATAATGTGAAATTTTGGAAAGTTTTTGAAAATGATGATGAACTCAGTAAATTTTTCTAGGTCATAGATAAGTTTTCTGATATGCATATTGATCAAGAAAACCTAAACATGGAAGAATCCCAAAGGCCCAAATCAGAAGATAAAATAGGAAAACAGAATATTGTTCAACTTCCTAGCAATTATATATCTCGGGGTCTAGTACCCCTTGAAGAGAATTTTGATCAGAATGATGTCCCCTTTAAACCTGTGAAGAGGGATAAATACCCTGCTTTCCATGATGACAACCCAGGTATCCAAAGTCATCCAAAATTCATAAATTTGTCCTCTGAGTTGACTACTAATTAGAAGTCAGAACTTTGTAGTCTTATGAAAGAGTTTGCTGATGTATTTGCTTGGGAATACAGTGATTTGAACACCTATGACACAGCTATCATCCAACATAGGATTCCCCTAGAAAAGGACACCATCACTTTCAAACAAAAGCTAATACCTATCATTCCCCTCCTACTTCCAATGATTGAGAAAGAAATGCAAAATCTGCTTAATGCAAAAATCATAATCCCACTGAGATATTCCAAATGGATTGCAAACTTAGTGATAGTGAGGAAGAAAAATGAGGAGATCAGGTTATGCATTGATTTCAGAAACCTAAACAAATTCTCCAAGAAATACAACTACCCCTTACCGAAGATGGAGCATCTGTTGCAAAGAGTCTCAGGAGCTAGTGGCATGTCATTCCTAGATGGTTTCTCTGGATACAATCAAGTTTCTGTACACACTGATGATCAAGATAAAACTACATTTACCACTCCTTGGGGTACTTTCATGTATTCCAAGATGCCATTTGGACTAATGAATGTTGGGGCCACCTTTCAGAGAGCCATGGACATAGCTTTTGTGGGATTGAAAGACAAGTTTGTTCTCATATACCTTGATGACCTCACTATTTACTCCAACAGCCATAAAGAACATTTGCAGCACTTGAGGAGGGTGTTTATTAAATGTATATAGTTTGGGATATCTCTGAACCCAAAGAAGTCTCAATTTTCTCTCAGGGAAGGAAAAATCCTAGGTCACATAGTTTTAGTAGAAGGTGTGAAGATTGATCCTGTTCGAGTTGAAGCAATCCAGAAGTTGTCCATACCTAGGTCAAAAAAGGACATTCAGTCATTCCTAGGTAAGATAAATTTTGTCAGGAGCTTTATCCCAAATTTTTCTGAGTTGGTAAAACACATAACCTCTATGTTGAGGAAGGAAGCTGAAATAAAATGGACAGAGCAAGAAATAAACTCTTTTGAAGACATCAAGAAGGATATCATGGAATCTCCCACTCTGATTAGTCCATACTACACCAAGGGATTCTACATTTTCTCCTTTGCTTCCTATGACACAATGGCAACAATTTTGTTACAGAAAGATGATGAAGGCCTTGATCACCCCATTGCTGTTTTCAACAAAACATTGAAGGATGCTGAATTGAAGTATGATCCTATAAATAAACAAGCATATGCTCTCATCAAGTCACTAAAATCCTTCAGAATTTACATCCTACACACAAAGGTTCTGGCCTATGTCCCTTCAGCTGCTGTGAAGGATGTTTTGACCCATCCTGATATTGATGGAAAGAGAGACAAATGGATTGCCAAGATTATTGAGTTTGACATAGAAGTAAATCCTACCAAGCTAATGAAAGGCCAAGGCCTAGCTAACCTCATGGCTAAAGAAAATTGTGATCTATTGAGAATGAATCTCATTGGTATAAGTTCAGCAAACCTGCAAACAGAGATGGCAGTAGAGGCAGTTCAGGAGCAACATGACAGCCAGCAGGTGGCTGAGAACTTGTCTTCATGTGAGTGGTACTCAGGTATTATTCATTTCTTGCAAAGTTTAGAAGCCCCCCCTGAGATGATCCTGACTCAAGCACAGGCTCTTAAGCTTACGTCTGTTAAATTTTGTATAATTGATAAACTGCTATATTGGAAAGATTCTTCTGGTGTTTTGTTGAGATGCTTAGATAAAGAAGAGTCAGTTCAGGTCACACATTAGTTTCATTCAAGGAAATGTGGGGGTCATCATTACTGGAAGACTACATCCCACAAGATTCTGAGGGCTGGGTACTATTGTCCTGTTCTTTTCTCTGATATGTGTACCTTTGTAAAATCCTATGACAAATGCCAAAGATTCATAGGAAAGCAGCAGCTCAGATCTTTTCCCCTTAGATGTATTGTAGTGAATGGTCCTTTCTAGCAGTGGGGTCTTGATTTCATAGGTGAGATTAATCCTTCATAAAGTGGTCAACACAAGTGGATCCTAGTAGCCTAATATTATTTCACCAAGTGGATAGAGGCAGTCCCCACAAGGGATGCCACTCACCAAGTCATCATGAATTTTTTATATGAGAACATGTTTATAAAATTTGGCTTCCCAGTAAGGCTAGTGACTGATAATGCACCAACTTTTAAATCCAGGGCATTGGTTAACATGTGTGAGTCAATGGGCATTCAATTGGTACATTCTACATCCTATTACCCTCAAGGCAATGGCCTTGCTGATTCATCCAATAAGAGCCTAGTTAGAATCATTAGAAAACTATTGGAGAATAATCAAAAGAGATGGGATTATAAGCTAAAGTTTTCTCTATGGGATGATAGAGTGACCAACAAAAAATCCATAGGGACTTCTCCTTTCAAGTTGGTTTATGGTACTGAAGCCATTTTCCCCATTCAGCTGGTTCTACCAGTTGCAAAGTTCTTTCAGGAGGAACAGGATGAACCAAATGACATGGTAAGGAGGATGCTTGATTTGGTTAAGCTGCAAAAATTCAGGGAGTAGTTGGTGGAGAATTCAGAAGCTCACCAAAAGAAAATTAAAAGTATTTTTGACAAGAAGGAAAAGGTGGACAATTTTCAGGTTGGAGACTGGGTTCTGAAATGGGATGCTGTCGGGCAGGACAAGGGAAAGCATGGTAAATTTGATTATCTGTGGATAGGAACTTTTGTGATAGCTCAGGTGCAATAGAACAACACTTTCAAACTGCAAAATATGGAAGGCGAGGAGGTGTTTGATGGCCTAGTCAATGGGTGATTTATAAAACTCTATTTCATCTAACACTTCAAAGCCTTATTATTGTAAAATATTAGTTTTTGTTTTTGCAAATTAACTCCATGCCCAATGGAATAGTAGAAGATAGGTTTAATCCTTATTTTTTCAGGAAAGGAATTTGGTTTGGGGTTCTTGGGACCTCACAGGAAGGTTCCCATCCCCGAGTAGGAGCCAGATGTTATCTCCTAAATAAATTGGTCTTCAATAGGTCATACTCATAAAATTTATTTTTGCATAGTGATGAAGATTTCAAGGCACATCATGAAATATTTTTGTGTGTTTAATAAAGTTGGAAATTCCTTATATTATGTTTATTCAGAAAATTCAAAGTTTAGCTTTCGATGGCTTAGGCGAACATCTCAACTTTTCATTAGCCATCGAAGAGCCCAACTTTTGGAAGCTTAAAAATTGGATCCAGGACTACCTTAACCAATGAAATCTCATTGACTCCATTTTCTAATAAAAATTTTGAAGATCGGCTTCCAGTGGCTTAGGCGAACATCTCAACGTTCATTAGCCACCAAAAAGCCCAACTTTTGGCAGCTTAAAAATTGGATCCGAGACTACCTTATAAACCGAAAGATCCAAAATGGGAAAACAGTTAGCACATCCATCACAATTAGACACCGTCAGCATGAAGAGCGCCACTATCAAGAACTTAACCACCGAAACGACTGGGCCTACAATAAATCATGAGTTGGTAAATAAAGGGTCATTAGAAAGCTGAAGTGATTGATAAAGAGCCCGAACCCTCGCTGTCCTCCACCTGTCCCGTGATTGTAATCAAACCACCACAAAGCATTCATTTACAGTTAGAATTATCACAGCTTTGGCTAGCTCATGGGTCTCATTAGAATTTACTATCATTCTGCTCAAATTCCAATTTCCAATCAGTCCCCTCAAAATCAGCACCCTCTCCTCAATTAATTCCACATTTCCTACATGCATCCTCAGTAATCCAAGCCCTCCCTGGATCCAACATTTTAATCTCCTTCCCTAGGGTTTGATTTTCAATTTTGCAGGTATAGAAGAACATTCAAGAAGATGAAGAGAGGAGGAGGACCTTCCCTAAGACAGGAATTGGGTGACATTGGCTACCTCAAATCACATCTAGAGGTATGCCAACTTTTCAAAGACTCGGGCTACTACAGGTTCAACGAAAAAATTTAGGGATCCCATCAGCAAGTGGCATAATCCTTTACTCTCTTCTTTAATGGCTCAAAGGTAGTGATTGGCAGAGAGGAATTCCAAGTAGATGAGGCTCTGATAGCATAAGTAACAAAGCTCCCAAGGACTGGGAAAAACTGGGGAAAATTGGTTCAAAACCACTATCACAAAGGATGTGGAATTCAGGTCTTACTTGAATCCTGAGCACAAGAACATTGTCTAGAAGAAGAGCATTCCCACAACCTAGCTTGAGGAAAACTGACAACACTTATTAAAGGAAATCCTGGTCTATATAACTTGTGAGGGAAAGTATAATAGGGTAATGATATACCATTTTAAATTAATGAACCATTTCACTAACAGGAGCCCATTGAACCTCCCTTTATACCTACACAAGAGCTTGACCAAAATGGCCCATCAGGTTAAATCCCATCCCACCAAGATTGCAAGCAGGATATCCCATTATGGCCTGATCAAGCTAATTGTCCTTGAATTGCTACAGAGAAGGAACATAGCTTGGACCTACTTCTAATTTTGGAATGAGTTTGAGACAGAATTACATCCAGAAGACAAAAAGAAGTCTTCTTCAAATAAGTCCTCTACGCCCAGGAGTGGAAAGAGGAAGAAGAGGGCCATCTCTCCAATTACAGTGGAGCAGGCCTCTCCAGCTCCCAGGACCAAGAAGGAAAAATAAACCTGGATTTTAGTAAAAAGGTAGAAGAGGTTCCAACACCAAACAAAAATATACTCAACCTACCTTACTCAGACTCTAAAGATGAAGAGGAACATGAAACTAACCTAGCAGATCAGTTTCAAGTAGGGCAGGAGGAGTTTCCATCACCCACAGCAAAGGAGGATCAGGGTGAACCAGTGACAGAGGATTCCTCCAGTAAACCTAGGTCTCACAAAATCAATCAGCTGTTGATACAAGTGTATGAGCTAGAATTACTAGAGAGAGAAATCAAAAGAACAAATGCCAGATTAACCAAAAGAAATACTGAATTGCATGACTCTCTTCTAGAAATGAAAGGGATGTATACCCTGCTGCAAAAAAGAAATATGAGATTAATGAAGGACAACGCCAGGATATATAGGAATATCAGGTTGTCAAGGTTGTAGATGAAGAATTAAAACCCTAAGTATCAAGCACACCTTGCACTGGAAACCCTAGTAGAGGCAACACTAGCCTTCAGGATACAGAGGCAGCATGTGATGCTGCTACTATTCCAAACTCTATGCAGGTTGCAGAAATACCAAAAGGTCAGAATTGAAGCTGTAAAGCCTCTAGAGACAAAGGGTGATTAAAAGTTTGATTAAATTTTGAAGAAACAGATATTTTGGTGGCTTAGGCAAACACCACAGCTGTTCATTAGCCACCGAAAACAGAGCTTTCGACAGCTTACAGACCCATAATTTTTCTTTCTTAGCCAGTGAAAGCGCAGAATAGTGCAGAAAGGCATAGTTCCACACAGAACTGACTTTGGTTGATCCAAATACCTCATGGATAATTTATAAGGTTTAAAATTAATTAAAGGCACCAGTATCTTGGGTCTGTTCCAGTTTTGAAGGTGCCAATGAGGTGAAGTAAGGTCACAAACCCTACCTACTCTGACAAAGTGTGACTTGTCTGCCAGATAGCAAGTCCAAGTTCTAATTCAGTGTTCACTGCAGTTATTAAAGAGTTCGAGGAGTAAGAAAGTGTTGGAGTTAGGTAGATTAGCACTTAAGTTAGGGGTTTTGACCTAATTTTTGCAAAACAACTATGTTTATCTATTTTTAGTAAATTCGATCCAATTTTTTCAGGATCTGAAATAAATTTTGTAAAGGCTATAAATCCTGTGACTAAGGTTGAAGAAAAGGTTCGACTTCAGAGATTTTTAGACACTTATTGTATTCAAGCTTCTCATGTGATTTGTCATTTAATACAAGCTCTTTTGCTATTATATGTTTAGCTTCCATCTTCTTTATTTTATGTACTTGAGCTTGAATGTTTCATTCATGTTTATTCTATTTAGTTAATGTAAGATAGTTGTCATCCTATCTCTATGTGAGTTATTGGAATGACAAGTATCTTTTCCTTGTTATGATCAGCCATTTACATGTGAGTGCTTTATGTGTGAATCTGCCAGCATAGTGAGCTCTTCATCTATTCACCTTTATTACAAACCCTCTGAACATTGATAGTTAGAAGCCTTTTCTATTTGATTGAGTATTATGTATGTCTTGAGCGTGTGAGGTCTTATTGATCATCTGATTGATCCATTGAGAAAACCATTAAAAATATTGAAGTTACCAGGAATCCTCGAGATACAAACTAGAGGATTTTCCTGGAGAGATAACACATAGATCACCTCTTCTTCTTCAACAAACTAATCAAATTCATCATCTTCAACTACTAGCACAACCCTCATGGTTGCAACATTAATTGGTGATCTGCAAAATTAGTCAACAGAGAGCCTTCTTTCCATAAGAGTGAAGGAAAGTGCTCTGATACCACTGTCGTGTCCCAATTCTTGTGTACAGACCTGAACACTCTTCAATTCTATAAATTATATTAAAATTTCTGCACTTGAATTAATTTACATAATGATTTCTCGAACTGGGAAAATAAGGGGTTTCTTCTGGGAAATTTTGCAGGAAAAAGGAGCGAGAAGTGGACAGAAAAATAATATATGTCAAACATGGAATTTGATATCCCCTAACACATTTATATCTGGTTCCATTTAGGGTTCAGAGTCTGCACTGTGGAAACCTACTACCATGCTTCGGGGCAGCCAAACTGTGAAACTAAGGAGAGTTGTTCGGTCTGTTTCAACCAGGGGATTCTAGAAAATTGTAGAGGTTTGTTATAGAATTAATATATCATAAATAGAGGTTAATTAATTTTAATAACATATCATAGGTAAAGTAAAATATTCTGCAAGTTGTAAAGGTGAGACTAGCTCATCGGGAAGCTCACTAGCTCCATATTCAAGCCTTTACAAATAGGGTAAGGGAGGTCCAGGTTCTTTGTTTTGGACTTGGAGAAATTATATATGTATTTTAGTGACTCATCAGAAAAATAATTGAGTTATTTGGAGTAATACAAGTCAAAATATGGAAGTTACAGTAAAACTAGTTATTTTCCAATGCAAATCTAAGCTAGGTTGACTTAAAATGAGTAAATCTCAGCCATTTCGAATCAGATTGGAATAAAAATTGTAGAGAATGTTTATGATATCATATTAAATCCAATGAAATAAAAATTACTCTCACCAATTAACTATAACACTCTCTTCAACATTGTGCATCATTACAATGTATTTTATTGACATAATACAAGGAAGGGCATGGAGGTTTGAACCCTTAGATTTTGAAAAATATTGGACCTGTTAATGAAATATTATATACAGTAATGGATGGCTGTAGGATGCTAACAAATCCTGAATCAACTCAGAGAGGTTTCTCCATAGCTCCAATGCAACTTGCAATGAGAAGGGGAGAAGAGGGGAAGAGGAGAGAGGGAATGAGAACCTTGGGGCACATCTCCCAAGAACCTAAGGCACAACACTCAGAAAGGAGGCATTAGCTTCATAAAAATAAACATAATAAACATCCAAACTAAGAAATGGAGCTCCAATTGTCTTTAAATAAAGCGGGGTGACTTGTTGAGCAAGTCAATCACTTGTTAAGCAAGTTACCACTTGCTAAACGTTAACCCTAGCCACAAATTCACCCTCCTTGAGGAAATTAGCATGTGTAAGACAATAAGGATGTTTCTCTTTCATCCACCTTCATCCAATTTGGAAACTTTTCTTTCCTTGACCCATAGTTGCTATTTTTCCTTATGACAACTTTTCTTGGCTTTCCTATTTTTATGAATGAAGTCCAAAAAGGAAACTGCACCCTCCTTTGTTGATTGTTGCCTCTTTTGTAATTGAATGCTTTTGTCATATATTTTGGCACTTTCCCTTTTCATGTCTAGTTTATTTTTTCATACAGTTTCTAATTTTCCCTTGGCAAGTTGGCTTGCCCAAGTGGCCCATTTTCCACCTAATTAATTGCATAATAATATTTAATGACAATTAATATACCAAGTACATGCCTCCTAAGTGACATTTAAATAAAATATCCTAGGTTAATTTATTTAATGCATATTTTGACCCCCTTGGTGCTAGGAAAGGTCAACACTTCTAGCGATCAAAATGTGGGGATATGACATGACCAATCCTTCAGACCGGAAGAGAAGCTTGAAGGTTAAGGAAACTACAACTCTTGAAGGACAGGCTCACAACCATCCTAGAGGAAAATGACGTTGATGACTTGGTGTTCAACACCATAGAAGAACCAACATCTAATGCTGGCAAGATTTCTTTCAAGAAGAAGCAAGAAAAGGTTAGAAGGATCATATATGACTCGGTCAAGGAAACTTTGATGCCCACCATCACATCATTGAAGATTGCCAATGAATGCTTTGACACCTTAACAAACCTATATGAAAAGAAGGCTCCCGGTCAGAAGATATTTTTGAAGAAAAGACTTCAAACACTAAATATGAACATGGATGAAGGAGTTGTACCTTTCTTCACAAAGATTGCACAGGTAAGAGACCAACTTAATGCTATTGTTATTGTTGTGGATGATGATGACCTTGTACGTATTGTATTCGACAGTCTCCCAAACTCTTGGGAAACCAATCTGGCATTAGTAAGTGGACGTCAAAATCAACCAAACTTTGATAGGCTTTGACATGATTGCTTGGAAGAAGAAGGCCTAGATTCCAGAGCAAGGTAATTGGAACTAAGGAAGGAAACCTTGCTCTTATGGCTAAGACAAAGAAGTTCAAGAAGTACTCCCCTCGAAAAAAGAAGGGAAAGAAACCACAAGGTAAGCACATTGATGTTTCAAAGGTGGAATGCTACAATTGTTATAAGATTGGGCACTTTGTTAAGGATTGGAGGCAGCCCAAGAGGAAGTTTAAAAGAAGATTCCAAGCCTTTGCTGTAGAAGAAGAATACTAAGGCTACCAAAGAAGATGAACCTAGAAAGGAAAATTACCTGATCTCTGCTCTCTCTGGGTCCATTATTGACAGTGCTAACTCTTGGTTAGTATATAGTGGTGTATCCAGACATATGATAGGTAATCATGGAGCACTCACCAGCTATAGAAAGAAGAATTTCACTACTCAAGTGGAACTTGAAGATGACTCCACCTATAATATTGAAGGAGTTGGCTCAACCTCACTTCAACTTGATTCAGGTACGGTATTTCTTATTGATGATATCTTATATGTTCCTAGTTTGAAGAAAACCTCCTCTCTATTGATGGCTTAGAGGACAAGGGATACAGAGTCCTCTTCATGGAAAAGAAGTTCCTATTATGGGAAAAGAATGAGAAACTAAGCTCAGCTATACAGATTGGGGTTCGAGAGGGAGGTCTTTATAAGGATTTAAGAAATTCCACACAGGACTGGGCTGGAAAGATAGAAAAATAGATAAAAATACAATAGACATAGTCAAAGTGGAACAGTAGAGAAATAAGATACCCAGAAATTAAATATAGTTATGTTTGACCCATTCCCACTGCATCATATAATAATACAAAAGACTATGAAAGTAAAAAGGAAAAAGGACTTACTTTTCACATAGCATAAGTGACTCATCATGCCTTGGTTCACCACACAATTGATCCATGTGAGATGTGGCATCAGAGGTTTGGACACCTCCACTATATAGCTCTTCCAGGCCTACAAAAGATGGTTACATGTATGCCAAAGGTTTCTCCCAAATATGATGGAATTTGCAAAGGATGTGCTCTAGGTAAGAACACTAAGAAATCCTTCTCTATTAGCAAGAATAGATCTAAAGGAATATTGGATTTAATTCACTTTGAAATTTGTGGGCCCATTTCTTCACCCTCCTTGAGTGGGTGCTTGTATTATGTCTTGTTCATAGATGATAATTCTCAGAAGTCATGGATTTACTTCCTCAAAGCCAAAAGTGAAACTTTTGATAGGTTCAAAGAGTTCAAGGCTCTGATTGAAAATCAGACAAGTAGACACATCTGTATCCTGAGATCCGATAACGAAGGTGAGTATGAGTCTAATGAGTTTGATGATTTATGTCGAGAAGCAGGAATCAAGAAAGAGCTGACTGTGCCTTACAACCCTCAACAGAATGGGGTTGTAGAAAGGAATAACATAACGATTTGTGAAGCTGCTAAAGCCATGCTAACCGATCTTTTTCTCCCTTTATCTTTGTGAGCTGAAGATGCATGTATTGTTGTGTACATCCAAAACAGAATCCCTCATGTTATCTCAGGGGAAAAGAATCCAGAAGAAGTCTTCACCAGTAAGAAACCTGCAGTTGACCACATGAGGATTTTCGAACTCCCGTATATATTCATGTGCTGAAAGAAAATACGGCTAAGCTAGAGCCTTCAGGAAAGAAATACATTTTTGTCAGTTATGTCCCTGGAAAGAGGTACATCAAAGTTAGTAGAGACATTATTTTCCATGAGGAAGTTGTGTTTCATCAAACATAAGAGATTTCAAAGGAAGATGAAGGACCTCCTTTTGAGATTCCAGATTAAGAAGTTCAGAGGGAAGAAGAGGAATTTGAGAATCAAATTCTAGATGTACCAACCTAAAAGTCCACCAGAAGAACTACTTGAAGTTCCTCCTACCAAAAGGAGACCTTCCTAGTACCAAGAAACGGTACAAGAAGTTGAGAAGCATAAAGCTCCTCTCGGGAATTTTAGACAAAGCATAAGGCCACATAAGTACTCATGTCTTATGATCCAATTCATCAGTGCTGAACCGTCCACTTATAAAGAAGCATCAAGTCAATAGGTATGGATCGATGTCATGATTGAAGACTACAATTCAATTATGACAAATGATGTGTGGGAAGTTGTCCCCATACCAACAAGAAAGTTAGCGATAACATCTAGATGGCTCTAGAAAATCAAGCATGTTGTTGATGGTAGTATTGAGAAATACAAAGCTAGATCTGTAGCTCGTGGCTTTACTCAAAAAGAGGGCATAGACCATGATGAGACTTTTGCTCTCGTCTCCAGGTATGCTACTATTAGAACCATCATTTCTCTTGCTGCAGTATTCGAATGAAAGTTACATCAGATGGATGTAGAAACATCCTTCCCCAATGACAAGATTGATGAGGAATTCTACAATGAAAAACCTAAAGGCTTTCTGACTCATGGGGAGAAGTCCCATGTGTGTAAACTGGAGAAAGTTTTGTACATACTCAAACAGGCTCTGATATTTTGGTATGTGAGGATGGATGGATTCCTTCACGGCTTGGGTTTTTCCAAAAGTACTGCAGACTCCATTCTGTACTAGAAGGTTGTTCATAATCATATCTTAATCCTTGTCCTATATGTGGATGATTTTTTTCTTACAGGTGAGCTTCCTAATAGAACAGTGTAAGAGGGACCTCACCTTTGAATTTGAAATGAAGGATCTTGGTCTGATCCATTATTTTCTTGGCCTAGAGGTCTAGAAAAATCCCAACGAGATATTCCTGACACAAGGGAAGTATGCAGTGGACATATTGCAGATATTTTGGATGCAAGATTGCAAGTCCATGAGCGTTCCCATGAATACCAACTTGAAAAAGTTGCGAGACTCGACCACCAGTTTAGAATATGTGGACTCTACTCTATATCAACAACTGATTGGATCCTTGATGTATCTCATACACACAAGACCAGATATATGTTACACAGTGAATGCTTTGAGTCAGTTCATGTCTGATCTGAAGCACATACACTAGGTAGCTTCCAAACATGTACTCGGATATGTGAGAGCTACTATCACTTATGGGCTCAGGTATACTTCTAGTAGTGGAGTATTGTTAGCCGGATATGCCAACTCAGATTGGGTTGGCAGTGCAGTGCACTAGATCAGAAAAGCACTTCAGGTTACTGCTTCAGTATGGGATCTGCAATGATCTCTTGGTCTAGCAGGAAATAGGGTTCCATAGCATAGATTACAATTCAAGCTGAGTATATTGCTGCAAGTGATGTCTGCAAGGAAGCAGTTTCGCTTAGGAAACTACTATATGATATGTTCGGTACAAAGCTTGACTCAACAATTATTCATTGCGATAATCATAGTCGCATTAATATTTTAGAGAATCCAGTGTTTCATGATAGATCGAAACACATTGAAATGAAGTATCATTTCATCTGAGATCTAGTACAGAGAGGCACTCTGAAGTTGTAGTACATTCCTACAGATGAACATATTACAAATATCTTGACCAAGCCTCTGACAACAACAAAGTTTGTGTACTTTCGTGACAAGCTTGGCATGGCAGAGAATACCTCTCTTACTCAGAGGGAGTGTTAATTTGTCCCGAGAAAAATCTAGAGCCATTCTCTTAGGAGAATGGGGACATCTGGTCAAGGACCAGGATGCAAAACCAGTCCAACACTAGGGAAACTCAGACTTGAGCTGAGTAGCCATTCTATTGAATGGGGACATTTTGTCAAGGACCAAGATGTGGAAGCATTCTAGCACTGGGGGAACTCATCCTTGAGCTGAGTAGCCATTATGTTGAATGGGGACATCTGGTCAAGGACCTGGAAGTGGAACCAATCCAACAGTGGGGAAACTTAGGATAGAGCTGAGTGGCCATTCTTTGAATGGAGGAACCTGATCAGTTACCAAGAAGATGAACCAGTCTAGAACTAGGGGATTTATCCTAGGACTAAGGGCCATTCTCTGAGAGAATGGAGGCGCTTGGTCAGTTACCAAGTATTTGAACTTGGGTCAAATTATTCAGCCTATGGCTAAGGCACCTGGTCAGTTACCAGGACATCATTATAAGTCCTAGTCTAGGTCTGGGAATGTGAGGCACTCCTTTCCTCGATCTGTTGGCTTTGTGATCTTCTCCAAGGATTAGCTACCCTTGGTCAAGACACCTAGTACCCGATCTTGGTGGCACAAGGTATGTGAGATAAAAGCATTAGTAATTCTCTCTATTTATGATGATATACTTTGAGTCACTCCTACCCTTGAGGTCTGGGCATGTGAGGCACTCCTATGCTCGAGGTCTGGGCATGTGAGTCACTCCTATCCTCCAGGTCTGGGCATGTGAGGCACTCCTACCCTTGATCTGTGGGCTTTGTGATCTTCTCCATGTTGAATTTTAGCATTAGCATGAATACTTAAAAATGTTGCATACTAACTTTAAACAAATGATAAGTGCAGTAAACAACATCAATCACATCAACAAATTGAACATAATATTTTTCACTGGGGAAACCTTTAAAGGAAAAAAACCCCAAAATCATTAGTAATTCATCTCATAAATGAGATTACTGAAATTCTTCAAAAACGTTCCACAAACCCCAATAGGGTTAAACCACAATTATAGAAGATCAAATTTCCAATTTCATAGAAAAATGCCCAATTAAGGATTTTTCACAAATTAGGTCTTGCTTCCCTAATTTCTCTCTCTTTCCCAATGTTAGTTTTTCAACATTAAGCTAGCATTATTAGGATCTTTAACTGAGAGAATAACAAGTACATCAATCAAACATAAGAGACAATGAACACAGTGTTTTTCCTTGGGGAAACCATAAAGGAGAAAACCCCACAACTTCCTCAGAGATAGAATCAGCACCAAAACAATAAGTGATCTCCCAACAGCAGTAATCTTCTTCTTGTCTATCCCCAGTGTCTTCTCCTTCCCCAACTATGCACTACACTTGAGTGTGTATGACTTGTGTGATAAATAGAGACTCCAGTTATCTATTTATACTAATTCTAACATGACTAAAACCCTACTAGGGCCGACCTCTACTAGGAGATTCTAATAACCCTAGTGCCCTTGAACTGCGGGGAATTTAACACTTAGACAATCGGAGGGTTACCCACCATGACTTGACATGAATTGTTTACATTATTGATCCTCCTGATCGGAACATCGAGGCATGACAACATGACTCAAATAAATAATGGATACATCCCAGAATAAACATCGGGTTACAATACATAAGATACATAGATGAATACATTCCGAAGTTACAAATACATCAACACTCCCTCTTAACTAGGAAGGTATTCTTTTGACACAATTTTCAGCACTGGTCTTCTTCTGTGTATTAGCTGGATCATCTCGTCTTCTGAATCTCAAGGCTTCCAAGTCTTCAAGTCATCTTCGTCTTCAAGTCATATTTGTCTTCAAGTCACCTTCGTCATCAGATCTACATCATCTCTCGATCTGGATCATCATGGAACATCATCACTGGATATGTATCATCACTGGATTTGGATCATCACTCGATCTGGATCATCACTGGCTATCATCACTGGATCTGGATCATCACTGTTGGATCATCATCATTGGATCTGGATCATCACTCGATCTGGATCATCACTGGCTATCATCACTGGATTTGGATCATCACGAATGCTATCTCATGATTCTTCTCGTCATAGGAAGTTCTATAGAGCTAGCCCTTTTTCATGCTAGTTGTAGGCCTAGCCTCCATGTAGGTCTTTTCCAGCACTTATATCTGATCAACACATGATATGGAGAATGGCTCATCATTTCTATCCGATCAACACATGATGCGAAGATAGATACTGTACTTACATCTAATCAACACATGATACGAAGAATCGCACGCCCAGCACTTACATCTAATCAACACATGATGCAAAGAATGGCACTGCACTTACATCTGATCAACACATGATGCAAAGAATGGCTCTGCACTTACATCCACCCAGTGAGGGAACACATCCCATTACTGATGGAAGGGCTATGCACTCATATCTGATCATGAGGGAACACATCCCAGCAATAACATCAGAATGGCTACTCAGTCCTATACTGAGTGTTCCTGGTAACTGACCAGGTGCCTCCATTCCTAGAATGGCAATTGCCCTTACATCTGTCCTACTCGATAGAATGGCCAACACTCATATCTGACATGGAAGGAACCAATCCTCTCACCATGACAAAATGGCTCATCCCTTACATCTGACCATGGAAGGAACCAATCCTCTCACCATGTCAGAATGGCTAGAGGTCTCATCACTTTCTCTTGGAGGAAACCTCGATCTACAGAACACCAAGCTTCTCCCTGAAGTACTCGAAATTTAGCCTAGCCAATGGCTTCGTCAAGACATTGGCTATCTGTTCCTCCGCCGCAACATACTGGAGCTTCACTACTCCCCTCTGCACCATATCCTTGATATAGTGATACTTGATCTTGATATGCTTCGACTTGTCATGGAACGCTGGATTCTCTGACAACTTCACGCAACTCTAGTTGTCACAATGTAAACAAGTAGCATCCAACTGGAGATCAAATATATCAGACAGTAGCTTCCACAGCCATACTACCTCACAACTAGCTGAACAAGCTGTGACATACTCTGCTTCAGCTGTACTCAGTGCCACACAGGATTGCTTCCTACTAAACCAAGAGATCACACTTGATCCCATACTGAAGCAACATCTTGAAGTACTCTTCCTGTCGATGGCACTGCCTGCCCAATCTGAATCAACATAACCTTCTAGGTTAATATTTTGATTCACATCATACTTGAGCCCATAATCAACTGTACCCTTCAGGTACCTCAGAATATTCTTTGCAGCAATCAAGTGAACTCTTCTCGGATCTGTCAAGAACTGGCTCAAGGTGTTCATAGCAAAGCAAATGTCTGGTCTCGTGTTCGTTAGGTACATCAATGACCCAATCATCTGATGATACATCGTAGCATCCACTGATTCTGACGAAGCATCACTCAATAGATTCAGGTTTGATGCCATAGGTGTGGTCATAGCCTTGCAGTCCATCATCCAAAACCTCTTTAGGATCTCTACTGCATACTTCCCTTGTCCAAGGAAGATTCCATCTGTACTCTATCACACCTCCATACCTAGAAAGTAATGCATCATCCCCAAGTCCTTCATTTTGAACTCAGTAGCAAGCTTTCTCTTTGTATCAGCAATCAATCCATTCGTACCTGTCACAAATAGATCATCGACATATAGTAGAAGCATCACTGGGTTGCCATCCTCAACCTTATAGTAAGGGTTGGAATCTTCTTTACTCTTAGTAAAGCCCAAACTAGATAGAAAGCTATCAATTCTACCGTACCAGGTCCTGGGTGCCTATTTCAAACCTTAAAGGGATTTCTTCAATCTGCATACATGAGACTCTCTATTATGTGTCTCAAAACCGAGTGGTTGTTCTACATACACTTCCTCTTCCACTACACCATTCAAGAAAGTAGTCTTGACATCCATTTGGTGTATCTTCCATTTCATCACTGTAGCCAGAGCAAGTACTGATCTGATGGAAGTGTATCTGGCTACAGGTGCAAAGGTTTCTTCATAGTCTATTCCTTCTTTCTGAGAGAAACCTCAAGCTACAAATCTTGCCTTATACTTTTCAATGCTACCATCTGCAACATGCTCGATCTTGTAGATCCATTTGGAAGTTACAACTGACTTCCCTTCTGATCTTGGGACAACATCCCAAACATCATTCTTCATGATCAATTGATATTCTTCGATCATAGCATCCTTCCATTCTTTCTTTTCTGCTGCTTCTTCATAACTGGAAGGTTCTTTATCAATGAAATCACATAGTAAAGCTACATACCCAGAGCAGGATCTAGTTCTCTTTCTTTCTCTGTGATTCTCTTCTGGAGCCCCATATTTTTCCGCACCTTGGATAAGTTCACGTACCCAAGCAGGTTTCCTCTTATGAGGATTCTTCTCTAGAGGTGGATCTATAGGTCTTTGTGGTTCCTTGAAATCTCAATCTTCTTCTTGATCTTCTTTGTTCATGGTTGTGTCATGAATGTTGGGTACTTCTGCTTCTGCTTCTTCAAGTTCTTCAGCAGGTCTCTTTCTGGATTTGTTGTAAGCTGTTTCTTCATCAAATGTCACATCCCTGCTAATGTCAATCTTCTTGTATCCTGGGAAATAGATTCTGTAAGCCTTCGAGCTTTCAGAGTATCCCACAAATATGCCCTTCTTTCTTGAAGGATCTAATTTTGTTCTCTTCTATTTTGGAATGTGTATGTACACAGGACAGCTGAATATTCTGAGATGGCTAACTTCTGGTTTCTTGCTAGAGAAGACTTCTTCAGGAGTCTTGTTCTTGAGTACTCTATGTGGAGTACGGTTCTGTACATACACCGCTATTCTGGAAGCTTCAACCCAAATATGCATAGGAAGATCTTGATCATGAAGCATTGCTCTTGCAGCTTCCATGATGGTTCTATTCTTCCATTCCGCAATCCCATTCTGTTGTGGATTATAAGGAGTGGACAACTCCCTCTTAATCCCTGATTCTTTACATAGCTCTTTGAATTCATTTGAAGTGAATTCTCCACCATTATCTGATCGAATGGTTTTGATCTTCTTTTCAGTATGGTTCTCGATCAAGGCTTTGAATTCCTTGAACTTACTGAATACTTCGTCATTGTTCTTCATAAAGTAAACCCATGTCTTTCTAGAAAAACCATCAATAAAAGAAACATAGTATGCATACCCGGTTAGTGAATTTGATGACATAGGACCGTATGCATCGGAGTGGATGATTTCTAGTATGCCTTTGGCTTTGCTTTCGCTGCTGGGAAATGTCTTCTTTGTATTCTTCCCTTTCGCACATCCTTTGCAAACTCCATCATGTTTTGCTTGGAATTCTGGAAGACCTTCAACAACTTTTCTTGCAATAGGTAGTGCTCTGTAATGCACATGTGAAATCCTTCTATGCCAAAGTTCATTTGGCTCTACTGTGTCATGTACCAAGGCTTGTTCTGGATGGCCCTTCAGTTTGTACAACCCTCCTTCTTGTTCTCCAATCACTATTGCATCATTGATAGTCTTACCTCTTGGCCACATGATGACTTGACCATCTATGAATGAAACCCGCATCCCTTTTGCATCCAATGCTGATATGGAGAGAAGGTTATTCTTGAGTCCTAGAACAAACAATACTTATTTCATTGTTAGAGACTTACCAAAGTCTAGTTTATATGAAGATTCCCCACTACCTTTTATTGGATATTGGTAGTCATCTCCTAGCTTCACCTTGTGAGGTGATTCATGTTCTGACAGTCTCACAAAGGATTAGTTGAATCCAGTCATGTGTTTGGAAGCCCCACTGTCTATAAGCCAATCATCACTTCCATGAGAAATTTTACCTGTGAGAGCGGAGATCAGAACATATTCATCCTCGCTTGAAGAATCTTCACTTTCATATCTAGATCTCTTCTTGGATGGTTCATCATCCTCTACAGCATGAGCATGATGTCTTCTTTTGTTCCCCTTATTCTTATGAGAGTGGCCCTTGTTCTTCGGGAAGTATTTTGCAAAGTGTCTTCTTTCATCACATGTATAACATCTTAATTTTGATATGTCTCTTCTACTATTCTCTCTGAGATGAGAATCCTTACCTTTGGAGTAATGAGGTCTTCTTCTGCTTGTCTTGGAGTGGGCTGTGAGGGCTTGGTCTTAACTTCCCATCTTCTCTTCTCGAGCTGCTATCCGTGCTTCTTCTTGAGAACATTATTCCCATAGTCTGCTGAATTTGACTAACTTCTTTCTAGCACAAATTCCTTGGATGAAAGCATCCCATGACCTAGGAAGGCCATTCAGTGTTGTCATCACAACCTCTGCATTCTCCACTTCTTCATCTACAGCTTCTAATTGTTCCTTGATCTGAGAAACCCTTGTGAAGTAAGACTAGATGGTCTCTACATTTTGAATCTTCACATTCTTTAGTTGATTCCTTAGAGTCGTCTTTCGGTTTATGTTCTTTCCTTCAAAAAATTTGGTTAGGGCATCAAACATGGCTTTAGGTGTCTTGAGAGAGGACACCTATGGGATAAGGTGATCCTTGATAGAATCGGCAATGATTCTCTTTTCCATAACCATATTCTTCTTATGTAAGGCCTTTTCCTCATCTCCCTCTAGAACTGGAACCTCCTCATGAATGTAGGAGTCTAATTCATTCTCTTCCAGGACCAGGGAGATCCGATACTTCCAGGATCGGAAGTTATCAGCTCCCTCAATATTTTCATCAAGCTTGGTATGATAAGACATCTTTAAAATGAGAATCTCAAATGAAAATACAAGAGATCTTAGATCTTACTAGGTCAAAATGTCGGATCTGAGACTTGAGTTGAAATCCTCCAGAGTTGGTTCAGGAGCAAATTAGGGTTTTGCTTTTCTGGAGTTCTGTCTACCCAAATGCTTTGAAATTTGATGTCCCTAACTTTGATTTTGGGGAGGAGATCAATCTAGTTCTGGACTCACTGAAAAATTCCTCTTCTGGGAAAAGCCCTAATTTTTGGTAGCAGTGATAGGTCCAAAACTGAAAAACCTCAGAATTGGGTTATGCTTCGACATAAAGATGCACCCTAAGGAGGAGAGTTATTCCTCCTAACTTTTGCTGAAAATCTGTGGGGGAAGATCCACAAACTAGGAAGCCTTAGTTCCCGCAGCTGCACAGTGTCTTCTTCTCAGGTTAGCTCTGATACCATGTTAGTTTTTTAACATTAAGCTAGCATTATTAGGATATTTAACTGAGAGAATAACAAGTACATCAATCAAACACAAGAGACAATGAACACGGTGTTTTTCCTTGGGGAAACCATAAAGGAGAAAACCCCGCAACTTCCTCAAAGATAGAATCAGCACCAAAACAGTAAGTGATCTCCCAACAGCATTAATCTTCTTCTTGTCTACCCCAATGTCTTCTCCTTCCTCAACTATGCGCTACACTTGAGTGTGTATGACTTGTGTGATAAATAGAGACTCCAGTTCTCTATTTATACTAATACTGACATGACTAAAACCCTACTAGGTCCGACCTCTACTAGGAGATTCTAATAACCCTAGTGCACCGGAACTGCGGGGACTTTAACACTTAGACAATTGGAGGGTTACCCACCATGACTTGACATGACTTGTTTACATTATTGATCCTCCCGATTGGAACATCGGGGCATGAAAACATGACTCAAATACATAATGGATACATCCCAGAATAAACATCGGGTTACAATACATAAGATACATAGATGAATGCATTCCGAAGTTACAAATACATCAACACCCAACAATTTGTAGGCTGCCCAAAACTAACTAAGTGTCTTCCCAGATATGATATACCTTCCTATACATGTTTTTTACTTCCCTGCATACCAAATTTTCTTTCTGTACTGCTCGACCATACCTGTCAGCTACCCAACTGCTGTTTCCTGCCTATGCAGACCCAACAACCTTACGAGATGCTACAGAACCCTCAGGGGTATGCCCATAGGCTTCCCATAGGTCTTGCATGGCCACGACATCCCTCACGAGTCTTCCTAGTGGCTACTCGAGGGTTGGCTACAGGCTAGAACCCTCCCGGTTGTGCCTGCTAAAGGCTGCCCAAGGGTTTCGATAGGGTAGAAACCTAACATGGCCTACCCGAAAGATGAAAAGAGGGCAGGCCGTAAAGATAGAGAGCTTCTTATGAATATCTGAGGTTTCCCGGTGATGGAGAGCTGCCCAAACAAAAAATTGGAGCTTCTCGTGAGATGAAGACAAAGAAACAACCAGGTGCTGCAAATTTGATGTTGAAACCCTAGCTTAGTGTTCTTCTTCAAATGGATGATGATTCCCTAACTAGATTCATCCATGCTAGGGCATAATCATAAAATCCTTCTTCTTCAAAACCTGTGAGATCTTTTGATGGAGCAGTTGTACCTGTGAGAGCAAGTGTGTGTATAATAATGAAATGGATTGATCTTCTTTTATATCCTTTAAGTCACCAGTAATTGGACCAAAGTTAGAATGATCAAAATAATAATATTTTATTCTTTTCTAATTTTGACTTTTGCCTTTAGTGGTACTAAAGGTCTTTTTGCACTTTCACTTTTACACCTTAGTGGTACTAAGGGTCTTTTTGCACTTTCACTTTTACACCTTAGTGGTACTAAGGTTCTTCATGTATTTTTGACTTTTGATTTAGCCTTCTTTAAGTGCCCCTGTGGTCATCACATGTGGTTAACGTGGTATTTCATAACCACTCAAAGTACATCATCATAAACAGAGAGAATTACTAATGCTTTTATCTCACACTCTGTGTGACACCAAGATAGGTTACTAAGGTGTCTTAACCAAGGGTAGCTAAGCCTTGGAGAAGATCATAGAGCCCACTGATTAAGGGTTAGAGTGTCACACATGCCTAGACACACTCTATAGATAATAGTGCCTTCCTGGTAATAGACCAGGTTCCTCAACCATAGGTTGCATAATTTAGCACTAGGTCAAATACTTGGTAACAGACCGAGCGTCTCCATTCTCCAGGAGAATGGCCCTCAGCCCCGGGCCGAGTCTTGGTAATTGACCAGGTGACTCCATTCAAAAGAATGGATACTTAGAACTAGGTTGAGTCTACCAGTACTAGACTAGTGCACATTGAAGTCTCAGACCAGATGTCACCATTCAACAGAATAGTCACTCAACACAAGGTTGAGCCCCCAGTGCAGATTTGGGTCCATATCATGGTCAAAGACCAGATATCATCATTCAATAGAATGATCGCTCAACTATAGGTTGATTCCAAACATTGGTCCCGGACCAGGTGTCCCCATTCTCCTAAGAGAATGGCTCTCGATGTTGCTCAAAAAAATCAACACTCCAAGGATTAGCTACCCTTGGTCAAGACACCTAGTACCTGATCTTGGTGGCACAAGGTATGTGAGATAAAAGCATTAGTAATTCTCTCTATTTATGATGATGTAATTTGAGTGGGGATGAAGGACCCCTATGACCACTTGTTTTGACCATGGGGCACTTAAAGAAGGCTAAAGGTAAAAGTAAAAAATACATAAGGACCCTTGGACCACTAAGGAGTTAAATACTTGGTAACAGACCAAGCACCTCCATTCTCCAGGAGAATGGCCCTCAGACTCCGACTAAGTCCTGGTAACTGACCAGGTGCCTCCATTCAAAAGAATGGCTACTCAGAACTAGGCTAAGTCTACTAGTAATAGATTATTCCACATCGAGGTCTAGGACCAGATGTCACCTTTCAACAAAATGGTCAGTCAACACAAGGTTGAGCCCCCCAAGTGTAGAGATGGGTCCATATCATGTTCAAGGACCAGATATCATCATTCAATAGAATGATCACTCAAATCAAGGTTGATTCCACCATGGGGCACTTAAAGAAGGCTAAAGGTAAAAGTACAAAATACATAAGGACCCTTGGACCGATAAGGAGTCAAAGTGAAAATACAAAAAGACCTTTAGTACCACTAAAGGTAAAATTCAAAAAGATAAAAGAATATAATATTATTATTTTTTTATTTTGAGTTTTGGTCCACATCCAGGTGATTCAAAGGCTTCTCCTAGAAGACTTTTGATGGTTCTTGAAGAGAGTGAATTTCTTGTTTTTGATATTTTTCCCTAGCACAAAGGTTTCTAGCTAGGTTGTCCACTCTTGTCATAGAAAAACCCTAAGCTAGGGTTTCATCCATGGTGAGCACTTGCAGTAGCCTCATCTTCTTCCTCACGGGCAGGGGCATCACCTTAACCCTCACGGCTACACTCATGGGAAGCTCTTCCACCTTTGGGCAGCAGCATCAATTCATGGGTAGCCTCATCAGGAAACTCGAATATGTTCATTGGATGCCCTTCCTCCTCCTCAGGAAGTCTCCATTTACCTGCTAACATAGAAAACCCTTTTTCTTCTGGTGCCTCTCCATGATAACCTCAAGAAGCACCAACATGAGCTCAGGTAGCTCCAGCATGAGCTTGGCAAACTTTGTACGCATCTGAGAATATAGGTACATGTCCGGGCAGGCATCTGGGCAGCAGCTGCAGGTTCGGGTAGTCTGGGTAGGAAGAAGTAGACCCGAGTAGCTCCAGGCAGCAAGAAAACTATCCCGGGCAGCAGATATGGAATTACGGGCAATAGAAAGAAATTAGGGCAAGAAGCCCTAATTTGGATTTTTCTGTAAAATTTATCTTTTGTGTATTTTTTGATCAGTGGTTCAAACCAATTAGGGTTTGAGAATTATTGAAGAACATTCATCTCAAAATTTTGAGATTGAAGAAACTCAAGTCATCTCATTTAAGAGATGAATTACTAATGCTTTTGGAGTTTTTGTCCTTTAAAATTTTCCCCATGAAAAACTCTCGTGTTTAGTGTGTATGATGTTTTGATGTGTTGATGTATATACTACACTTGTCTATTGTTATCTTATAGTCTACAAAAAATTTAAAAGAATACATGCTAATACTAAAATTTAACACGTGTACTTAAATTCTTTTCCTACTTATGTTTCCATTTGGATTTGCTTTCAATGGTTTACTTCATGTAATGTGATGCTAGAAGCAATTTTTCATTACATCGGACTGAAATCCTCTGATGATTTCTCCAACTGGTGAGTACAATTCTAAGAGGCATGGAAAGTGTTGGGTTGATTTACAATATTCACCTAACATCTATTTTTATTACCATTATTTGACTGCCCTTTAAATTAATCTAATCTTATGATACACAATCCTTGTCACTCTTTTCATATAAGACATTTTTTATATGGAATAATGAAACATAAGTAGGAAAAGAGAGTTTCATATAAGCCAAACCGATAATTAGTGGGGTGCATGCCTTTTAATATCTTTAAGGAAAAGAGAGTTTCACCAACTGCAACTTCAATGGATATGTTAATTGCTCACTGTAGAGTTCAGTCTACAGCTAAGGGAAGGAGGTATGGTATTCAAGGCTATGTATGGCCCAACAGTGATGCATACAACTTGTTTGGGGTGTGTATGGCCTCATGAAACAATGAATTGCTGAGTACAGACTCAAATACCTATTGGAGGGTCGTAGGGATTCAATTCCCATGTATTTGTTGCATAATTCCTATATGGATGCCACTGGTCTCAATAATCACAAAATTTCTCTTCTTCAGGGGTGGGAATAGAAGTTTGGATTCTGAGTCTTCCAGTACTTGTTTTAGATTTGGTGGCGATTTAGAGCTCTCCGCTAGTTTTTGTGGAATTTCTTACATCAAAGAAGGAGATTGATTTCTATTTGTACCATTCTGACCCTAATCTAAAACCTCAAATTGATTATTTTGAATAACATCAGTGGTTTCCATACTTTTTGGGTATGTTAGGCATTTGAGGATCTGACCTTCTCTCTTCCCCTTTCTATAATTTGAAGCCCTTTTCTTCTTCTCGGTTCTTTTGCAGTTTGCGAGGGAATTTTTTCTTGATATGATTGTAGCTATGACAATTCCTGAGCCAAATTATAGTTATCATACTCTATTTGGATGGACCTTATGAATGTACATGGTTTCTCATGTTTGTAGATTTCTTCACTTATTTTAACTCTTTCAATTCCATTCTTTTAATTTTATTTCCTCCATGTGTACTTATTGCAGTGAGATGAAAAGACAAATACTATATTGCACATTCTCTTTGTAGGTTTCTTCTGTAGTGCACATAGTCCACATGAGAATTTAACCCCCACAATCCATCCCATGTGGGCTTGCATTTTTGTGTCGATGGTCTCACTTTATTTTATCTTTTTGTGCATATAAATCCTTAGAAGTGAGAAAAGTATAGTGTCAAAGGAGGCATGGATTTCCTCTATAAAATCCTATCCATTGCCACTTGTAACTACAACATTTCTAGTCTTGCATGAAGTCCATGTTGTGCAAGTTTTTCATTCTCAATTTCAAGTAAGTCCATTTTATTGTTTGTGTATTCTGAGTTTATCTGGACATTTAATTTTAAAGGAAGAATATTGTGCAGGTGTTCCTACAAAGAAGAAATAAAAGTATGCTCGTCATGAAGATGCTATTCTTCATGCTCTTGATATTGAGAAATTGCAGCTAGATGAAAAAAACAGTCTTGTCTTGAAAGAGTCCACATGGATGAAAAGAAACATGCCACTGTGGTGATGCAGCCACAAAATTATGTTGTTGATTATGACAAAGATAAGAGCCAGCATGACTCTGGTAATTACGGTGACATTTTAGATCCTGAGTTGCATCTGGATGCTGAGAAGTTAAGCCTATCAGGTTAACAGACACTTCCTGCATTTGATGACATACAACTGTCACTTCAGAAAGTCAAACATGGAAATGAGAGGAATTTGGAAGACGATGGAACTAAAGGCACACTTAGGATGAGAGGTCTGTAGGAATTTGGGTTGATAAATGTGCCCACATGATAGAAGCCCAATCCTATGTTACCAGAAATGGGAAACAGGAAACGAAACGAGAAACAAGAACGGTACAAGAAACGAAGTTTAGAGGTTTCGCATTCAAAGAAACGAGGAGAGAGAAAAATAACAAAAATGAAAGTTCTGACATATATTCAGTAGTAACAAAATATTTTGTGGTATACCAACTTAAATTTAAGTTCATTGGAGACCAATCAGTGATAAATTGAATTCCTATATACTTAAAAGCAATTCTTGTCTTTGACTTGGCATGAGTAGTGTGACATAATGTAGTACTATTCGTTCCCACATGAGCTATGTAAGGTCTGTAAGGTCAGATCTGATAGAAAATAAAAGCAAGAATAGCTAGTGAGGTTGTTCATAACAATAACTAATTTGACTAGTTATTAGCAAAGCAACAAAAAAAATCCTGCAATTAGTGTAGGTAATTGTGAGAAAAACGTGTGAAGACCATTGATTCTAGTATTTTTATTACATAACTAACATAAGATGTTACCTATTCTAACAAAGGCTGTACATATTCCATAAGGTTGAATACACTGTAACCACTTACATGATACTAGAAGCTCTCATTACACTAGTTCACATAGGGAATATAACACAGAGACTAGTATAGATTACATTACTAGTATTGGGCTGGGATCACCAACCTTGGAAGATCAGATTTATTTACCTGTCTTACCTCCAACAAGCATCACCTCTAGCAAGCATCACCTCCAAAGACATTGAATTATTTAAGCTAACATACTAATTATTTGAAATTTGACCTAACAACCAAAAACAAATTCTGTACAAGAATCTGGAAGAGTCTCAAAAAATCTAAAAGGCACCCCACTCAATAATAATTCTTCACTCTATACAAGAAATTTAATGCCACAGTCAGAAAGCATTTTACATTGATATCATATATTGCAAAAATAAATTAGAAAAATATATTTCAAATGCCACAGTAAAAAAGCATTTAGTTTACATGTAATTCTACAGTATTCACATGTAATACTCTGTCTTATGAGCAATTTTCAAAATTTTCTTCTTGCAAGGATAGTAGATGTTCTGGATCACTTAATAGAATGGTGGATGAGCCTACTATCCAATTACATAGTCACTACTTTGGTCAACATGATGTATGGTGTTATCTAACATATCTTCAGCATTGTCTCACAACACCTCAAGTGGAAGATCACCATCTCCATCATCCCGTGAACCGCCATAATCCCACATCCTACTAGGCCCTCTTTGGTACTAAAGTTGTTGTCGAGATAGCAGACGTATATTTGAGTGTACAAACACCAAATCTTGTGCCTTTTGTGTGCCTAAGCAATTCCTCTTTGCCGAATGGATAAAAGCATATTCACTCCAGTTTCTTTCACATGCTGATGAACTAGTCACCTATGAAGTAAAATTAATATTATGTAATTAAAATTTAAGAAGGTACATTTGAAAACGTGAAATAAAATCTGAAATAAAAATAAAAATGAAGTGTTTAAACATTATAACATACTAAATGTATTGATTGTTGAACATACTTGTGAAAGTAAGCGAATAGCTAACTGATGAAGTAAGGGAGTTCCTGTACCATATTGTATCCAAAATTCTATGGGTCCAAGTTTCTCTCTATTATTTGCACAATATTCATTTGCAAAGTGTCCCTCATATCTCAAGAACTTTCCCAACTCAAGCCGCAAAGCAGTGCGATCATCACGATCATAACATATACTTATAAAGGTGTTCCAATTTTGCATCACCTCTACATATGAAGATGGTTTCTTGTGAAACCATTTGGGGTTGAGTAGGAATGCAATTGAATGAAGAGGACTATGAAGCATTTTCCACCTTGTAAGACTAAGAATCCCACACCTCATTCCGGGTGTCCCTGTCGATCCTATAATTTTCATCTTCCATTATGTCACAGAGCTTCTCTCTCATTTGTTCCATACTCTCAAACACATCCCTTAAGCATGGACAATCACTATCAAACATGCGAAGCGTGGAAACAATAGGTGTGATGAGGGTAACAATATCCTCCACCCTCCTCCAAAAATCCTTAGAAGAAGAGCCAATAATAATATCCTCAACTCGTATCCCATCCCCAACATGAGAACCCTTCCACCTCTGCTAATCCATTGAAACAACCATATCCCTCAAAGATTGATGAACTTTGATGAGACATTGTAACATAATGAATGCAGATGCAAATCTAGTCTCGGCACATCGAAGAAGTTGGAGGTTGGCATGTTTTCTATAAATTGCTATGGATGCTGCATGATTAATAATAAAAATCTGTAGCATCTTTGCTTCAGTTACAGTTTTTCCAACCCAAGCAATGTTGTTGATATCTTTAAGCAGGAGGTTGATGCAATGCACAGAACATGGAGTCCAAAAAATGGTTGGATATTCATCCTCAATTAAACCCCCAGCAAGCACATTGTTTGAGGCATTGTCTGTAAGAATCTGAACCACATTTTCTCTTCCCACCTCATCTATTTCTTCTTTGAAGAGACCCATCAAATATGGACCATCTTTTGTTTTCCCTGTAGTGTCATGACATTTTAAAAACATAACCCCTTTCAGAATAGAAACCAAAATATTTATAAGAGGACGATGATTGACATCTGTCCAACCATCTAAAACAATGGAGATCCTGGAGTCCTTCCAACCATATTTAATGTCATGAATTCTAGCTTCAATCCAAGCCCTCTCTTCAGACAACACGGATGTCCTCATCTTTTCATAGCTAGGAGGTTTGTAACCTTTAGGGGCAGTGTTAACCAGATCTCTGATCATGTCCTTCCAATAAGGAGACCTACAAACATTAAAAGCTATGCCATTTGCAAAAAAAATTCGCCCAACAGATGCATCAATATTTCCTCTCCCTTTTACATCCCACAGGTTGTTAAGCTGGGAAGTAGAAGTATGAAGTTGAGAAGAAGTTTGTGGACCACCTAGCATTGCTCTACTGGTTGAATTGTTGGTTTGAATTGAACCTTCAAACTGTTTCAACTTTTCCAGTTCATTAAATTGTTTTTGTATCGAAGCTTTCTCTGTACTAGGCACATTGTTGCATACACTTATTTGTTCTTTTTTCCCCATTCCAAGCAGATGCCACCGAACTCTTGCTACACTCCCTGACTTTTGCATCTTACAGTAAGGGAAAAACCAAACCTTTGAACCAGTTGTGCCACTTGTTCCCCCACTATATGATTGAGTGCATTTGACTGCTACCCATAGCCTGGCTTCAAAATCCTTCTTTGCATATTTGTATTCCTTGTTTTGATAGGATTTTGGAACTGCTATGGGGGGTTTCTGATTAGAAATAGGTGCTCTACTTTGTGCAGCTGATGAAATTTATTCCATTGCAATAGGAAATACTAGGAGAAAGATGAAATAACACTCTGTCAAAACAAACAGGGACATATATTAGAAATAACACACTGTCAAAATAAGTCTTGCTGCTTCTTTAGCATTGCTAGGGGGTGGTTTGGATTCCTTCCATGCTACTAAAATTTTCTTATACCTGGGAAAATAAACCTTAAACAAGATAATTCAAAACCCCATGAAGCAATATATAGTTTGTTAAATTCCCATCGACATAAGAAAATATAAGATATAATTATTTTTTTAATGGTAGTTAGCCTTCCATTAACAAAAATGATACAAACAAGAGCTAGTTTGAAGTTTTCACGTCTAGTAAAATATGTCTAGTATCTAATAACAATTTTGGAAGAAATCTAAATAGGCTGCATCTCCTACCAGACTAGCTCAAGCATGTAGAACCCTAACAATCGGACTCAGTTTAATATTAATTTAACTATCAATTTATTTTTTTAAATCTTTCTACAAAGATAAGCTTTATTTAACAGTTTAAGCCCCAATGAGAAGAGAGTTTCAAGATTTTAGTCTAGCAGTTTAAGGGCATTCTCTGAACTAAATGACTATTTCAATCTAGAAAGTGTTCGTAATAAAATAATATTATAATGCCATTCTTTGAAACTATAACAACAAAGTATATATTTTTAAATAGCATCTAACGGCCTAAACAACAATGTGTTTTTGCTTTCCTGTAAGGATACGTAACAAATATATATTGAAGTTATCTAATGACATTATTATTTATTTATTACTTCATGCTCATGTGTGGCTTGGCAAAATTAGTATCTCACAGATCTAGACATTGATTTAGAGAGCGATTCATAGAAATTGTAACATATGCTCAATGCTTTCTCAAACTCAAAAAGAAATGAAACACAATTGTGAGCATCCGAAAACATATGGGTTTCCATAGTTTGGTTCCACTCTGTAGTTTTGGAGCATATAATTTAGGGGCTAGCGAAGTGTCTGAAATGAAGTTTTCATCTGTTGTTTTCAGAGGCTTAGAAATTGTAATTGCATTGATCTATGGGGTAAACTTTCTGAAAATTTCTGCCTCTGGCCTTATAATGCTATAAATTATACATAAACAATGGAGGTGTTCAATTCTTCTAAAATAGAACATAATTAATTTCTTAGGTAGAATCAGAAGACCATATTGTGTTTGAGATGAATAAATCAAATAAGGAGCAGGGGTATCATGTTGTGTTTGAGATGAATAAATCAAATAAGGAGCAAGGGTATTTGAAGCCTTGGCTCTCTTATTTATCTGTGGAGAATCTTAGGGAAACTGTAGCATTTTTGTCTCAAATTGTATACCCAGAGGGAAGCATTCCTATCATGGTTGGGAGATAGACTAGTCAACCATAATGGAAAACCTTCTTTTGTTGTGCTTTACTCAAACCTTTATGGTCTTTCATAAACCTTCAAAGGTACACGGTATTTTCCCATTCCTGTTGTGCTAAGCCGATCTAGTTTCTGAATTATGTTTTATTTTCAATGACATTAAACTGATAGCAACCTAGTGTTGTTGATTTTGAAATATGGTATAAGGCTTCTTTTGAAATCTTACTAGTTGAAATTTGAGACTAAGCCTCAATTAGCTTCATCAACACCTCTGGAGTCTGCACCGACATCAGGCATTGAGTATGGGTGATGGAGAACTTTGATCACCTTGCATGATTTTGTTTTGTTTTAAGAGGCTTCAGTCATTATGACCAAAGCAGGCACAAATTTCCATCATGAGGGTTATAAATCCTGGTAAATTTTTTGTGTAACTAAGGAGGCCACTGTTTCAAAATTTTCTTATTATCAGAACCATGGAGTCGAGGGACTCCTTCAAATTCAAAACGGTTTTCCTACTTTCTTTGTTACAAGTCACTAGATGAATTTCAGTTGCTGCATAACAAATAATTTTGTAGCTTGTTGAATATAGTGCCAAATATAGGCTTTTATAGCTCAATATAGAGGAAAATTGAAAAGAGTTGATGTGCTACAAAATAGAGTCATTTTTTTTTTAATTGAAGTTTAAAGCTTCCTAAAATAGAAACTCAATACTAATAAAAACCTTTTTGAGACATGCCAACTTGATTGTTTTTGTAAATGCTGAATATTCTTCAAATAAAATCGAAAATGATGCTATTCAAAAGAACAAACATTGGCATACAATCAAATGTATGCAGTGCATAAGTTTATAATAGAAAATTCAAATTTTTGGGTCTCTAACAATAGCTACAAGTGAACTGGGCATTTTTCCCCATTTTTGCTTGAGCGTATTCACATGGTCTGGGAAAGCTATTTCTAAGCTCTAATAAAATTTTCAGATGGTCTGGGAAAGCTATTTCATTATTGACTAAGTATTGCTGATAGATAATTATACTTTCTAAGCTCCAATAAAATCTAAAGTTGATTTGGGTGAATTCGTCCATTATTTCATGCCTTAAATTGCATGCCCTAGATTTGACAGAGTCGTAAAATATAGCTGGCATCTTCTATGCTTTGCTCACTTCTTAAATCAATAACATGCTTTCCCCACATTCTACAGGAATTAGATTTTTGAAGACTGGGTGTTTTATGGAGACACTCCGGCCCCACAGAGTTGCAAGGGAAGAAATTAAATGAACGCCCAACAATTCTAAATGCTAGGATATTCAATTAACTTCTCTTCTCCTCTTTCCAAGTTTCCATGTCTTCTTAATGGAAGAAATTGTAGAAACCCCCTAATTTTTTCGACAAATTACCCATTCATTTGCGCAATTCTACAGTTATTGTGAGGCAGAATTGCTCCATGAATTATGGGTTACGCTATTTAAATTTACACAAGAGAAAGAAAACAAGCATAATTTTAAAGTTGGCATGAAATTGAATCCGACATTCCAAAACTTCTGAAACTTCAAATTCAAAACTCACTCATTATCAGAGATATGTTTTTTAATTGGAGGTTAAGTATCTCACCTGAATTTATGTGCTTGAATATAGTTATGGGTGAGGCATGCACCTATTGCACTTCTCTCAGCACAGACAACACAGACAACCCAATTGTGGCGTGATGCACTCCTTATCAGTGGCTCCACTTCCTCTGCCTCACTGTTCTCAACTTCTCACACAACGATTTCTCCCCCAGCGCATGAACAATTTAATATGGACTAAAGTCTAAAAATTCCTCTACCTTACTATTCTCACAGCAGAGATACAAAAGTTAGAGTAAACTTAGGACCGGCGATGGGCGGCAGAGAGCAGGTGACCGGCGGCAGAGAGAAATATTCCTTCCATAATACTCCATCGAGCTGGCTTCCATCCTGTCAATTAATTCGGCATTTAATTCATCAAACTTACCACCCACCAACTTTCAAGCCACCAGCTCGCACAAGAAATGGTCAACAACAGACCACGTTTTAAGAAAAACGCAAAAGGTTTCTGCTAAAACCGTTGTCAGAAACGAATACGAAACGGTTTCTCCATTCCAGAAATGAGAACGGCCGAAAAAAACTGCGGTTTTCGTCTCGGTTTCGTTTCTACTTCGTTTTTTTAGAGAAACGTACAGTCCCGTCATGTTTCTGGTAACATAGGCCTAATCTAGCTACAGTTTATGAAGTTGTTGGAAAAATAATCCCTTCAAAGAGCTATGTACGTAATTCCTCTTCCATTGCTTGTTGCATGCGAAATGGAATCCCTTTGAACAATAGTAGAGGATATTCTTTAAGCCTTAAAGAAAAAGATCCTATGTGGGGCATGCCAAGGAGTCCTATGTCAAAAGGCGTGATTGTCACTGGCTCCTTACACAGGTTTTATAGAGTAGTGTGAAATTTCCAGTGCTTGTTTTCCTGATTTTGGTTGTATCACAGTCAACTCAGTTCAGCAAGGGTTGAAGGAAATAGGAGTTGGTACTTTGCAACTAAAGCAAGTTAAAAAATTAAGTTTTTCTGCATTGCCTGATAATAATTCAGATTACATGGGAATTTTTCCAAATAGAGAGCTCATTACAGGCTTCTTAAGATGGATATGAAATCAGAGATAAACTGATTCAACCTATTTCTTTGATTAATGATAATGCATGTTCTGATTTGCTAGAGCAACCATGTTACAACTATGGTCAAAAAAGTGGTCTACATTCTGTATATGGAGTAGGTAAAATTGCACTTACAGTTCAGCTTAGTTCCTTTCTTCGTGGACCTATTTAAACTTATTCATCTTTTAATTTTATGTACTGATGCAAGTTTTGGCACATTCATAGTTTTTATCATGCCGGCTATTAGATAATATTTCTTTGCGTTTCTGCCCCTTAGTAAAAAAATTCCTCTTTATTTCTTTTTGCTATTCTAATGACATCATTAAACAGTTCATTGGTTCTTTCTCTGTGCTTGACTTTGTGGAAGATACTTCCTCCTCCTCTTCTTCCTCGACATCCTATATTACTGACTTCTTGAAACTCTCTTACACTCTCCTCTTTTGTTCTATTGGATGTTATACTTAGTTCATGTTTTCTTTGATCATGTATATTTAACTTCATGCTTTTGGGATAGATTATGGTACCCCTCCTGATTGTTAAGACTGATTCTACCTTGTAGTCCCATTAAACTTGCTTTTGGTAATTTTGTTGGAAATTAATAAAGTTATATTATCTCATATTAGTTTCCCTGAACTATGTTTGTGACTTTGAAACATATATAATATGGATGCCAGTTCATTTGAATATACTTCTTCATTGTACAGGAACATGTAGGGATTTGGAGGTTCTCTAGACATGCTTGGTCAGTAGTTGGACATTAATAAAGTTATATAATCCCATATTAGCTTCCCTGAACTATGTTTGTGACTGTGAAACATATCTAATATGGATGGGAGTTCATTTGGAATAGCCCTCTTTATTGTATAGACCCATGTAAGTATTTGGGGGTTTTTTGGACATGCTTAGAATTAGGATATATTCTATCACAAACCTGGTAAGGAACATAGAGTGTAACTATGTTGAAATCAAAGAAAATAGGTGGATTTTGGAGTAAACATAGAGCTCCAACTTAGTATCAATGTATATTTTATATTATGTGAGCGTTATGTTAGTAGACATTAACGTTAGTGGTTAATGGATGTGTGATCAATGTAAAAGTTAGATGTTAAATTTAATTGGTTAGGTGGCTAAACTGCCATAATAATCGAAGCTGTTACATAATAATGTAACAAGGGATGCTTAAATTGAGAGAGTAGTAATATATGTAATGTAGGTAGCCTACCTTGTGATTTAGTCATGTACTTTCTGCAGCATTACTATATGTGTCCTTCGTTGTTCTCTCTGCATTTTTTTATTTGCGTTATTTTTTTATGCACCCACATAAAATCCTATATGGTATCAAAGCATTATGTTGATTTAGGATTTTGTGAATCCTAGGTAGTTTTTGAATTAGAACTTTTGAATAAAAAAGACATCGTGATTGTGTAAAGTAAAAATATGTTGAAGGCCTACACAAAAGAAGAACGTCACTTTGTGAGTTGTTCATTTGTCTAAGCTTGTGATTCATTGTCACCACATGAAAGATCCTTGAAGAAATGAGGGGGGCCTGTGCCAAATTTGGCAAGAGTGATATCATGAGTGTAAGGGCCCTACTTTAGGTGCCACTTGTAGTGGCATGATAGAGGGTGTGTTGGGAAAACTTAGCTAAAGGGTACACAATGAGTCCATATGTTTGGTAATCTTGGTGATCGACTCATAGTAATTCATGAGACACTTAGGACTATGCACTAGTTTGGCGTGGACTACAAGAACAAAGCAGTAAACCTAGATTTTTTTGTACATATATATGGGGCTAGAAGACAAGAGAGCTAACAAACATTTATTGCATAGTCAAAGGGAAATAATGGAGAATGCTCAAAATTATTTTTTATTTTACTACATTTTGGTGGAAATAAGTAGTCCCAGAAGTTGCAAACAACAGCACCAGGAAATAAGTATTCCTAGAAGTTGCAAAAAACAGCACCAGGAAATAAGTATTCCCAGAATTTGAAAACAATAGCACCAGTCCTTGCAGTAGTTACAACTTACATTTACGACTCACACAACAATTGCAACAGCAGTTACACCAGTTTCAGCCTCAGCCACAACCACAACTGCAACCGAAGCAGGTCTCAACAACAATATATTCCTAAACATTTAGGATTCCAGATTTTTCCATTGAACTTAGGTCATAACAATAATCAACAGTGATGGATTTTTGGTTATAATTTAATTCTTTCAAATCAAACAAGAATTAGTTGTGTCCGCATGGCTGGAGTAGGAGACAAGCATTTGTCAAAATTTTGATGGATACTTAAAATGGTGTGCTTGTACCTACCGATTTTGAGTACAACTTTATTCTTTTGCCAGTTCCAAAATGCTATTTTTTATCCAACTTTTTGTACCATAGTTGGGTTACCTGAGGAGCCGCCGGTTGACAAACTTGTTCAAAGTCTGATTCCAGTGTATCAGTTGATCCATCTACTTGTCTAGCCAATATTGGTTAGTCACTTTTTTATTTGAATAATTTTGACCATGGCCCCACGGGGTTTGTAATAAAATGTGCTAGTAGGATATTTTTGAGTGGTTCGGTCTCCTAAGACGTAGAATTGCAAATAGGGTATTCCAGGGAGTTTTTTGCCCCTGACAATTATGCTTTTCCTTCAGTCGAGTATAATTGACGAGGTTTTCTCCCGCTTCCTCCAAAGGTGGAATGCCCGATGTTGAATTATGGGCCTTGGGGGGTTATTAGAGCCCAACTAAGTGTTATAAGCCTACTAGACATTATTTAGATATATCATGGTCATGTCCTAAGTCATCTGGACACATAAAAAAATTTCGAAAAAATCTTTTTCAAACAGTGAAAATTTATTTTTTAATTTTTAATTAATTTTCCTAAGTTTCTTGGGTTAATTTTTCCATAAATTAAATGGAAAAACCCGTTCATGATCCAGACTCAGAATTTAGTGATTGAAGGCTCTAACCTTAAGCCAAAAATCATTCTTGATCAGCTAGCCAGTCAAAACCAACTTTCAGATCAGCAATCGGACACATAATGCCTTTTTACTCAAAAAAGTCAGTTTTGAGTAAAAAATGATTTTTAGTAAAAAAATGATTTGTATCAAGCATTTGCTTTAATTTGTTAATAAAGATCAGACTTTGGAGGTCCATGAGCTCTTGGATGTGGTAGTTTTTTGCAATTGGTTGAGGTGATATTGTCTCTAACCCCTATTTTTTTTAATGCTTATGTGAGATTAAATTGTTTATTTGTTAGCTCAAGAGGGCCATTGTTGGAACAGTAGAACAATCATTTGTAGTTCAACTTGATTGTTTATGAGAAGTAGATTAGTATTTTGATGGAAATGAGTAATCAGTATATACGTAACGTTGATCATGATTCAAATTTCTTAGCATACTAGCATGTATTTTGATCTCACGTTTTATGTTGAGTTGTAGTGTATTTTCAGGCTTCACAGGTTGAATAAGGGTGTGAGCTCAGCTGCTTCTATCCCAGGCTTCAAGCAACCTTTTTAATCTAACACTTTCATTGTAGGACCTACAAAGATATTCTTCTTCAAAATACAAAAAGAAAGCTGGGAGTCTAGCTCTTTCTCTTGGGTTCCATCCATAATTTCAAATACTTCCTTGGTTACTGAACTTCCCTCTTCTAGTTCTCTCTTTGCTCCTTGATCCCCTTGCTTTTCTTGCTTGCTAGCCTTTTCCTCCTTGCTTGGTTTTTCCCTTTCTTATCTTTCCTTCATCACTGCCCCGTTTTATTCTTTTTACCACTCCTTTTCTTCTTTTTGGACAGCCCTCGTTTTACCTAGTTTTCACCCATTTTTCATGCTTTGGACAGCTCTCTTTTTCCTCCTTGTGGACAGCCCTCTTTTGACTGTTCGCTGCCATTTTTTTTACTGTTTTACAGCCCTCTTTTTCCTCCTTGTGGACAGCCCTCTTTTGACTGTTCGCTTCCCTTTTTCTTTTACTGTTTTACAGCCCTCTTTTTCCTCCATGTGGACAGCCCTCTTTTGACTGTTTGCTGCCCTTTTTTTTACTGTTTTACAGCCCTCTTTTTGCCTTTGGACATCCCTCTTTTTCACCTTTTCTCTCTCCCTTTTCTTGGTTTTTCTCCTCTCTCTTTCCTTTTCTTTCACCGCTGGTTTTTACCCTCTTTTTTGAGAATTTAGTTTGTAGTTTGTCTTTAAATTTTTGAGTAATATATAACGTTTGAATTGTTTAAAGCTCTTATTTGCAGGAAGAATCGAGAAAATCCCAAAGGGCCTTAAGCAAGCAAGGAAGCAAGCAAGAACAAAAAAGAAAAATCTTCCCTCTTCTCTCTATCCCTTTAGGCTCCATGTTCTTCCAAGGCAAAGGCAAAAAATAAAAGCCATCAAAATTGTAAAAATTAATAAAAAAGCGAGTGGGATTACGGCTCCCACACCCTTCTTCCCCCATTTGGGGGAATCTTGTATCGTCTCATTGTCATGATTTTCATTTTTGGTTTAAATTTCTAATGATAGGATAGGGTAGGATAAGTTGCATAATCATAATCAAGTAGTTCATGTTTTGATTAATTCATTATGTTTTGAAAATGAAGTAAAAGTACTGATTTGACTGTTTGATTAAATATTGAATAAGTTCTTACTCTATACTTACCCCCTTGCTTTCTCGATTAGGGCCCTAAAAAGCCTGAAGAGACTCTTGGGTAGTTAGATTTTTTATGTTCTATGTCTTTTTCAAGTTTAACAATTTAAGTAAGACTCTTGAACTTTTAGTAACACAAGTCAAGAGCACTCTCTATCGGAGAGCATTCATAGAAATACATATCCCTGCATTAGGCATCGTAGATTAGATAAGTCTATTGAACCGCTGTCATAAGACAGGGTCAAGAGCGCTCTCTGTTGGAGAGTCCTAATTAATTAATTTAATAAAACTTGCAACACACACCCCTTTAATTAATTAACTCCTTCCCTCCTTGCTGGAGTATGCTCTGACCGATCTCATATCGGAGTACCCAGAAACAACACTAGATCTTTAAACCCTGCAAGAGTAACCTAATAATACTTAACACCCCGTAACCAATGCACCAGCGTTGTAGGGATTCTTCCAAAGTACTTCCTAGTAGAGGCGCCGGAACCTCCCGCTGTCTTAGATTCTCGGTTAGCTGGTCACTTGACAATATCAGCTTGGGATACTGGGCGGGCCCGACATGTCTTAAATGGAGGAAACTTAGAAGAGTCTCCCACCTTCATTGACACCTTAATCAAGAACACATAAAAACCTTAAAACCTACCAAGAGCACTCGCATCACCTAACCTTCACTAGCTTGATTTCTAGACTTGTGTTTAATTCTCTGGCACATTTCAGCTTCATTGACTCCATAAGGCACTGGTCCTTTTTTATTTGCATAATCATATTATTTGATCAATGGTCTATGGTTTATCATAATTTATTTCTCTGAATGCACTATTAAAGTCTAGAATTTTTGCTTATCTTTGTAATCTCTTGTTAGCAATGTGGATTGCTTTTGATTTAGTGTCATATCCATAATAAACAAACACTTCAAATCATAATAACTCCTAAACAACACCCATCCGCATTCGCAACTAATCAAAACACTTTAAAGAGCCATAGAAACTCTTTTGTAGGGACTACTCCCCTTGGCTTCGTTAGGAGTTAGCCTAAACGGAGGAGCTAGGAGTAGGTGACAGTACCTAGCTCTGTGCTTGCCCCCAAGGTCACACCTCTCCCACTTTCCTAAGTGAGGAGATAGCTTTCAAAATATTTCCACTGCTGGTGTGCAATCGACGGACAACATCTTTTGGCGTCGTTGCCGGGGACAAATCTTTTTGTTCCTGGATGACCTTTGTTTCTTTTAGTTTTTTACCTTTTTATCCTTTTTGGTTGATTTTTAGTCCAATCACTCTCTGAAATTATACTTAAGTCCACCTGGCGACTCCACTGTCAGTTAACACCTCAAGGTATTCTACTACAAGAAACTCTGTAGGTTTGGTCAATTTCATCCCTGACCCTGAAAAGGTGTTGAGGAGGAGATTAAACAGACTATCTTCTTGCAGGATCCTTGCAGAACTTGGATCTTAGTCTGTTTCAGACATCCATCTTTTATTTCCAGAAAACTTAGAAAATTTGCAAAATAATAACGGTTTCCTTAATCCAATGGGTGATTTTTTCACTCAACTAAACTTTGCTCAGATAGCAGATCATCCTCATGATATCCCTGAAAAGGCTATCGACAAGCTTACGACATATAATGGCACTGATGCCTCCCTCTCTGCTGAGCATCATATCAGGAATTTCACCAGACACTGTGGTGCCCATGTCAGGGGTACTGATAGGCATGAAGATGTTTACATGACCTTGTTTGCCTTGTATTTGGATGGAAAGGATGGAAACTGGTACAATAATTTTCCAGACAATTCTTTCACCACCTTAGCAGACTTCAAGGCTGCTTTCCTTGGAAAGTTTGGCAGCAGAAAGGAGCCTAGACATCTAGTAGCAGCTTTGACCAGCATAAAGAAGTCTGATACGGAAACCATGAATGAATTCAACGATAGGTTCACAGAGTTATCAAATTCCATCCCTGCTACTTATGCTCCTCCTGTAGCTTCCAATTTGTATTATTACATTGAAGCATTAAGTGGCAAGATCTAGTACCATATTAGAGACAAGGAGCCAACCACATTACTTCAGGCTCAGAATTTGGCCATTAAAATTGATAAGAATATGCAGTCATCTGGTGAATCTAACCTCCAGGGTTATTCAAGGTCTTTAACTCCTTTGAAAATTAGTGAACCTAAAGACAAGGATCCTTTAGCAGCTATGAAGGATTCCTACGAAAAACAAATGATTGAAATTAAAAGGGAGATGAAGAAAAATATGGAGGAAGCAGAAAAAAGACACTTAGCACAGATTAAAGAGGTTCAGAATTGGGTCATAACTATTGAAAGAACTCAACCTCCACCACCTCCTAGAACCTTCCCTGCAAAACCAACATGGCAAAGAAGAAATCCCAACCATGAACAGAGGCCTCCTCATCAATTAGAGGCTGCTAACATGGTCGAAACTTACACGCCATTTTGTAGGGCATGTGAAGACCTTCATGAAGAATCTTCCTGCTATTATCCATGCTATATTCAGGAGCATGGTTTTCCAGAGGGTTGTGGTCCTAAAGCATCATCAAACGAGCCTGAGTACATAAACTATGTAGATGACATGCATGATATTTCTGGAGAAATTTGGAGAGAGGAGAAACAATATTCAACAGAACCTGAGTACATTAATGCAGTTGGACAGCTCCATCCTGTCACCACAGAAACCCGGTGTCACGTCGAATATTTTAGTCAACAATTGGATAACCTCACTGAAAACTTTAGCACTAATCCTACTAATGAGCATAATGATGATAGTTTGGAAGGTTTACTACCTTGTGACCTTTTTTCTGAAGAAGATGACTATGATCATGAGGAGGGATATAGCCAAGAATTTGATACAAGTGAGGAAGAACCCCTTTCTTCTGAGATGGATGACAACTACGAGACTTTAATTGAAAATCCAATATTAGAAGTTTCATGTGATGAGAGTCCTCCATGCTCTCCGCCAGATGACAAATATTTGGAAAGTTGGGTCCCATGTGATATCTTTGAAACCCAACTTTTTGAAGAAGATTGTTTTGAGCAGAATGAGGAGTGTAGCCAGGGACTTGATACCAGTGATGAGGCATCTCTCATATCCGACATAGATGGGGATGATGACTATTGGAATTTTATTGAAAATCCAACCTATGATACTTTTGAAAATATTTTTGAGAATCTCATCTATGATGTGTCCAGCATGGGGAGTTGTTATTCTGAGACTTATAAAGAAGAGCAGTTGGAGTTTTCCTATGATCAGTAGGAATTGTATCTGAGTATATGTAATAAGGACTTGGAGAAGCAGTGTGGTGAAGATTCAGATGGGATACAACTAGTTGAAGTTTTTTCTCAACCATTGTCTTCACATATGGATGCTCCTTATGTTTTGGAGCAGCTTGGGGCTTATACAACAAGTTATTATTTGATAAGCCTTGATGATCAGCATGATGGAGTAGTCGACTTGCTACATCATCTCGATTTGTATATCAGCATTATCCAGTCATGTGTAGAAGCAACCTGCGCAATCGCCTACCAGTTTGGGAAGAAGTTTGACGACATTATTCATGCTTATGATTCCCAATCCATCCCGCCCATTCTAAATCATCATGCAGGTTTGCATTTTCTGGAAATTGCGTCCTTACTTTGGATGGTAACCAAAGACAAGGCAAAACCTTTTTACATTAATAAAATGCTTAGGTGGTTACATTGGATTTATGATTACACCTAACCTTTTATGTATCATGCTTAGAGTAGGAAAATAGGCTCCTTAAAGTGAGCATTTACTGTAGCATTTTCTTTATGTACTTAGAAATAAATAAATTTTTCAGTGAAATTTTTTCTTTGAATAAAACAACTTTTGGATCATTAGCTCTTTTTCATAAAACTTGTGATACTAAGGTTTTATTGTCAAGTTGAGATGTTTTTACAGGATATGGAAACCAGAGATTCTGGGGTTCTCGTATGCTCTCCTTGCATAAGAGACTAGATCGAGCACACGTCCCGCAGTTGGAGCCAGATGTTATCCAACTTTTTCTACCATAGTTGGGTTACCTGAGGAGCCGTCGGTTGACAGACTTCTTCAAAGTCTGATTCTAGTGTATCAGTTGATCCATCTGCTTGTCTAGCCAATATTGGCTAGTCACTTTTTTATTTGAATAATTTTGACCTTGGCCCCACGGGGTTTGTAATAAAATGTGCTAGTAGGATATTTTTGAGTGGTTCGGTCTCCTAAGACGTAGAATCGCAAATAGGGTATTCTGGGGAGTTTTTTTCCCCTGACAATTATGCTTTGCCTTTAGCCGAGTATAATTGACGAGGTTTTCTCCCGCTTCCTCCAAAGCTGGAATGGTCGATGTTGAATTCTGGGCCTTGGGGGGTTATTAGAGCCCAACTGAGTGTTATAAGCCTACTAGACATTATTTAGATAGATCATGGTCATGTCCTAAGTCATCTGGACACATAAAAAAATTTCGAAAAAAACTTTTTCGAACAGTGAAAAATTATTTTTTATTTTTTAATTAATTTTCCTAAGTTTCTTGGGTTAATTTTTCCATAAATTAAATGGAAAAACCCGTTCATGATCGGGACTCAAAATTCAGTGATTGAAGGCTCTAACCTTAAGCCAAAAATCATTCTTGATCAGCCAGCCAGTCAGAACCAACTTTCAGATCAACAATCGGACACATAATGCCTTTTTAATCAAAAAAGTCAGTTTTGAGTAAAAAATGATTTTTATTAAAAAAAATGATTATTTTGGAGAAAACTAAAACTCTCCAAATTAATCCAAATTTAATCAAATAAAAGGCTAAATGACATCTCATGGAACACTTATGATAATTGGAGTTATCATAACTCAGCTTCAGTCATCATTAAGAGAGCAATTAATTTATTATCAGTTATCATACATGTCATCTCCAGCTAAAGATGAGATGGAGAGCTCTCATTGGTCCGGTGATTTGATCGAGGTAAATACTAAAGCTTACACCATCAATGTGCTTCCCAAACCTAGCTCAGGCTCCTGCCAAACCTAAAGGATGAGCTTACCTACATCCAGACTCACACATGTGGCCGCATCCTTGGCTTGTTTTCAGTGCACAGGTTTGGAGTGGGGGCGCCTTGCCTGGGTGGAGGCCTCCCCTCACTCCCGGTTCTCCAGTTTAGGTCTAGGATATTTGTTAGGTGGCTAAGCTGGTTAGGGTTGGTTTTTTGGTTTTAGGGTTTTAGCACTCTCTCATTTGTTAAAAAGAGGCTCTTTCAGCTCTATTGGGATGGAATTTTGTCGTAGAGTTACTCTAAGAAATTGTATCAAGCATTTGCTTTAATTTGTTAATAAAGATCAGACTTTGGAGGTCCATGAGCTCTTGGATATGGTAGTTTTTTGCAATTGGTTGAGGTGATATTGTCTCTAACCCCTATTTTCTTTAATGCTTATGTGAGATTAAATTGTTTATTTGTTAGCTCAAGAGGGCCATTGTTGGCACAGTAGAACAATCATTTGTAGTTCAACTTGATTGTTTATGCGAAGTAGATTAGTATTTTGATGGACATGAGTAATCAGTATATACGTAATGTTGATCATGATTCAATTTTCTTAGCATACTAGCATGTATTTTGATCTCATGTTTTGTGTTGAGTTGTAGTGTGTTTTCAGGCTTCACAGGCTGAAGAAGGGTGTGAGACCAGCTGCTTCTATTCACGCTTCAAGCAACCTTTTTAATCTAACACTTTCATTGCAGGACCTACAAATATATTCTTCTTCAAAATACAAAAAGAAAGCTGGGAGTCTAGCTCTTTCTCTTGGGTTCCATCCATAATTTCAAATACTTCCTTGGTTACTGAACTTCCCTCTTCTAGTTCTCTCTTTGCTCCTTGATCCCCTTGTTTTTCTTTCTTGCTAGCCTTTTCCTCCTTGCTTGGTTTTTCCCTTTCTTATCTTTCCTTCATCGCTGCCCCGTTTTATTCATTTTACCACTCCTTTTCTTCTTTTTGGACAGCCTTCATTTTACCTAGTTTTCACCCCTTTTTTCATGCTTTGGACAGCCCTCTTTTTCCTCCTTGTGGACAGCCCTCTTTTGACTATTTGCTGCCCTTTTTTTATACTGTTTTACAACCCTCTTTTGACTGTTCGTTGCCCTTTTTTTTTACTGTTTTACAGCCCTCTTTTTCCTCCTTGTGGACAGCCCTCTTTTGACTGTTCGCTGCCCTTTTTTTTTACTGTTTTACAGCCCTCTTTTTTCTTTTAGACAGCCCTCTTTTTCACATTTAGGAAAGCCCTCTTTTTCACCTTTTCTCTCTCCCTTTTCTTGGTTTTTCTCCTCTCTCTTTCCTTTTCTTTCACCGCTGGTTTTTACCCTCTTTTTTTAGAATTGAGTTTGTAGTTTGTCTTTAAATTTTTGATTAATACATAACGTTTGAATTGTTTAAAGCTCTTATTTGCAGGAAGAATCGAGAAAATCCCAAAGGACCTTAAGCAAGCAAGGAAGCAAGCAAGAACAAAAAAGACAAATCTTCCCTCTTCTCTCTATCCCTTTCTCTCCATGTTCTTCCAAGGCAAAGGCAAAAAATAAAAGCCTTCAAAATTGTAAAAATTAATAAAAAAGCGAGTGGGATTACGGCTCCCACACCTTTCTTCCCCCATTTGGGGGAAGCCTGTATCGTCTCATTGTCATGCTTTTCATTTTTGGTTTAAATTTCTAATGATAGGATAGGGTAGGATAAGTTGCATAATCATAATCAAGTAGTTCATGTTTTGATTAATTCATTATGTTTTGAAAATGAAGTAAAAGTACTGATTTGACTGTTTGATTAAATATTGAATAAGTTCTTACTGTATACTTACCCCCTTGCTTTCCCGATTAAGGCCCTAAAAATCCTGAAAGAGACTCTTGGGTAGTTATATTTTTTATGTTCTACGTCTTTTTCAAGTTTAACAATTTAAGTAAGACTCTTGAACTTGCAGTAACACAAGTCAAGAGCACTCTCTATCGGAGAGCATTCATAGAACTGCATATCCCTGCATTAGGCATATTAGATTAGATAAGTCTCTTGAACCACTATCATAAGACAGGGTCAAGAGCGCTCTCTGTCGGAGAGTCCTAATTAATTAATTTAATAAAACTTGCAACACACACCCCTTTATTTAATTAACTCCTTCCCCTCTTGCCGGAGTATGCCATGACCGATCTCAGATCAGAGTACCCAGAAACGACACTGGATCTTTAAACCCTGCAAGAGTAACCTAATAATACTTAACACCCCATAACCAATGCACCGGCCTTGTAGGGATTCTTCCAAAGTACTTCCTAGTAGAGGCGCTGGAACCTCCCGCTGTCTTAGATTCTTGGCTAGCTGGTCACTTGGCAATATCAGCCTAGGATACTAGGTGGGCCCGACATGTCTTAAATGGAGGAAACTTAGAAGAGTCTCCTTGATTTGATAAACATTCGTTGACACCTTAACCAAGAACACATAAAAACCTTAAAACCTACCAAGAGCACTCGCATCACCTAACCTTCACTAGCTTGATTTCTAGACTTGTGTTTAATTCTCTGGCACATTTCAGCTTCATTGACTCCACAAGGCACTGGTCCTTTTTTATTTGCATAATCATATTATTCGATCAATGGTCTATGGTTTATCATAATTTCTTTCTCTAAATGCACTATTAAAGTCTAGAATTTTTGCTTATCTTTGTAATCTCTTATTAGCAACGTGGATTGCTTTTGATTTAGTGTCATATTCATAATAAACAAACACTTCAAATCATAATAACTCCTAAACAACACCCATCCACATCCGCAACTAATCAAAACACTTTAAAGAGCCATAGAAACTCTTTTGTAGGGACTACCCCCTTGGCTTCGTTAGGAGTTAGCCTAAACGGAGGAGCTAGAAGTAGGTGACAGTACCTAGCTCTGTGCTTGCCCCCAAGGTCACACCTCTCCCACTTTCCTAAGTGAGGAGACAGTTTTCGAAAGATTTCTGCTGCTGGTGTGCAATCAACGGACAACACTATTCAAGCTTACGCCCTAGTTTACAAATTTACTTTTGCATTTGGATTCTATTGCACTACTGTGTAATGACATGGTTCACACATTATCTGCATCACATTTAAATCGTGAAAAAATTTCTGCTGTGTTGGATGCCATTATAATGAAGTTATGAACCATTGGTTGACTGGAAAAATGAGGCTCTATTTTCGAATTGGTCACCTTCAACTTAGTGATGTTGTCCAGAGTGACTTATATTTTAGTTTCAGTAACAATTAGCTTTAAAAGTTAAAAGTGGGTTACACACTTTAAGATCACACCCATTAGACCTCACATGGAGAAGTTAAAAAAATGGGTTTTCTATAGCTTTCAACTCAATTAACAAGTTTTTCAAAGTTTAAACATATATGAAAAACATGGCCATGTACCCCTTTCTCCCACACCCTGGTGTAGGGGCATCATTTGATTTTAGTGTTTTATTAATTTCTATAAAGATAGATTAGCTGAGTTTGTTTTGAATAGGAATTTGTTCCTTAATAATAGTGCTAAGTGTCTGTTAATAATGGCTTTTGTTGTCAAATATGATCTCGAATCCTTGAAGAGATAAATTAATTTTTTTAAATCTAAATTACAACCAAGGATCTCTGATTTTGTTGACAGATCCTAATTGTATGGATCTTGATGGATTGTATAGTTTTAAAGAAAATGTAATTCGGTAATCAAGGGTTATTAGAATGAAAGAAACACAACATACATTCTCTGCAATTGCAAATAAATTATTCTTTGTTCCGGATGACAAAGTTTATACAGTAATAATCTTCTGTGTGTATATTTATGACTTTTAAATCGAATTTTAATTGAAAATCTGATGGATTGATCGTTGCACTGATAAATCAACATTTTCGTGTATGTGTTTGTAATAGGAATTATAAATCCAAGATCTGTGTTTTTATTGAGGATGGAGAACCGTATGTCTGTGTGAAGAGAAATATAAAGAGTCGAACCATCCATTCAAACAGATCGTTCATCTCCTGTTCATTTCACATGCATTCAATGGCTGACCGAAACCAACACTTTTTGTGATGCGAAATAGTTTAAAAATCCACCTTCGAAAGTTTTCACATTCGCTGCTAATTGATTTGGATGTCCATGATTCACTCATCGCAGGAAGGTGGTATTGAAAGTTGAAACTCACACATGGGGATTGAGAAATGGTTTGGAGTGGTATTTAGCAAAAAAATTTCCAACGGAGTGGGCTATTCTCTTGACAATTTGCACTGTCAAGACCCATGTCCTTCTCACAGTGTTTGCCTCCAGTCGCTTGAGTCTCAGAATTTGCAAGCATCGAGAGACATCTGTCCTGTGTTGCCTTAGGCTGACTGGGTCGTCAACACGTAACCTCACAGTTAATGCATGGGTGAGTTGGTCCCCACGTCCCACCCTCCACTTCCTCCCTTGCTTAGCTTGGAGAAGTTCCCATTGTGGACTCGCCCTGCGTCCTCCTTTTGTTAGCAAATGCTCTACACATTGTGGACTCTGCCTCTGTCCCCCTCGGCCAATCCTTCGAAGACCTTTGCCTTGCGTGCTAAGAGCATACAATAATTTTTCCTTGCAAGATTGTTTTGTTTTGGTGGTAGGTTCATTAGTCTATCATGAATTTCATTTACTATGTTGTGCATTCAAATTTATTGTAACTTCAAAGTATCTGCAACATTACAGGATCCATTGTATATATAGTATATAGTAATATACAATAACTTACAGTAACTTACTATACCTTGGGTGTATATTTGGGATATGGCTCACTGGTCATTGTACCAGAGTAGGGACATTAGCCTGGAATTCTCACATATTGTCATCTAGTAGTAGGGATAGAAACATTCTTCAACATGGCATCCAAGCTCAAGATGACTGTCCATAAATTTTCCAGCCACAAGTCAGAGGTAAACCTCTTGGTTTTTCTCTTGCTTGTATGTTGATCAATGTGTGATTCCATCACAACAAATATCTGTTTTTCTTCTCTTTTGATTGTCATCATGTGTTTGTATGCATTCTTAAATATGATCTTTAGTAGAGTATTATTGTCTAATGTTATAACAATATTGCATTGGTGGGTTCAAGTTTGTGGGATTAAGTGGTCCTATGACAATTGGGAACTTGCATCTAGTTGAAATGATAACTAGGTATAACAAGCACGATGCTCTTCTTATAATTAAGATCCACATTTTGCATTCACCTAGACATAATGAAGAATTATAAGCTGAAGCATTTATTGTCCAGCTTTTTGTATGGAATCAACAATCTCAACAACCAGTGCTAAAATATAATGAGCACATAGCTACTATAAAGGCCATTGCCTGGTCTCCCCATCAGGATGATCTTCTTGTTTTTTGCTTATATCCAAAGTTTTAAATTTTCTTGTAGAGTATTGTAACTGGTTCAGGTGATGAAACATTGCATTTTTTTAGTGTTTTTCCATCTTCTAAGACACAGGTATAGATGATTGAATGCCTTCTAATTTTATGAGGTTAGTTTCTACTTTAGTTTTCAAATAGTTAGGGACGTTTTAGCAAAGTTACATTAGAGAAAACATGTTGATTCATTAGAGGAAATTTGGGGTCTAAAATGGGCCTTATAAGAAAACGTGCCAAAATAAGTTTTTGTGAGTTGGAATTCAAGAACCAATAGAATTTCAATAAAATAAGTCAACCATAATGGTTGAATTGACATATTTGTCATTAAAAAAAACTACTTTTTTTGTTCGTATTTTTGACATATCTCATTGTGATTTTACTCAAGTTTCGATCGGGAGAGCTCGTTGGATGCGGAATCAAATTCTGCATCCAATGAGCTCTCCTGATCGAAATTTGAGTAAAAACACAGGGAGATATGTTGAAAATACAAACACAAAAAGTAGTTTTTTTCTTTCTTCCTCCAAAATTAATCAATATTATTTTATTATTTTAACTATTATTTTATTATTTTCCTTAGGAGGCCCATTTTAGACCCCAAAATTCCTCTAATGATGGGACAAAAGTGAAAGATGTGAGGTGTTATTGAGCATCCATTGGGAAATTTGGAATTTGGTGGTTAGCCCCAGGAAAGGTGACTATATTAAGTCGCATCCGAATAAGAATCTGGCATGGGAAGAATTTGTTAATAGGTTATGCGACCTTCTATTGCTTTTAAGCAGTACATTTTTTAGTGACAACCAGTTGAGGCAGTGGAACAAATTACATGTATGAGATCTGTGTCTCAATTATCTTTTGATATTCTAGATGAATATAATGTGTTGGTTGTGGTAGTTATTACTGGATTAAACTGATGTGTAGGCTGTGCATGTGCTTCCCCTTGCCTGGCTAGACATATGTATTGCTAAAAAGCTAGATCATGTTAGAAAATAGGTACACGTAGTCAAATCCATTCTTGTTGGGTATGACTTATTCAAAGGTTTGAAAGTGTTAAGTATCTTCGTTAGGTTCAATGTATTAATTATTTTTAAATTTCTCTAACACTATATTTTCTGGTATGACTACACTACATTGTATATTAACCTTTGCAAATGCGATCACATTTGCAGTCCAAACAATATCCTCTGTCCATGAGGCTGTACTTATACTCAAACATACTTGTAGAACATACTTTCAAGAGGAATACTCAGCAAATATCAATTCGTGGGATCTTTCCCTTCAATTTTATGAGTTTCTCAACCAATTATTTTGTTTCATGTATTATTGGTAATTGTGTATTATATCTCAATGCTCTAGAAAAACTGCTTTAAATGTAAATTTTTATTTCCTCTAGTGCTAATCTTAGGGTTTAAAATTTTTTATTTTCTAACTATGAAGTGATATGTATTTTTTTTATCTTGCTGTATTTTCTCTAGTGCTAATCTTAGGGTTTGGAATTTTTTATTTTCTAACTATGAAGTGATACACAAATTTTTTATCTTGTCAACATTAAACAAGTTCATGTGTAAAGCAACCAGGTATATGAATACTCATCCATGAAAACTCTAACCTGTACTGGATTGGGCAGGGTTGGGAAAGTTATGATTATCAAAAGCAGTATTCTTTGTGCATGTGTCCCCCTCTTGCAAATGAAACTGGCATGCTAAATACTCAAATGTATAAATTTGAATACATAACATTCATGGCCCATGATTACATAAATTCAAAGGTATCATTTTTGCGCTTGTATCTCCAAGATAATATGTGCTACAACTGGGCGTAAGCCTAGGAAAATCATCTTTAGCTGGCATCGAGGAAATTTGAATAATCAGTTAATGGTTACTTGGGTTATCTACAAAGTTGGTTGGATGACAGATCCAAGTCTTTTATTATTCCCTAGTTTTTTCTTTGACGTATGCAATTATTCTTTAATAAAGTAAATGTTCTATTTACCTTTATGAACTTCCCCTTTTTTATTTCAGATATGTTTGCAGACAATCTGGGTTGTGATGTATGCAATTATTATTTAATTAAGTAAATGTTTGAGTTACCTTTATGAACTTTGAATTTTTTATTTATTTCAGATATGTTTGCAGACAATCTAGGTTGGGTTGTGGGATGCAAAACTTAGAGGGGGTTATGAGACAATTTAGTTGTGGGATGCAAAATATAGAGGGTATTTTGAGACATTATTTGTGTAAATTGTTTGCAAACATAGAGAAAATATAGAATGAGAACCATTTTTACTTTCTCACCAAATATTATATCAATTTTATATAAAACAATGTATAAAAACAATTTCTTATTGTTGAGATAAATCAACATAAATATTATTTTCTTATACATAAACAACAATATCAGGTTACAGTGAAATCGAACTACTAACTTCCTACTTTTAAGGTAGTCACTCTTCCATTGAGCTAGCACCTTTTAAAGAATTATGTAAGAAAAGAAGGTCAGTGTGGAGATCTCAAAAAAAGTATCAACTTTGAAAGTGGAATATTCCCTAAAGTTTGATAAAGTAGTCACAAGTTCCCAACTTCATTATAAACCCTTACAAATCCCGTTATTATTTCTCCACCTAGGTTATGCATAGAGCATATCTTGTGCATAATTTAACTAATCTAGCATGTTAGTTAAATTTGGAAGAATGAAAAATAATAAGAAGAAAATGTGGTTCCTTCGAATACCATGACTGCAAAGTATATCCATACTGAATTTCCTAAGAATTCTCTACAATTTCATTGCAAAACCGAAGGGTTAGCATTGATCCTAGCCTACTCACCTACATTAATATCCTTAGAGTTTGTGTCATCATATTGGATGTTGAACCGGGAAATTGTGTTCATTCCCAAACCATCAACATTAGAGTTGGTCATTTGAATAAGACTTACATTTATGAAAGAAAACTAAAATTATCTAGCCATTCAATGTCAATATCTGTGAATCACAACAATATAAAGGCCCGAAAGTTGTAGCTACAAGAATTATGATGTACTTGGAAGCTTGATCAGGGGGAGTTATGGGACCATTCAAGTATCAAATTTCCTATTAATACAATATGGTGAAGTGTCAGTGATTTTTTTTTAAAAATTATAAGACATGAGAGTGTGTATGTATGCAATATGGGACAACCCAATATTCTAGAGAAAAATGTATGCTTGTGTCCAATTTGAAAGCCACGAATTAACAAGGAAGCGTCTCAATCTTGCCACCTTGGGAAGATTATTATTTCTAGGTTATCTGCATTGATGGTCCAATTTCTACCAAGAAACATTCTATCTAAAACAAAATCTATACAACTTCACCCCCAAAGAGTAGAGCTTCATTTGGTCTTCCAAATTTCTATTAACCCTATGATGAGGTTATTCTTGGGTTTGGACCATATATAAATAAAATTCTAACATATATATAACAGAGCACTATATATATTATTTAGTGCAATATGGAGATTTCATTTAAACATATTCATTACATTCATCGCTACAAACTAATAAATGGAAACATGATCTTTTTTCATTAGTTGGTGAGTGTTTTGAAGATCTATTACAAGGAGGATTTATGCACAAGTTTTAACAATGATAGCTAGTGGATCCAAAGCACAAATTTTACATCATAGTTTAATATAAGAAAATTCTTCATTACTATGCTTTGAATATTGAATTTATCTATACGAGATGAAAGAGATATTTTCTCACTACAATGAAATTGAAAAGTGAATTTCCATGAAACATGTTCATTTTTTCATTTCCACTTAAGAATCTATGCCAATTATAAACATCTGGAAGGTATGAAGTTTCCTTTTGATATTCAAGTAAATTTACTTGTTCAACTTCACACATGTAGCGTGCCAAGCGTTGATAAGGAATTTTGTTGTTTACCATAACCTATGCAGGGAAGACATCTTTCATATATATCCAGGATTTAGAAAAACTATGGAATTTAAGGAACATTTGTTACGATCTAGTAAAATTGGTATAATTACATGTGAATGAAATCAAGAATAAAATGTGTGTTTATCAATTACAAGTAATTATATGCAAGCTATACTTCATTAGACCTAAATTCAATGTTTCCAATAATATCACATATGAATGTGCAAAATACATTAACTGGAGCATACTTTACTCCACATTAGTCCACAATTTTTTCTTGGGGACTTCCCAAAGGCCAAGATATACATGCAAAAGTATACAGAAGGATTGTCTTAGTAGGGAATTCCCAGTGGGTTATATACATGCAAAAATATACAAAAGGATTATCTTAGTTTGAGTGGAGGCATTGTGATAGGGAATAAAATACTTGAATGTCTTGCTTTGTGAATAAGTCATTTAGGGAAATATATGTTTATATGTTTTCTTCAAATCACAAAGTTAATGCAGTTAGTATCTAAAAATGGATGAGTGACTTTTTGGTTATTGGTAATGTTGCAAAATGCTCAGAAAAATGGGACAATCTTTTAGTTGTTATATATAAATATTGCATGTTTATCAATACAAACTGAAAAATATCATGGACATTTATGAAATCTCCATGCTCTGCTCAAATGAAAAATTAACATCCAAATAAGTTAAAAAAGTTCTTTGATTCCATTATAGAGTCATAGGAAACACATTCCGCGGAAACCTCATTGTAGTTTTGTATTTGTTTATTGTGAACTGCATTTGGCATACATTCATTTATTAATTTTTTAAATACAGTTTAGAATATATTACACATAACAAACTTCATCTCTAAAACTTCAAATAGATTAGAAAAACAATCATAAATAATCAACACATTTTCTCTAATGTAACTTTTCTAAAAAGTCCCAACTATTTGAAAACTGAAGTAGAATCCAACCTCATAAGATAAGAAGGCATTCAATCATTTGTACCCATGTTTTAAAAGATGGAAAAACATTCCAAAAATGTAATGTTTCATCCATTACAATTTTTTGCAAGCAAATTAAAAACTTTGGATATACGAAAGAAGCAGCAAGACTGACCTGATTGGGAGACCAGACAATGGACTTTACAGTAGTGGTGTGCTCATTATATTTCAGGATTGGTTGTTGAGATTGTTGATTCCATTTAAAAAGCTGGACAAAAAATGCTTCAACTTATATTCTTCATTATGTCTAGGTGAATGCAAACTGTGGATCTTGATTATAAGAAGAGCATCGTGCTTGTTTTACCTGGTTATCATTTCCACCAGATGCAAGTTCCCACTTGTCATAGGATCGCTTCAGCCCACAAACCTGAACCCACCAATGCAATATTGTTATAACATTAGACAATAATACTCTACTAAAAATAAAGATCATATTTAAGAATGTATACAAACACATGATGCCAATAAAAAGAAAAGAAAAACAGAGAATTGTTGTGATGGAATCACACATTAATCAACATACAAGAAAGAGAAAAACCAAGAGGTTTACCTCTGACTTGTGGCTATAAAATTTACAGACAAAGTCATGTTAAGCTCAGATGTCACGTTGAATAATGTTTCTATCCCTACTACTAGATGACAATATGTGATAATTCCATGCTAATGTCCCTAATTTGGTACGATGATCTCCCATGGTCCGAGCGACTTTTAAGTGAAATGCATCCCAAATATGCACCCAAGGTATAATAAGTTACTATATATACAATATTGGATCCTGCAATGTTGCAGATACTTTGAAGTTTCAGTAAATTTGAATCCACAACATAGTAAACAAAATTCATCACAGAGTAATGAACCTACCACCAAAATAAAACAATGTTGCAAGTAAAATTATAGTATGCTTGTATTACATAAGGCGAAGGTCTTCGAAGGAATCACAGAGTGTGAGGGAGGCATAGTCCACAATGTCAAGAGTATTCACTCACAGAAGGAGGACTCAACGCGAGTCCATGATGGGAGCTTCTCCAAGCAAATCAGGGGAGGGAGTGGAGGTTGGGACATGGGGACCAAATCTCCCATGCATTAACTATGAGGTTACGTGCAAATGACCTTGTCTACCCAAGGTGACAGAGGGAAAATGTCTCTCGACGGGCCCCACAAATTTTGAGACTCAAATGAGGAGAGTAAAATGTCGTGAGGGCACGAATCTCGATAGTGCAAATCGTCGATAGAATAGCTCACTCCTTAGCCAACTGCTAGACTTAGGTTGTTTGAATAATTGGTAGATATAACTTACATAGACAAACTATTATATAGCATATACAAATTTAAATAATTAATTATTGAATCACAACCTTATTGGGTCAAAAGTTATATACATCCATTATATCTTAAATTTGTAGCTTGTGGGTGTACAAAAAAGAGGATATATATACATACATTGGAAGAGAAGGTCATTGTAGATGATTGAAGCATGGGAGGAGATGAAGATATTTTAGATTACTCAGTAGATCCTTTGGAAGGTATGGGACCAAAATTCATTTTCCCAACTTTTGTTCAATGTTATCCAAATTTGTATTTAGATAAGAAAATTGGACTAGACCTATAAGGAAACCCTAGGTCCTTTCATAGTCCATTTTTTAAAGAGATTTGAATTTTTTTTTGTTGGAAAGGATAATGGTACTTTTCAATCCCTTTCCAATCTCATTTCTCGTTTAATTCTAGGTCATTTATGGGGACCAAAGTGCATAACTACATGACTAGAGTGTGATTTTTCCTTAAAAATAAAATATGGTGGATGCACTATAACACAATAGTCCATTAGTTGCTAGTTTAGCACCACATTTTAGTGTTTTCTTTGCATACAAATTGACAAGAAAGTGGTTTTTCATTATTTTTTGTTGAGTTTTGCGCTATTTATTGTAATGAATGAAGTGTTGAGAGTTTTGTTTATTTGTGGATGGTTCCATGTTTAGTGCCAATTATAGCGTCGAATCTAGCACTAGCGAGCATTTCTAGTGCCAAGTTTAGTACCATCCAACATGCCTATTGTAGTGTCAATTTTAGTGCGTAATAATGTTACAAATATAACTTATGGTAGCACCGAAGTTGTTTGATTATTTTCATTCCTAATTTGAACATTTTCATGCCTAATTTGAACATTTTCATCCTCAACTTGTGTGTTCCACATATGTTTTGCGGTGACTTGCAGTATTTTGGCCACATTAAAATCTATGAACTTTATGCTTGCTACTAGGGTTTATAGAAAAATGATCTTCTATTTATGAATACATCCATGAACATGTAATAGGAAGTAGATATATGAAAATAAACCCTTATGTATCTCACAAATCCTTCTTTGTAGCATTATCCCACCTATTTAAAAATACTTTTTCATATCTTCACCTTGAAGTGTCGGCAAATTGTAAGGGGTTAAGCAACATCCACCATATGGAAACATATTTTATTAAACTCATGAAACACTCATATCTCCACCTCTATGAGAATAATGACTTTGTCCCTTTGATGTATTCTCCAATACTAGGACCGTCCAATTTTTCTATAAAATGCATCGTGCTTGTTACAACTTCAAAAATAGAGTTAGGGTTTTGAAGAAAATTACATACTTTTGAGGCAACAAATTTAAAATGACTATAAATCCCTTAATATAGCTCAAAATATCTATTAAGACCCCAATTATTAAATTCCACAACCATTATGAATCTAATTGCACTAGTTTGACTAAAACCTGAGGACGTATTAAAATGTATAATCTCTACAATCTATGCAGTTGCCACAAAAAACCTAAAATAATTGATTTTAAATCAATGATAATTAGACTTTGATATGGATGTTTTTTTAATAAAATTTAGTGCCTTAGAGGGAGAAACTTAGATATGTAACTCTTTTCCTCATATTCTACACATAAACTTATAGAAATAGAGCTAAATATCCTCTTTTTTCTTTCAAAACATTGCAAAAAAATTTGGCCACGGAAAGGAAACCAATATGGAGGTAAATGGAGGACTAAAAGTAAATGGAGATAGCATAGTATCACAACAACATGGAACCAAATTAGAAACTACGACGAATATCGAGGTGGGAATGAAGCAGTTGGATCCTATGTCCACATTTCACTACAATGGATGGATGCATGTGCTTGGAACTAGTTGGCTACATTGCCTTGTAGGTCATATTGTATGGCTTCCTTACATTTTTTGAGGATGAAACATATGAAGGGGTATGGAAATTAATGTACTTAGGGAGGATAATATGAGGTACCTAGGGTGATAATGCTATGTATTGAGGCCATCTCTAGTAAATAAGGCTCATGCAGTAAATGTAGTGTGAAAAACAATAATTATAAGGATACTTACTAGAATGTTCTGCATATTAGAAAGTTCCTTTTCTAGAGACTACCTTGGATGTTTGATAGAAATTATATAAAGAAGTAGAAACAATGTAGTGAGATGTCTTATGAATTGTCGATGATTTTTTTTGTAGTAAGCATGGCTTGTGGAGTGATTCCTTCCATAAGGAGTATGTGATAGCGTTACCCTATCTTAAGGGTTATTTCCGTATTTTTGTGTTCATTCTTTTGTGTATGTATTTGTGTTTATTTATGAAGTTTAAGGGTGTTATATCATTGTTGTGATTCAATTTCTAGGTTAAGGATCATTACAACAACCCAATATGGAGGAGATGTTGTCAAGTATGTGGGTAATGTTTGACGTGACAATAATAATAATAATTATTTCCAATAACAATAATGACATATCAAAATAGAAAGTCAGTTGTATAAAACCAAATATAAATAATACAAAGATATAAAAAAAAAATCTATACCTAACCTCCAAATGTAAAGGATAAAACAAATGCATTATAAGATAGAGTCAATTGAGAAATCACCTTCAAAATTATAATATTAACACACCTTTATAATTATAATATTTTTACACCTTAAAATATTTTTACAAATGTATATAAAAATTATAATATTTTTACACCTTTAAAATTATTCTAATGATTTTGATCATAACAGAGAGGTCTGTGGACATTTCTCTGCAAATTCCCCTATACAAGAGAAGTCACGAATGTTTATGTTTGAGAGATTCTCACGTGAGAGTCGAACATGGGGTTCTCTTTTAGTGAGTTATCAAACTTTGCCATACCATCGTAGAATTAAAAATATAAGTGATATTCAATTACACTAAATTTAGCAATTTAGAAGGGTACAAATTATTTCATAGTTGTTAAAACCCAAAAGCATAAATACATTATATTAAAAAAATACATCATCAATATATCATAATAAAGATAGATTTATCATATATCCCATGTATTATTTTTTACCTTTCTTAATACATCATCAAAAAATATATTCTTATAAATTATATGGTGTGTAAACAATAATACTATCAAAGAAAGAGTTAATATACTTAAAAGTGAAAGGTAAAAATATGCATGTTCCAATGACTAGCGGGACCTAGAAGAAGATTAGTTTTTTCTAGAGTGACTCTAAGATTCATATTAATAGGTATCCCTAAATTTTGGAGGATAGATGTGCTCTAACATTTTAAGGATAATGACTTTGAACATGTAGTCATGAAATTGTTTTCCTTGACTTATTGGAAATAATGGTAACAAATATATTGAATTTTGTTATTGACTTGTCTTCCATTTTTACTACAAGTATTGTTAAACTAGTAGCACCAAGGAAGGTCGTCCTGCATGCATGTGTTCTTGCATGCATAATACTTAAATTAGGAAACAAGTTGTCTTTAATTTACTTTTCCTGTATTTACTTTGGAAAATAAATTAAATTGATCTAAATTAAATTTAGTGAATCACTAGTTAAAGTCAAAGTGAAATTAGGGATTTTGTTTTACCACTAGTTAAAGTGAATGTGAAATTAGGGTTTTCACTTTATCTAAAGTTATAAAAGAGAGACCAATTGGTGGAGAGAACACACACACTTGTATTCCAATAGTGACAGGATACAGGAAGGGAGAGAAAGTCAGACAGAGGATTTAGCTGAGAAGATAGAGGAGCGAGCAACAAGATCATTGAGCTTCATACATTTGGGTCGTACACTCACAAAGGAGGGTGTTGAGGTTTAGCTGGGATTTTCCCAATGATTCTGTCGGGTACTACATTCGCCAGGTTTGGGTGAATTTGCAGTGATTGTAAAAGTTCCATATTTTTTCATAATAAAATCTATATCTAACTGTTGCACTGGTTTTCCCATCTTGGGTTTTTTTAGGGGTTTCCATACCCAAAATAATAGTGTTAATATTGTGATGTGATGTTGTGAGTTATTTATCAGTTTTGTATTCCACTGCATACTGGAAAAGATATTCATGTGTGGTTATCAGTTGATATTTTGCATGCACTATTTATCCCTAGTTGAATATTAAAGGAAAAATTACATGGTATCAGAGCTCTGGTGAGCTAAAGCTGAGAGATTTGTAGCAGCAGTGATAGATCAGGGGCATGTCTATATGAAGACACAAACCTAGACTTCGAGATATAGGGTTTGATAGGTACACTTCACTATGGTTGTGCAGTTGAGAGTTGAGCATAGACTTCAGGGTGCTCAAAACTTTCCTACATGGAAAGTAATGATCACAAGAATCCTGGACGTCAGTGATGTAGAGGAGCACATTGAATCCACGAAGGTTACACCCACAGATCCAATAGATCTAGAATCTTGGAAGAATATTGATTCCATATCCATGTTGATTATTATGGATGGATTGAAGGACCATATAGTCCCTCACCTTTCTGGTAAGAAGACCGCATTGGAGATGTGGAAGGCTTCGAAAAGTTTGTACCAGAGAAAGAACAAGAACCTGAGGATGGTGTTGCAAGAGAGGATGTGCAACACCAAGATGAGCAAGTAAGAAGGAGTGGTGCCTTATATCATGAGGCTCACACAGATTAGGGATGATCTTGGAGATGTTGGCTCTAAGACTGATCATGAGGAGCTAGTTCGGATAGCCCTCAATGGCTTCTCTAAGCCATGGGACACCTTTTCCAAAGGTGTTGTGGCTAGGGATAAGTTCCCTAATTGGAAGGACTATGGGATGACTTTGTGTAGGAGGAGACCCACATGGGTCAAGGATCAGGCTCATCCAGTAGTGCCCCACAGATTGTGGATGAGGAGGCTCTATCCCTTACATGGAAAAGCAAGGGGAAGACAAAGAGGAATACAGATGGTAAGAAGAAACTTGACGTGTCAAAGGTCAAGTGTATTATCTGCCACAAGCAGGGACAATTTTCCTCATAGTGCCTAGAAAGGAAGAAGAAGAGTAACACTCAGATGGCTATATATGCAGAGGTGGATGAGTTCAGCAAGAAATTCAATGAGGAGTTTTGTTTGATAGCTTGCATGGAAAGCACCACATGGAGTAGCATATGGTACATTGAAAATGGATCATCTAGTCACATGAATGGACAAAAGAGATTAGTCAAATACTTGCAGGAGGGTGGAACAGGGATCCATTTTGAGCTCGGTGATGATGCACAGTATCAGGCGTAGGGGGTTGGCATTGTTTCATTTGAGAGGGAGTCTGGAAAACCCCTCAGTTTTTCTTGTTGTGTTATATGTTCCAAGACTAACCAAGAACCTTATATCAGTCTCCACTCTGGAGAAAAAGGGATATCAGGTGAAGTTTCGTGACCATAGAGTGTATATCAGGCCCAAGGGGTCAGATAGGAGCTTGGATTGGGTGATTTGTAGAAGGAGCTGGAAAGTGTACAAATTACACTTTGAGCATGAAAAGGCTCTAGTCAACAGTAGCACCAGCATTCAGGGTGAGTTATGGCTTAGGATAATGGAACACTTACACCATGGAGCGCTGAAGCATTTGAGACAGGAAGTCATTGGAGTTCCTCAGGTACAAGAGGAAAAATCATAACCACTGCAAGGGTTGTTCTTTGGGGAACAACATTAGGAATCCTTTCTCACAGAGTGAGCACAATTCTAAGGAGCCCTTGGACTTGGTGCATTCAAATGTATGCAGACCTATGAGTTTCCATTCATTCAGTGGTTATAGTTACTGCGTAACCTTCATTGATGACTATTCCAGGAAAACTTGGATCTATTTACTGAAGGACAAGTAAGAGGTCTTTGAGAGATTCTGAGAGTTCAAGACTCTTATGGAGAACCAAACAGAAAATAATATTCAGGTGTTGAGGACAGAAAATGGGGATGAGTACAGTTCCAATGAGTTCATGGAGTATTGTTTGGATCAGGGGATCAAGAAGGAGCACGTTATGCCCCATACCCCATAGTAGAATGGAGTTTCAAAGCGGAAGAATGGGACTATGGTTGGAGTATCCAAAGCCATGCTATTTCATCAAGGATTACCACTATTCCTCTGGGATGAGGCATACAAGACTACAGTATACATTTAGAAATGGTGTCCCCACACAACCTTGGGGAGGAAGACACCAGAGGAGGTCTTCATAGGAACTAGGCCAGATGTGAGTCACATTTGGATATTTGGTAGTGTTTTCTATTGTCATGTTCATGCTGACAATAGGAAGAAGATGGACCCTTCTGGAGAAAAGGGGTTACTTATTGGTTACAACGAGATTTTGAAGGCATATAGAGTTTAGGTTCCTTCTTGCAGGAGGATCATAGTGAGCAGGGATGTCCAGTTCGATGAGGACAGGGCCTTACAGAGATCTCTAGACTTACCAGAAGAGCAACAGCCAACACAAGAGTCGGGATTCAAGTCAGAGGAGCCAGATGTATAGGTACAGGTACAGACACAAAGCATAGGTTCTAGTGGTCAAAGGGAGTCAGGTGGATAGGATCCTTCTGTCATTGACTTAAAGGATGAGCTGCAGCAAGAGACAGATATCTAACAGTTGCTAAAGGTTGAAACTAGGCCAAGGCCTAAGTGGTTTAGATCCACATTGCAGGATTCCAGGTAGGTAGATCTTCCACAGACATCTTTTAGACGGAGTGTACCACTAGAGAGGCTTAGTTATATGGCATTGATGACAGAGTTGATTAAATATGAAGCTTCCAGCTTCGAGGAGGCTGCACAACATGATGTGTGGCAGGAATCTATGGTTAAGGAGTATGATTCCATTATGAAAAACCAAGTATGGGAGGTTGTCATTATTTAAATATTTTGATATGTCATTATTGTTATTGTTGTTATTGCAAATAATAATTATTATTATTGTCATGTAAAACATTACCCACATACTTGACAACATCTCCTCCATATTGGGTTGTTGTAATGATCCTTAACCTATAAATTGAATCACAACAATGATATAACACCCTTAAACTTCATAAATAAATACAAATACATACACAAAAGAATGAACAAAAAAATATGGAAAGAACCCTTAAGATAGGGTAACACCATCACATACTCCTTATGGAAGGAATCATTCCACAAGCAATGCTTACTACAAAAATAATTCATCGACAATTCATAAGACATCTCACTACATTGTTTCTACTTCTTTATATAATTTCTATCAAACATCCAAGGTAGTCTCTAGAGAAGGAACTTTCTGATAAGCATAGCATTTGAGTAAGTATCCTTATAATTATTGTTTTTCACACTACATTTACTTCATGGGCCTTATTTACTAGTGATGGCCTCAATACATAGCATTATCACCCTAGGTACCTCATATTATCCTCCCTAAGTACATTATGTTCCATACCCCTTCATATGTTTTATCCTTCAAACACTTAAGGAATCCATACAATATGACCTACTAAGCAATGTAGCCAACTAGTACCAAGCACATGCATCCATCCATTGTAGTGAAATGTGGACATAGAATCCAACTACTTCATTCCCACCTCGATCTTCATCATGGTTTCTCCTTTGGTTCCATGTTGTTGCGATACTATGCTATCTCCCTATTACTTTTAGCCCTCCATTTTCCTCCATATTGTTTTCCTTTCTGCGGCCAAAAAAATTTGCAATGTTTTGAAATAAAAAAGAGGATATTTAGCTCTATTTTTACAAGTTTATGTGTACAATATGAAGACACCAGTTGCATATCTAAGTTCCTCCATCTAAGGCACTAAATTTAATTTTAAAAAGTCCATATCAAAGTCTAAGAATTAGAGTTATCATTGGTTTAAAATCAATTATTTTAGGTTTTTTTCGGTGACAACCGCATAGATTGCAGAGATTATACGAATTAATACGTCCTCTAGATTTAGTCAAACTAGTGCAAATAGATTCATAATGGTTGTGTCATTTAATAATTGGGGTCTTAATAGAGATTTTGTGCTATATTAAGGGAGTTATAGTCGTTTTAAATTTGTTGCCTCAAAAGTAAGTAATTTTCTTCAAAACCCTAACTCTATTTTTGAAGGTATAACAAGCAAGATGCAGTTTATAGGAAAATTGGATGGTCCTAGTTTTGACGAATACATGAAAGGGACAAAGTAATTATTCTCATAGAGGTGTAGATATGAGTGTTTCATGAGTTTAAGAAAATATGTTTCCATATGATGGATGTTGCTTAACCCCTTACAATTTGTCGACATTTCAAGGTGAAGATCTGAAAAAGTATTTTTAGATAGGTGGGATAATGCTGCGAAGAAGGATTTATGAGATCCATAAGGGTTTATTTTCATATAACTACTTATTATTACATGTTCATGGATGTATTCATAAATAGAAGATCATTCTTCTATAAACCTTGGTAGCAAACATAATTTCATAGATTTTAATGTGGCTAAAAGATTACAAGTCACCACAAAACATATGTGGAACACACTAGTTGCAGATGAAAATGTTCAAATTAGGCATGAAAATGTTCAAATTAGGAATGAAAATTTTCAAACAACTTCGGTGCTACCATAAGTTATATTTGGAACATATTACGCACTAAAATTGGCACTACAATAGGCATGTTGGATGGTACTAAATTTGGCACTAGAAATGCTCGCTAGCGATAAAGTCAATGCTATAATTGGCCCTAAACATGGAACCATCCAAAAACAACACAACTCTCAAAACTTAATTCATTACAACAATGAGCGCAAAACTCAACAAAAAATAATGAAAAATCACTTTCTTGTCAATTTTTATGCCAAGAAAACATTAAAATGTGGCGCTAAACTAGCAACTAATGGATTTTTGTGTTATAGTGCATCCACCATATTTTATTTTTAAGGAAAAATCACACTCTAGTCATGTAGTGATGCACTTTGGTCCCCATTAATGACCTAGAGTTAAAGGAGAAACGAGATTGGAAAGGGATTGAAAAGTACCATTATCCTTTCCAACAAAAAAAAATTCAAATCTCTTTAAAAAAATGGACTATGAAAGGACCTATGGTTTCCTTATAGGTCTAGTCCAATTTTCTTATCTAAATACAAGTTTGGAGAACACTGACCAAAAGTTGGGAAAATGAATTTTGGTTCCATACCTTCCAAATGTTACGATTATAATCCTCCCTTGTCCAATTTGGTCAATTATGTCTAAATCGGGAGTATGTCTAAATTTGGAGTCCTTTTCAGTCTATTTTTAGTCACTAGCACCATTGGGTCCACTTTTCCTAATTGGGTCACATGTACCAGTTAATAAAGTGCGGGGAACACTAATTAAGGCCACCTGCCACTGATTGCACTTGCATGCATCAATTTAGGAGCCTCCTAGATCAATCCCTACAAATTAGGAGCCACTAGGAGTGTCGATACCAACCTCCATATGTTGAGTTTAGTTGGTGACTAGTCAAGCTCAATTAGGAGTGAGTTACATTTAGTTCTAGTCCCTTACATTCAATTCTACTTAGTTAGTGCTAGGATTGCATGGCTGCATGTAGGTGAGGTGCATTTACTCACCTACCTTAATCAGTTAGACTACTCAACACTGAATTAGACACTTGAGCTTGGGTTTTGAACTCCGATAATTATTTAGACAAGGTCAGTTAACCATTCAGTCAAGTAGAGTCCAATCAATTCAAATTTCCTCACATGAATCCAAATTGCATGAGGCTATTTATCCATTTTACTTCATTGTAATTAATTATCTAATTAATTTTGATTAATGAAAGCATTCACAATTGCAAGCCATTTTTGCACTGTTTCATTCTTCAATTGCTGAGTAAATTGTATGATGTATCTTGTGAGTTATGTGTTGGTCCATAGATCTATGTGCTCAATTTAATATGGTATCAGAGCCTCAAGAGAACAAGGCACTTCTCCTACTATAGATCCATACTTGGATAAATAAAAAAATTGAGCAAATTTGCTCCTTCCAGTACTGCACCAGAAGCAGAGAATTTACCACTTAATATCCAAAGTAAAGGAATTGTTGATCAAGCTTACTTGATCAACTATGTTGGGTGTGATGAAAATTCCAAAAGTGCATACTATTGACCTTATTTTTTCTGTTTGATTGTGTGATTTACAGTTTTATCCGTCTCCTTCACTGCATTCACTACAAGCAGCTCGAACTCCTTCACTGCATTCACTACAGTGGCTCAGTCTCTTCGATTGCATTCCAAATGGCCCCTCTAATGGATCTTCTCACTCCTTTAAACTATCACCAATGGAAGGAGGACATGGAGACGCAGCTACGCTCCAAAAGACTCTTCAAACTCACAGCGGAGATAGAGAGAGATCCAATTCATTATGTTGAAAAAGAAAAGTACTGGAATAGGCTTGATGAAGCATATAGATGCTTGTGCCTCTCAATCTCTCAAGATATTCTCTTCCACATAATTGGATTGAAGACTCCCAAGGAGGTTTGGGATAAGATTCCTTACTTATTTGACAAGCAGGATGATATAAGGATCTATCAGCTAGAGAATGAGCTGATTTCTCTTCGTCCAGCTAATTTCAAAACACTAAATGACTTCTTCACCAAATTCAAGCATCTAGTGTTCCAATTGAAGTTGTGCAAGGTTGAGAAGGAGGATGATCAACTCATCCTTTCCATTCTCTCCAAACTTGGTGCAGACTATTCATCCTTTGTATCAACATTTCATTATGTGAAGCGGTATACTCCAAACTAGAAGATGCCTACTCTTAACTCCTTCATTGAATCTTTCACTCAAGAGCATGACAAGTTGATCCAAATGGGGATCATTTGATCTTCCATAGATCAATAACTGGTTGCAAGAGGAACTAAAGTAGCGAATTATAAAGGGAAGAAAAATGATGAGTCTCCTATAGAGAAAGAGCAGTCAAAATAGCCTTCAGGTTTGAAGAGAAGCAAGAAGAATGGCAAAGGAAAGAAACTCTATTCTTATTGTGGAAGGGGATTTCATCCAGAAAGCTCCTGTATGAGAAGAAAAATTGATGAGATGGCTCTTTTTCTGAATAAAAATAGCATTAATGTACCTTCTAGTGCAAGGAAGGCTGACCATAGAGAAGAAGCTAAAGAATATGAAGAGACATGCCATGCACTGAAGGCTAGCTGCTCAACATCACATGCCTTCCTCATTGATTCTCGAGCTTCCAATCATATGGTTGCATCCAGAAAATAATTCTCTTCCCTGAAGTCTTTTGTTGGTCCTAGTATTTCAATGGGAAATAACAGTAAAATTCAAGCCAAAGGGAAGGGTTCTATCAAGCTTTAAAATGGAAAGTTCAAAGAAGTGCTTTATGTGCCCTCCTTAGCTGCAAATTCATTATCTGTAGATCAGATGACTCATATTGTCTCTCCAAAGTGATTGATATTTGGTCCTGACTCAGTAGAGATCATAGATATCTCTATTGGGAACATCATAGAAAAGGGTGCTGCAAATCATGCCTCCAAGGCATATGAGTTCTCACACTTCATGCCATTAATTCCAGAACCAGTGCACTCTCAGCAAGGCTACTTGAAAGGGAAGGTATAAACATTCCATCTACTTCTTTTGTAGTTTCCACTTGTACTATAGAACCAGTTGTATTGTTTATGAGATTGAGATTCAAAGTGATTCAGATCCAGTCCCTACACCGAAGCAGGAAGCTAGGAAGATGACTGGAAATTCATCTGACACTCAGAAGGGAAATACCCTTCTGCTATGTTATTCAATCTCACCTCTTTCAGAGAGATGAAAAAAACTCCCTGTGAGATGCAACATGGAAAGGGTTGATCAGTCACACTGCATTCAGAAGAATAGAGTGGATCATACACTTCTTCATCTAGAAAGAGGCAAAGGTTACATTCCTCCTTCCTTCCATCATCATCTTTGGAGAATATGGAGAAGTCTACATGTCAGGCCCCAGGATACCTGTGCACATAACACCATGCATGCTACTTTGCTACATCACAGATATTGCAGCAACATATTTTTAAGTTCTTCAAACTTGAATCCTGATGTCAAAACCCCAAATTTTCACAAAAATTTAAAATTTTGAGATAACAACAAATGATAAAAGTTGTGGTCTACTAACAGCTAACGGTTAGCAATAAAAGAAACAGTCAAATAATTAGTTTTACTAAATCTTAATTATATTAACTCAACAGTTCATTTTTGTAACAAGAATTAAAGTCTTCTTGCGTATTGTTTTACTTCAGTTTACTGATGAGTCTTTTCATGTCAAGTAGGTGGAATCTACTTTTGAATCTGGGGCTTACTTAGCAATTGTGCTAACGCAGAAGATTACTGGTTCTTATAGGTTTACAGGTATGATCGAACGAGTACGTATTAAAAATTCTTAAAGTATCCAGCAGTATTTTATTTGCAATTAAAAAGCTTAGTAATTAAGCTGCTAAACTCTATACAGCTTCTGTGATGTAAAACCATTTGGATTCCTTCAGTTTTACTTGTAATAAAGTTTAGAAGTAAGTAGCGACAGTAAGATATGTTTGCGACTCTAAGAATTAGAATCTTAGTTACAGAGTACTTCTACTTTAGTCTAAATAAATTGCAATGTTATAAAGATTGTTTTGTCACTATTTATACAATAATACATTATCTTATCTGTGTAACAACTGTTCCACATTTCGCTTCCGCGAGATAACTTACAGCCTATTAACCTTCTGACATTATCAATTCGATTGTGTAAACTAAACATCATAATGCCTTCCTACATGAGATCATTGTTTGCCTACACTTTAATTTCATGTCGAACCATGAGGTTCTAATAATTTCTGGACTCATTAGGAACATTCTTATTCAATTTATTAATTTATCTATGATACTTCTCTTGAATTAAACTACTATCTACAAACAATTTATCTGAGATTGATGCTCTCGAAACAGGTCAAATTTCTAGTTATTTTGTTTAATTCTATAACTACTTTACTACCCAATTGACATGGTGAATCTTTAGTAATTACCAAGTTGAGTCCTAACCAAAATTCATCCAAGTATCGTCACTTTGAACTATGTAACGGAATTTCATATAAGTGTTCTTACAATATGTTTTGCCCACTTCACAGTTCCTCTGTCATTTGAGTTATTAGTTCTTATGTGACTTATAAACATGCACACTCTATTTTGTTAATAGACATTCAGTCTATAATGTGTTCATGATCATAAAAAAATTTAGATTAGAGTTTATAATTCTCTAAACTATTACATTATGCCATTTATAAAAGTTATGACTTGTAATGTCCTTGTATAAGAGATTAACTATGCATTTTTATATAGGAGAACTATAGTTGTTAGCTTGAGCTCTCCCATAACATAAGGTATCTATCTATAATAAAGACATAAAACATTTGATCTCTATCTATAATAAAGACATAAAATATTTGATCTCTATCTATAATCAAGACAACGTTTAGAGAAAAGAAATGCAACTATCCAAATTGCATTTGTGATGTTATAATATAATAACATATGGTTATATGGTGAAATGAATCTTATGCATGAATGATTTTCGGGCTTTAACCAAGTTTTTGCTAAGTCAACATAATCATAACGTTGATATTCTATTACTAAACTAGCATATGATATCATTTCAATAATTAAATTATTTGGTTATCATTTTATGCAGGCACTATAGGGAAATGATCCAATGCATGGTTTTGAATTACTGACCACGTGGTTGTCTCCTGACAAAGTGTGGGAGGTATAATAGCCACTGTAACCCTAACCCTTATCATTCCTATCCCACAGTTCATGCTAGCCCATGAGGCCGCTCTGCTTGGCTTTCAAGGCGGTCGTCGGTCCTATTTTGCTACGGTTGTCTTGAGTCTTGGTTCAGTGTTTCATTTGTCACTAGTGTGTGGTTTTAAAATCCATTCTCAGTGGCTGGGGTTCTTACTCTGCAAACTTGTGGAGAGTATCGTTTCTTTGGCTTTCTATCTATGTAATCTTCCCTTCATCGTCCTCGTGGCTCACTGTCTACTCCAGTTTTCTCTTGTTTTCCTCGTGGCTCACTGTTGCGTGAGGTTTTAACTTGCATACCATTGAGTCTTAAGTTTGCAAATCCTGTAGGTGACAATTCTCCTACGAGACTATTCGTCGTTTCCATTGACAGGTAAATAATGATTTTTGTGTTCATTTATTTTGCTGCAAGTGCTTTTGCTGTTACCGTGATACAATAGATATTTTTTTACTGACAGTAGTCTTTTGCACTGCTTGCAGGTGCTCGCCACTTATATACTTTTATGGTCGAGAAAGTAAGCCGTCAACTAGAGAATGTTATGGCTCATGGCTTAGTTCAGGTAAGCCCCGTGGTCCATGTGTTGGGTTTTCACTCTACTTGTAACAGGGTGGTCAATTGCCATAAGTTATGTGGTTTTATTCTTTTACAAGTCACATGTGGGTCTACCCAGTTTCAAACCCTCGCTAGTCGATGGGTAGACTCGGTTTTTAACTGAGCAATGTAAATAGTTTTTCAATGTTTAGTTTACGGCTTCTTTAATTTAATAGTTCTCTTGTAAAGACAATCTGTCTTCAATCTTGGTTTGGTTTATCCGATGTTTAATATTATGCTCTATGTAAAATTCAGGGTTTTTACCCTTCTTGACCGTAAATGCAATTTTTGCGCCCTGAAATAAATATTCTGTAAAAGTTTATGTTTATGGTTTCTAAGACTGATACATACAGTCATTGTTTAGTTGTATTTCTTATTCGTTTTGCTCATACTGTTTATATAAAAAGAAACAGTTTATTTTATAAGTATACATTTTGTATAGGTTGTTCAGTAATGTATTTCATTTCTGTGTATAAATTTAGTTGGTTATTTAATGGTTTAAAAGAACTAAGTTATGGTTTAAAGAATTTTAGGTTAGGGTTTGTAGAAATAATCGTTGTCCTTCTTTTAACAATTACTCCAGTTTGTAAAAGAATTTCTTTTGATTTGTAACAATAAATATTATTTGTGTTAATAATAATATTGTTTATAAATACTATATTCTCATAAGTTTATTTTTACATATATATATTATTAATGAAGACTGAGAACAGTCTATAATACTTTAGTTTATTTGATAAGATTACTCCTGTAAGCTTGGTAAAATAAATAAGAATTTTCATACCTGTCAATACTCCTTACATATAATTTGTCTGTAAGTGTGTAAGGATAGTTCCTTATTAAATATACTTTATGCATAGGTTACTACTGCCTTTTAGTTATTTTAATTCTAAGAAAAAGAATATTGTAAGAGTTATCAAGTTCTTATCTAGAGTTCAGATAGTTGCAGATAAAATAGCTATTATTATTAGGAAAAGATCTAAACTAACAGAACCATATTTACATCCTTACTTAAAATAATTAAAAAGCATTTAACTGACATTTCTATTTCTTCTATTTTAGTGTAGATGTATAGTTTATAGAAGAAGCTACTGTGTAAAAGAATGAATTACATACTTGAACATACTTCTATTAGTAAAATAATATGATCCTGTTCTTTTTCTAAAATTCCTAAAACACAGTCTGGTTCTAATAACAACCTTACTAAACAGATTAATATTCTTTCTGGAAGCAACTATATACTGAAAGAAAAGATTTCAATACTCTGAAAAGCATAAGTACTCTATTCATTTCAGATACCTATCATACTTCATTCATTTTAAACACACTACCTGTGCTAGAGTACGATATGGTTTAATCCAGATGGGGGAAAACACAGGTAGGATTATTTTTCATCAAAGTACAGATTCAGCATTAAAACAACTAATAGATTTCAAGCTTAACAGTTCAATACGTAACATATAAATCATTCATTATTTGTTCATACTCAAATATAAACTTTAACATGGAAATTAAAAGATAGTAGAACCTGTTTTTAAAGCTGGATGACAACAGCGTTGGGAGGCCGTTCCTCCCTACCAACTCCTGGAGAGTGCTCATACAGCGACTTCTTAGGACCCCCAAGCATGTTCCTGGTCTCCTTGGCTAGAACTGGGTGGAGCAAACAACAAAGTACTAGTACAATGACTCAGTACCAACTCTGTACTCTGCAGCAAGATCTTTCACCATGGAAAGCTGTACTAGATCACTTCCTGGAGTTTACCCCTCAAACACCTTCCACAAATTCCCTTCCCAATGAATTCCTTGAAGTACATTCACCTGAATGATTATTCTCCTAGAATGAGCAGCCTCAGCTCTCTTCAATGGGCTTTTTTATTAAGATTGCCTAGGTCTTTTTGGGTTGGTTGTCATTAATTGAGCCACCTGCTCTGATCCCACTTTCTTGAGGGATCATGACCCCAAATGTAGGGAGGTTGCCACCTGCAACATTGAAAGTGTTTGAGGATGCTGCCGCTTATCTATTTTCTCTCCACCTAGTCTCCTCCACCAACTTGACCAGTAACACTCTTTTTAATAGCTCTCCCAAGATGTTGTCTCCACTTTTATTTATTTAAAATTAAAATATTCAGAATTACATTAAATATCCTTGACTCTGCTAAGTCATCATTTACAACTTAGCATTAAATTTAACATAATATCTTGAAATAAAATCAAAATAAGATAATATTATTTTACAAAATTGGGGCATGTGACATACACACCCCCTTAGAATATAACATCGTCCTCGATGTTATTTATTCTTCATCCTTCAAAGTCCCCTGGAACAGAATTGGATATGCATCTCGCATTTTTCTTTCCAATTCCCAGGTGGCTTCCTCTGGACGAAGGTGATTCCATTGCACCTTCATCTGTCCAATGGTGAGGTTCCGAAGTGTAATTTCCCTCCTCCCAAGGATACAGTCCGGTTCCACCAGAAATTATCCTTCTGATTCCACCTGTACAACATTCCAGTTAACAACATGAGTAGCATCATGAACATATTTTTTTTAAACGAAAATGTGAAAAACATTATGTACTCTTAAGTTAGGTGGTAATGCTAATTGATAAGCTACTTATCCAATCCTAGACAAAATTTCAAATGGGCCATAGTAACGAGGTGCCAATTTTGCACAACTCCCCAATCTTAGAAAGCTCTTTTTGGGCCTTACCTTGATGAACACATGTTCACCTACCTGAAACTCCTTTGGAGTTATTTTTAGGTCTGCTTGACTTTTCTGCCGATCCTGCGCCACTTTTAGATTTCCCTGCACTTGTTTCACAATTTATTCCATTTCTTTTAACAGTTCTGGACCTAATACCAATCTATATACTGGATTACTCCAAGAGACAGGAGTATTACATTTTCGTCCATATAAAATTTCAAATGGACTAAATCTGGCTGATGTCTGATAATTATTATTATAAGCAAATTCTACCAGATGTAAATAGTCCTCCCATTTACCAGGCTGGTTTTTCACATACATTCTTAATAGATCTTCTAAAACTTGGTTTACCCTTTCAGTTTATCCATCTGTTTGAGGATGGAAAGAAGTACTAAAATTTAATGTGGTGTTTAACCCTTTAAAAAAAGACTTCTAGAAGTTTCCTGTAAACTTAGGATCTCTATCTGAGATTATGACTTTTGGTACTCCATGTAATTGGAAAATATGTTTTAGAAAAATATCAGCAATGTTTGCAGCTTTGTAAGTATTCTTAACAGGTATAAAGTGAGCTGATTTGCTTAATTGATCAACTACTACCATGATAGAATCATTCTGATTTTGATTTTTAGGCAATGCAGTAATAAAATCTAGATTAATTATCTCCCATTTCCAGCTAGGGATGGGTAAAGGCTGAAGCAAACCAGCTGGGTGTTGGTGTTCAGTTTTTACCTGTTGACATTCTAAACACCTTGCAATATATTCAGCTACTTCAGTTTTCATATTTGGCCAGAAATACTCGTTTCTTAACATGGTTATAGTCTTTTGATAACCTGGATGACCTGAATATGGTGTTTTATGAATTTCATCCAGAATTAGCAGCTTTACTTTAGGTACATTAGGTACATACAGTTTATCTTTATATAGTAAAAGTTCTTTTTCATTTAAACTGTAACCTTTTATTAAGTTTTCTGTTGGATTTTCTTTAACTTTAGCTTGCAAATTCTGGTAAATTTCATCTTGTTTTATTCCTTCTTTAAACTGTTCATCTAAGTTTGAAACATAGGTGTTGATTGCTGTTGCAAAATTCAGCCTTGCGTTCCTACTTAATGCATCAACAACTTTATTTTCTTTACCTTTTATATGTTGGATTTCAAAATTATACTCGCTTAAGAAAGGTAACCACCTAGCTTGTCTGGAATTTAAATTACGCTGATCTAAAAGATACTTCAATCCTTTATTATTAGTCATCAAAACAAATTTTCTGCCAATTAGGTGATGTCGCCACATCTTTAAGGCGTGTATTACAGCTGCTAATTCCAGATCATAAGTTGCATAATTCTTTTCATGAACTTTTAACTTTCTAGACTCATAGGCAATAACATGCCCTTCTTGAGTCAGAACACCACCTAAGCCATCATTACAGGTGTCAGTGCACACTAAAAATTCTTTATTAGGATCTTCTATTCTTAAAATAGGTGCACTGGTTAATAAAGTTTTTAACTTTTTAAAGCTTTCTTCATATTTCTGATTCCAGTCGAACTTCTTTCCTTTCTTCTGCAAGGAAGTTATCGAATTTCCAATCCTAGAAAAATTTTCAATGAACCTCTGGTAGTAACCGATAACGCCCATGAAAGATCAAACATACATCACATCCTTAGGAACCGGCTAGTCTTCGATTGCCCTTATATTTTCAGGATCTCTATAAATTCCTTCCTTGGTCACTACGTGACCTAAATACTGAATCTTATCCTTGAAGAAATCACAATTACTAAACTTTGCAAAGAGTTGATGTTCTCGCAACTCTTGCAAAACAATTTTTAGATGTTCTTTATGTTCTTCTTCAGTTTTTGAATAGATTAGAATGTCGTCGATAAACACGACCACAAAATTATCTAAATACTTATGCGTTACGTTGTTCATTAAACACATGAAGACAGCTGGGGCATTAGTAATCCTGAATGGCATTACGACAAATTCATAATGACCATATCTTGTTCTAAAATATGTCTTCATCTTTAATCCTCACTTGATGATATCCAAACCTTAAATATATTTTCAAAAACACTGTGGTTCCACGTAATTGATCAAACAGATCATCTATGCAAGGCAACGGATATCGATTTTTTATGGTCATCTTGTTTAACTGACGGTAATCTATGCAAAGTCACATAGTTCCGTCCTTCTTTTTGACGAAGATGACAGGTGCCCCCCAGGGAGACACACTTGGTCGAATATTCTTTTTATCAATTAACTCTTTTAATTGTGATTTTAATTCATTTAGTTCCAATATGTTCATTCGATACGGGACCTTTGAGCTAGGTACTGCACCCAGTACCAACTCAATGGTGAAATACAATTCCCTTTTCGGAGGTAATCCCGGAATCTCTTCTAGGAATACATCAACATATTCTTTTAAGACTGGTATGTATTCCACTTTTAACTTATCTTTTTTAATCTTACTTTCCTCACCAGTAATTGTTACTGCGTAAGCTTTACATCCCTTTCTAACAATTCTTTTAAGTTGTAAAGCAGAAATCTACCTTATAGTAGTTTTTCTAGGAATTCCTTTAACACTTACTGGTTTTTCATCACTGTTTAAGCATGTGAAAGTTTTGTCATAATAGTTTAGAATTACTCTATGTTGTTCTAACCAGTCCATACCAATCAGCAAATCATAAGAACCAAGTGGAAAAACATTAAGTTTAACAACAGTTTCAAATTTATCCATAAGTAATGAACATTCTTTCACAAAACAAGTTACTTTTCTTTTAGCACCGATGGCTAACTAAACTAACCATGAATTCTCAAACTCATCAAAATATAATTTACATTTCTCTACGATTTGAGGTGCAATATAACTTAGACTAGCTCCTGGATCAATCAAAATAATTACAGGGGTCTGATTTATCATACCTTCTACTTCCACCATGGAAGTCTGATATTCAGCTTGTCGGTTCTCCAAGGCTGCGTTGATTCTAGGCATGCTCCTTGCTAGTTTCCAAACGGTCATGTCCTCCTGTATAGTATGAATATTGCTAACAGTCTTCTTCCAGTTTGGATAGACTGAAGCATAGTGTGGGCCATTACACTCACAGCACTTGACAGGCTCTTTATGCTCAAAGTTCTTGGTAAAGTTTTCATGATTATTTGTAGTTTCCTTACCTTTAGAATTATTCTAATTGTTGGGTATGATTGTTCCTATTTCCTTGGAAATTCTTGTTATTAGAATAGTTTTTGGCCTTATTGTTCTTAAAAATTTTGTTAGACACAAAATCCTTCTTCTTTTGTTCAAACTGATTATTATTTTTCTTAGCCTTCCAGTTGGCCAAGCTTTCTTTCTTCCGATTCTGCTCAAAAAAAAAGTTAGCCTTTCTCATAGCTTCCTCCAAGGTCTTTGGGTTATCATATTCAATTCTATCTTTAATATGATAAGGTAGATATCTAAGGAATCACTGTACCTTTGTTTTCTCGTCTACAAGGTATGGTACATACCTAAGTAGACTTAAGAACTTGCTGTTCATATCCTTCATTATCATTAAACCTAACTTCAGATCATAAAACTCTTTGGCTCTCTCCTCATAATACTGCTCAGACAGGAATTTCTTTTTGAAATACCTATTAAAGGTACTCCAGTTAACTTCTTTCTCTTTTATACCCTTAACTCTCTTCAATTCTTGCCACCAAATGTTAGCCTTTCCTGAGAGGTTATATATATCCATTCTAGCCTTTAACTGGTTAGAATAATTATATATTTGGAAGTACTTCCTCATCCCAGATAACCAGGATTCAGCTTCCTCCCCCTTCTCAGTCTCTCCATTAAAAGTTGGTGGTTTTATCTTTTTGAATTCCCTGAAAATTTCCTCATAAGGTTTGTATTTCCTCTTTTTTGTGTACAGATTATCATCACTACTGTCACTAGTAGTATGGTAATTTTTCTGTTCACCAAACACTTCAGAAGACGAACTATTTTCAGTTTTTGTATGTTTCATCTTTTTAGATTTTTGTTGATGACTGGCATCTTCTGATTCTGATCTTCTACCCCTACCCTCAGTTTGAAACTTTTCAATTAGGATTTGATTCAGCTCTTCTTGAGCCCTCAGAATCCTTTCATTTTCCCGATTTACAGACTCCATTTCAGTTTTTAAGTCTTTTACAGTTTGTAACAACTCTGAGGAATTTGTAGTTAAATCCTCTGGTATAGGATCTCTTGGTAAATTTTATATTTCAGTAACTGGAGACTCCTCTTTTGCATACTCTTCCAGCCTTTCCATAACTTTCTGTTAAACATTAGAAAAACAATTCTCTGTTGAATAACATTTAAAATAAAATACGTCAGCATAATAATTTAATTTATTGTTTTATGAAAGCTAGTTGGGCTTCATCAAGGCCTAGTGTTTGAACCTTGTGCTCTGATACCACATGTCAAAACCCCAAATTTTCACAAAAATTTAAAATTTTGAGATAACAACAAATGCTAAAACTTGCGATCTACTAACATCTAACGGTTAGCAATAAAAGAAACAGTCAAATAATTAGTTTTACTAAATCTTAATTATATTAACTCAACAGTTCATTTTTGTAACAAGAATTAAAGTCTTCTTGCATATTGTTTTACTTCAGTTTACTGATGAGTCTTTTCATGTCAAGTAGGTGGAATCTACTTTTGAATCCGGGGCTTACTTAGCAATTGTGCTAACATAGAAGATTACTGGTTCTTACAGGTTTACAGGTATGATCGAACGAGTACGTATTAAAAATTCTTAAAGTATCCAACAACATTTTATTTGCAATTAAAAGCTTAGTAATTAAGCTGCTAAACTCTATACAACTTCCGTGAGGTAAAACCATCTGGCTTCCTTCAGTTTTACTTGTAATAAAGTTCAGAAGTAAGTAGCGACAGTAAGATATGTTTGTGACTCTAAGAATTAGAATCTCAGTTACAGAGTACTTCTACTTAAGTTTAAATAAATTGCAATGTTACAAAGATTTTTTTGTCAGTATTTATACAATAATACATTATCTTATATGTGTAACAACTATTCCACATTTCGCTTCTGCGAGATAACTTACAACCTGTTAACCTTCTGACAGTATCAATTCGATTATGTAAACTAAATATCATAATGCCTTCCTACATGAGATCATTGTTTTCCTACACTTTAATTTCATGTCGAACCATGAGGTTCTAATAATTTCTGGACTCATTAGGAACATTCTTATTCAATTTCTTAATTTATCTATGATACTTCTCTTGAATTAAAATACTGTCTACAAACAATTTATCTGAGATTGATGCTCTCAAAACAAGTCGAATTTCTAGTTATTTTGTTTAATTCTATAACTACTTTACTACCCAATTGAAACGGTGAATCTTTAGTAATTACCAAGTTGAGTCCTAACCAAAATTCATCCAAGTATCGTCACTTTGAACTATGTAACAGAATTTCATATAAATGTTCTTACAATATGTTTTGTCCACTTCATAGTTACAGAGTACTTCTACTTAAGTTTAAATAAATTGCAATGTTACAAAGATTTTTTTGTCAGTATTTATACAATAATACATTATCTTATATGTGTAACAACTATTCCACATTTCGCTTCTGCGAGATAACTTACAGCCTGTTAACCTTCTGACAGTATCAATTCGATTATGTAAACTAAATATCATAATGCCTTCCTACATGAGATCATTGTTTTCCTACACTTTAATTTCATGTCGAACCATGAGGTTCTAATAATTTCTGGACTCATTAGGAACATTCTTATTCAATTTCTTAATTTATCTATGATACTTCTCTTGAATTAAAATACTGTCTACAAACAATTTATCTGAGATTGATGCTCTCAAAACAAGTCGAATTTCTAGTTATTTTGTTTAATTCTATAACTACTTTACTACCCAATTGAAACGGTGAATCTTTAGTAATTACCAAGTTGAGTCCTAACCAAAATTCATCCAAGTATCGTCACTTTGAACTATGTAACAGAATTTCATATAAGTGTTCTTACAATATGTTTTGTCCACTTCATAGTTCCTCTATCATTTGAGTTATTAGTTCTTATGTGACTTATAAACATGCACACTCTATTTTGTTAATAGACGTTCAATCTATAATTTGTTCATGATTATAAACAAATTTAGATTAGAGTTTATAATTCTCTAAACTATTACATTATGCCATTTATAAAAGTTATGACTTTAAATGTCCTTGTATAAGAGATTAACTATGCATTTTTATATAGGAGAACTATAGTTGTTAGCTTGAGCTCTCCCATAACATAAGGTCTCTATCTATAATAAAGACATAAAACATTTGATCTCTATCTATAATAAAGACATAAAATATTTGATCTCTATCTATAATAAAGACAACGTTTAGAGAAAAGAAATGCAACTATCCAAATCTCATTTGTAATGTTATAATATAATAACATATGGTCATATGGTGAAATGAGTCTTATGCATGAACGATTTTCGGGCTTTAACCAAGGTTTTGCTAAGTCAACGTAATCATAACATTGATGTTCTATTACTAAACTAGCATATGATATGGTGCAAATTATTATTGATTTGCATGGCAATTATTGGGTCGATGATATAGTTTAAACCTTGTTTCAATAATTAAATTATTTGGTTATCATTTTATGCAGGCACTATAGGGAAATAATCCAATGCATGGTTTTGAATTAATAACCACATGGTCGTCTCCTGACCAAGCATGGGAGGTATAATAGCCACTGTAACCCTAACCCTTATCATTCCTTTCCCGTAGTTCGCGCTGGCCCTTGAGGCCGCTCTGCTTGGATTTCATGGTAGCCGTCAGTCCTCTTTTTCTCTGATTGTCTTTAGTCTTGGTTCAGTGTTGCATTTTTCACCAGTGTTTGGTTTTAAAAGCCATTATGAGTGGCTAGGTTTCTCACTCTGCAAACTTGTGGAGATTATCGTTGCCTTGGCTTGTTGTCTGTGTAATCTTCCCTTCGTCGTCCTCGTGGCTCACAGTCTACTCCAGTATTCTCTTGTTGTCATCGTGGCTCACTGTTGCGTGAGGTTTTAACTTGCAGACCGTTGAGTCTTTATTTTGCAAAGCCTGTAGGTGACAATGCTCCTACGAGACTATTCATCATTTCCATTGACAGGTAAAAAATAATTTTTGTGTTCATTTATTTTGCTGCAAGTGATTTTGCTATTATCGTGATACAATAGATATTTTTTTACTAACTGTAGTATTTTGCACTGCTTGCAGGTGCTCGCCACTTATATACTTTTATGGTGGAGAAAGTAAGCCATCAACCAGCGCATGCCGTTGCTCGTGGCTTAGTTCGAGTAAGCCCCGTGGTCCATGTGTTGGGTTTTCACCCTACTTGTAACAGGGTGGTCAATGGAATCACCTAGGGTTTGAGGAAACCTTCCTCGACTTGCCATAAGTTATGTGGTTTGATTCTTTTACAGGTCATATGTGGTTTTACCCAGTTTCGAACCCTCACTAGTCGATGGGTAGACTCGGTTTTTAACTAAGCAATGTAAATGGTTTTTTAATGTTTAGTTTACGGCTTCTTTAATTTAATAGTTCTCTTGTAAAGACAGTCTGTCTTCAAGCTTGGTTTAGTTTATCCGATGTTTAATATTATGCTCTGTGTAAAATTCAGGGTTTTTACCCTTCTTGACTGTAAACAAAGTTTTTGCGCCCTGAAATAAATATTCTGTAAAAGTTTATGATTATGGTTTCTAAGACTGATACATACATTCATTGTTTAGTTGTATTTCTTATTCGTTTTGCTCACAGTTTTCGAGCTAGGGTTTATCTTGTGGAAACCCTCGTTTTTAAAATAAATTATTCTATTTAGTTTTTATCAATTCTTATTACTTAATTTGTTTGACTATTAAATAGTATTATCATGTGTTGAGGAAAATTCTAATTTATAATAATTACTAATGCCTTTTGTTCGTCCTTAAAGGACTGCAAGTAATTTATAATATCCCATTTGTTTAGTAATTACATAGTCTAATTAATTAGGTCTATAAATTTAATGTATTGGCATTTGTAATTATAATATATGTATTTGGGTTTTAACCCTATCATTTACTTTTATAGATACATACTGTTTATATAAAAAGAAACAGTTTATTTTATAAGTACACATTTTGTATAGGTTGTTCAGTAATGTATTTCATTTCTGTGTATAAATTTAGTTGGTTATTTAATGGTTTAAAATAACTAAGCTATGGTTTAAAGAATTTTAGGTTAGGGTTTGTAGAAATAATCTCTGTCCTTCTTTTAACAATTACTCCAGTTTGTAAAAGAATTTCTTTTGATTTGTAACAATAAATATTATTTGTGTTAATAATAATACTGTTTATAAATACTGTATTCTCTTAAGTTTATTTTTACATATATATATTATTAATAAAGACTGAGAATAGTCTATAATAGTTTAGTTTATTTGATAAGACTATTCCTGTAAGCTTGGTAAAAGAAATAAGAATTTTCATACCTGTCAATACTCCTTACATATAATTTGTCTGTAAGTGTGTAAGGACAGTTCCGTATTAAATATACTTTATGCATAGGTTACTAGTGTCTTTTAGTTATTTTAATTCTAAGAAAAAGAATACTGTAAGAGTTATCAATTTCTTATCTAGAGTTCAGATAGTTGCAGGTAAAATAGCTATTATTATTAGGAAAAGATCTAAACTAACAGAACCATATTTACATCATTACTTAACATAATTAAAAAGCATTTAACTGACATTTATATTTCTTCTATTTCAGTGTAGATGTATAGTTTATAGAAGAAGATATTGTGTAAAAGAATGAATTACATACTTAAACATACTGCTATTAGTAAAATAATATGATCCTGTTCTTTTTCTAAAATTCCTAATACACAGTCTGGTTCTAATAAGAACCTTACTAAACAAATTAATATTCTTTCTGGAAGCAACTATATACTGAAAGAAAAGATTTCAATACTTTGAAAATCATAAGTACTCTATTCATTTCAGATACCTATCATACTTCATTCATTTTAAACACACTACCTGTGCTAAAGTACGATCTGGTTTAATCCAGATGGGGGAAAACACAGGTATGATTATTTTTCATCAAAGTACAAATTCAACATTAAAACAACTAAGAGATTTCAAGCTTAACAGTTCACTACGTAACATATAAATTATTCATTATTTGTTCATACTCAGATATAAACTTTAACACAGAAATTAAAAGATAGTAGAACCTATTTTTAAAGATGGATGACAACAGCGTTGGGAGGCCGTTCCTCCCTACCAACTCCTGGAGAGCGCTCAAACAGTGACTTCTCAAGACCCCCGAGCCTGTTCCTAGTCTCCTTGGCTGGAACTGGGTGGAGCAAACAACAAAGTACTAGTCCAATGACTCAGCACCAACTCTGCACACTGCAAAAAGATATTTCAGCATGGAAAGATGTACTTGATCACTTCCTGCAGTTTACCCCTCAAACACCTTCCACAAATTCCCTTCCTGATGAATTCCTTGAAGTACATTCACCTGAATGATTCTTCTCTTGGAATGAGTAGCCTCAGCTCTCTTCAATGGGATTTTTTATTAAGATTTCCTAGGTCTTTTTGGGTTAGTTGTCATTAATTGAGCCACCTGCTCTGATCCCACTTTCTTGGGGATCATGACCCCAAATGTAGGAAGGTTTCCACCTGAAACATTGGAAGTGTTTGAGGATGCTTCCACTTGTCTATCTGCTCTCCACCTAGTCTCCTCGACCAACTTGACTAGTAACACTCTTTTTAACAGCTCTCCCAAGCTGTTGTCTCCACTTTTATTTATTTAAAATTAAAATATTCAGAATTACATTCAATATCCTTGACTCTGCTGAGTCATCATTTACAACTTAGCATTAAATTTTACATAATGTCTTGGAATAAAATCAAAATAAGATAATATTATTTTGCAAAATTGGGGCATGTGACACCTGATTCTACCTTCTTAGTTAGAGGGGGGGATTTTTTCCCATGTGGTTTTTTATCTGGCTCCTTATGTTAAGCAGTTACTTTACTTGTTGTAATGGGTGACCTATGGTCTTAGTTACCAGGGCCCACAGTTTTCAAAGTTAGCATTTAGCGGGGGTGTTGGGATTATAATCCACCCTTGTACAATTTGGTCAGTTATGTCTAAATGAGGAGTATGTCTAAATCTAGAGTCCCTTTCAGTCTATTTTTAGTCAATAGCACCATTGGGTCCACTTGGCCTAGTTGGGGCACATGTACCAGTTACTAAAGTGTGGGGAACAATAATTGAGGCCATCTACCATTGATTGCACTTGCATGCATCAGTTTAGGATCATCCTAGATCAATCCCTACAAATTAGGAGCCACTAGGAGTGTTGATACCAACCTCCGTCCGTTAAGTTCTATTGGTGACTAGTCAAGCTTAGTTAGGAGTCAGTTACATTTAGTTCTAGTCCCTTACATCATGTTCTACTCACTTAGCACTAGGATTGCATGGCTTCATGTAGGTGAGGTGCATTTACTCACCTACCTCAGTCAGTTAGACTAGTCAACACTGAATTAGACACTTGAGTTTGGGTTTTGAACTCTGATGAACTCCGGTAATGACTTAGATAAGGTGAGTAAACCATTCAGTCAAGTAGAGGCCAATCAATTCGAATCTCCTCACATGAATTCGAATTGCATGAGGCTATTTAGCCATTGTACTTTATTCTAATTAATTATCTAATTACTTTTGATTAATGAAAGCATTCACAGCTCCAAGCCATTTTTGTACTGTTTCATTCTTCAATTGCTGAGTAAATTGTATGATATATCTTGTGAGTTGTGCTTTGGTCCACATATCTATGTGCTCAATTTAGTACCAAAGGATCTACTGAGTAATATAAAATATCATCATATCCTAGCATGCTTCAATCATCTACAATGATCTTCTCTTCCAATCTATATATATCTATCCTCTTATTTGTACACCCACAAGCTACAAATTTAAAATATAATGGATGTATATAACTTTTGACCCAATAAGTTTGTGATTCATTAATTAATTATTTAAATTTGTATATGTTATATAATAGTTTGTTTATGTAATTTATATCTACCAATTCTTCAGACTCCCTTAGTCTAGAAGTTGGATAAGGAGTGAGCTATTCTCTCGATGATTTGCACCATCCATACCCGTGCCCTCACGGCGTTTAAGTCTTGGAATTTGTGGGGCCCATCGAGATACATTTTCCCTCTGTCGCCTTGGGTAGGCAAGGTCGTCTGAACATAACCTCATATTTAATGCATGGAAGAGTTGGTCCCCACGTCCCACCCTAAACTACCTCTCCTACTTTGCTTGGAGAAGCTCCCATTGTGGGATCGCGCTGAATCCTCCTTTTGTGAGTGAATACTATTGACATTGTGGACTATGCATCCCTCGCCCTCTATGAGTCCTTCAAAGACCTTCTCCTTACACAATATGAGCATACAATAATATTTCCTTGCAACATTGTTTTGTTTTGGTGGTAGGTTCATCACTCTATCATGAATTTCGTTTACTATGTTGTGGATTTGAATTTACTGAAACTTCAAAGTATCTGCAACATTACAGGATCCCTTATTGTATATACAGTAATTTGTTATACCTTGGGTGCATATTTGGGATGCAGTTCACTGTAAATTCATTTGGACCATGGGAGATCATCGTACCAAAGTAGGGACATTAGCGTGGAATTCTCACATATTGTCATATGGTAGTAGGGATAGAAACATTCTTCAGCGTGAAATCTGAGTTCAATATGAATTTGTCAGTAAATTTTCTAGCCACAATTTAGAGGTAAACCTCTTGGGTTTTCTCTTGCTTGTATGTTGATTAATATGTGATTTCATCACAACAATTCTCTCATTTTCTTCTCTTTTGATTGACATCATGTGTTTGTATGCATTCTTAAATATGAAATTTATTTTTAGTAGAGTATTATTGTCTAATGTTATAACAATATTGCATTGGTGGGTTTCGATTTGTGGATTGAAGCAATCTTATGACAGCCGGGAACTTGCATCTGGTGGAAATGATAACCAGGTAAAACAAGCACGATGATATTCTTATAATCAAGATCCACAGTTTGCATTCATCTATACATGATGAAGAATATAAGTTGAAGAATTTGTTGTTCATCTTTTTGTATGGAATCAACAATCTCAACAACCAATGTTGAAATATAACGAGCACACAATTGTTGTAAAGGCCATTGTCTGGTCTTCCCATCAGGACGATCTTGTTGCTTCTTTCTTATATCCAAAGTTTTTAATTTGCTTGCAGACTATTGTAATAAATGAAACATTGCATTTTTGGAATGTTTTTCCATCTTCTAAAACACTGGTATAAATGATTGAATTCCTTCTAATTTTATGAGGCTGACTTCTACTTCAATTTTCAAATAGTTGGCAACTTTTTAGCAAAATTACATTAGAGAAAACGTGTTGATTATTTATGATTGTTTTTATAATCTATTTGAAGTTTTAGAGACGAGGTTTGTTATGTGTAATATATTCTTAACTGTATTTAAAAAATTGATAAATGAATGTATTCTAAATGTAGTTCACAATAAACAAATACAAAACTACAATGAGGTTTCCGCATAAGGTGTTTCTTATTAAGAGTCTATTATAGATTCAAAGTACTTTTATTCAAATTAATTGGATGTTACTTTTTCATTTGAGCAATGCATGGAGATTTTATAAATGTCCATGATATTTTTTCAATATTTTTCAATTTGTATTGATAAACATACAATATTTATATATAAAACCTAAAAGACTGTCCCATTTTTCTGAACATTTTGAAATATTACTAATAACCAAAAAGTCACTCATCAATTTTCAGATACTGTCTACATTAACTTCGTGATTTGAAGCAAACATGCAAACTTTGTGATTTGAAGCAAACATACAAACAAAGATTTCCCTAAATGACTTAATCACGAAGCAAGAAATTCAAGCATTTTATTCCCTATCACAATGCCTCCACTCAAACTAAGATAATCCTTTTGTATACTTTCGCATGTATATTTTAGCCATTGGGTATTCACTACTAAGATAATCATTTTGTATGCTTTTGCATGTATATCTTGGCCTTTGGGCATTCCTCGAGAAAAATTTGTGGAGTAATGTGGAGTAAAGTATGCTCCAAGTAATGTATTTTGTACATTCATATGTGATATTATTGGAAACATTGAATTTAGGTCTAATGAAGTATAGTTTGCATAGAATTACTTCTAATTGATAAACATACACAAGGGAAGTGTCTACAGAAAAATATGCTAAATCATAGAAAAAAAAATTATATTTTATTCTTGATTTCATTCACAAGTAATTTTACCAATTTTACTAGATTGTAACAAATGTTCCTCAAATTGCATAGTTTTGCTAAATCCTGGTTTATATATGAAAGATATCTCCCCAGCATAGGTTATGGTAAACAACGAAATTCCTTATCAAGGCTTGGCACACTGCATGTGTGAAGTTGAACAAGTAAATTTACTTGAATAGTGTATCAAAAGGAAACTCCATACCTTCCGGAGGTTTATAATTGACATCGATTCTTAAGTGGAAAGAAAAAAATGAACATATTTAATGGAAATTCACTTTTCAATTTCATTGTAGTGAGAAAATATCTCTTTCATCTTGTATAGATAAATTCAAAACATATTGACGAAGAATTTTATTAATATAAACTATGTTGTAAAATTTCTTTGGATCCACTAGCTATCATTGTTAAAACTTGTGCATAAATCCTCCCTATAATAGATCTTCAAAACACTCACCAACTGATGAAAAAGGATCATGTTCCCATTTATTAGTTTGTAGCAATGAATGTAATGAGTATGTTTAAATGAAAGCTCCATATTGTACCACATAATACACATAGTGCTTCGTTATATATATGTTAGAATTTTATTTATAAATGGTCCAAAACCAACAATAATCTCATCACCGGGTTAATAGAAAGTTGGAAGACCAAACGAAACTCTACTCTTTCAAGGTGAAGTTGTATAGATTTTGTTTTAGATATAATGTATCTTGGTAGAAATTGGACCATCAATGCAGAAAACCTAAACACAATCTTCCCATGGTGGCGAGATTGAGAAGCTTCCTTGTTAATTCATGGCTTTCAAATTGGACACAAGCATACATTTTTCTCTAGAATACTGGGTTGTCCTAGATTTCATGCACACACTCTCATGTCCTATAATTTCTTAAGAAAATTCACTAACACTTCACCATATTGTATTAATAGGAAATTTGATACTTGAACTGTCCCCTCCATGATCAAGCTTCCAAGTACATCAAACTTCTTGTAGCTTCAACTTTTGGCCCTTTATATTGTTGTGATTCACATAGATTGACATTGAATGCGTAGATAATTTTAGTTTTCTTTCATAAATGTAAGTCTTATTCAAATGACCAACTCTAATGTTGATGGTTTGGGCATGAACACAATTTCTCGGTTCAACATCCAATATGATGACACAAATTCTAAGGATATTAATGTAGGTGAGTAGGCTAGGCTCAACGCTAACCCTTTAGTTTTGCAATGAAATTGTAGAGCATTTTTAAGAAATTCAGTATGGATATACTTTCCAGGTATGGTATTCGAAGGAACCACATTTCCTTCTTATCATTTTTCATTCTTCCAAATTTAACTAACATGCTAGATATGCACATGATAAGATCTATGCATACCCTATGGAGAAATACTAACAAGCTTTGTAATGGTTTATGATGAAGTTGGAAACTTGTGACCTCCACAATGACCTTCCCTTCGTACATAATTCTTTAAAAGGTGCTAGCTCAATGGAAGAGTGCCTACCTTAAAAGCAGGAAGTTAGTGTTGAATTTCACTGTAACCTGATATTGTAGTTTATTTATAAGAAAATAATATTTATGTTGATTTAGCTCAACAATAAGGAATTTTTTTATACACTGTTTTATATAAAATTGATATAATCTTTGGTAAGAAAATAAAAATGATTCTCATTCTATATTTTCTCTATGTTTGCAGACAATTTATACAAATGTTGTCTCAAAACCCCCTCTATGTTTCGCATCCCACAACTAAATTGTCTCAAAACCCACCTCTATGTTCTGCATCCCACAACCCAGATTTTCTACAAACATATCTGAAATAAAAAAGGTCAAGTTCATAAAGGTAACTCGAACATTTACTTGAATAAAGAATAATTCCATACATCACAACCCAAATTGTTTGCAAACATATCTAAAATAAAAAGGCCAAGTTCATAAAGCTAACTTGAACATTTACTTGATTAAAGAATAACTGCATACATCAAAACCCAAATTATCTGCAAACATATCTGAAATAAAAGAAGGACAAGTTCATAAAGGTAACTCGAACATTTACTTGATTAAAGAATAATTGCATACATCAGAGAAACAACTGGGAAGTAATAAAATACTTGGATATGTTATCCAACCAAAATTTGTAGATAACTCAAGTAACCTTTAACTGATTATACAAATTTACTCTATGCCAGATAAAGATGATTTTCCTAGGTTAACAGGCAGTTGTAGCACATATTATCTTGGGAGATACAAGCACAAAAATGTTGATTATACAAATTTCCTCGATGCCCACTAAAGATGATTTTCCTAGGTTAACACCCAGCTGTAGCACATATTATCTTGGGAGATACAAGCACAAAAAATGATACCTTTGAAATTATGTAATCATGGGCCATGAATGTTATGTATTCAATTTTATACATTTGAGTATTTAGCATACCAGTTTCATTTGCAAGAGGGGAACACATGCACAAAGAATACTGCTTTTGAGAATGAGAACTTTCCCAACCCTACCCAAACCAGTACACGTTAGAGTGTTCATGGATGAGTAGTCGTATACCTGGCTGCTTTACACAGGAACTTGTTTAGTGTTAACAATATAAAAAATTTGCATATCACTTCATAGTTAGAAAATAAAAAAATTCCAAACCCCAAGATTAGCACTAGAGGAAATACAGCAAGAACTTGTTTAGTGTTGAGAAGATAAAAAAAATTACATCACTTCATAGTTAGAAAATAAAAATTCCAAACCCTAAGATTAGCACTAGAGGAAATACATAAATTTACATTTAAAGCAGTTTATCCAGAGCATTGATAACTAATACAAAATTACCAATTGCTAACCCAAAAAATCCCTCAATAAGCTCTATATGACCTACCCCACCCAAAGACATCTATGTACAACCCTCATTTGACCCGCACACCCTCAAAAAGGCTCAACAATATGAAAAAGGGCTTAAAACCCCTAAAAAGAGCCAAAATAGCTCTCATAGGGGGTAAAACCTCCAAAAATGGTCTAAAACCACTCAAAGGAGCTTAAAACCCCTAAAGGAGCTAAAGATTGGGCGAAAGGGGATACAATCCCAAAAAAGGGGCTAAAGCCCCAACCAGGGGCTTAAAACCCTAAAAATATCAAGAAAGTATAATAGAGGGGTGGGGGTCACTCTCAAATCATTCCTTCTCTCCCTAATGTTATGTTGCCCGTGTGAGTGCCTTGAGACCATTTGCCTCTCAAGCCATTCACCCTCCCTCTCCTCCATTTCTCCATTGAGCCAAAGATCCCATTCCATTGAGAGGTTCTCCCAAAGCTAGGGCATGGTGGCCCATTTCCACCCAGAGAAGGTATATTTTCTTTTTAGTTCAATTTTATTGTAGTTTTCTAACATAGTTTGCTTGCAGGTTTATTGCTCATGCTTTGTTGTAGGTTTCCATTGATTTCTTGCAGCTATTTTGTTTTCTAACAGTGTTTTGCAGGGTTTCTATAGCTTGGCCCTAATATTGTTTGCAGGTCCTCTCTTCCAAACCCATAGGAACCCTATCCTTCCATCCTATAGACGAAAGGTAGCCATTTCTACACGTATATAGGGTTTTACTTGGGCTATGGATTGGTGACCATACCGAGTCAATCCCACTGGATCTCTGGATTTTGTTTTTAATATTTTTCTTACTTAGTTTGATAGATCTTTGCTTATTTAGGTTCATATATTTGTTTATTTCTTTTTTTTATTGTTTCGGCCACAGTACCAGTTACTGTTGGCCGTTCTTTGATTTGCAAATCGTTCAACTATGAAAAAACGGTCGAACCGAATTTCTGAAAATTCACCTATGTTCGTGCTCGTTTTATGCCCAAACAGTTGATCCATTTCTGAATCTGCTTGTGATTAAGATTGAAAGGGCCAATTTCCAAAGTGGGTTTTCAATCGTTTGAGGTAATTCCTCATGGTTTTATCACAATCCACTTCACAAACAAAGGTGTGCAGCCCATTTTTCTTTACTTTCTATGAGCATTTAAACCTTTTTAGGATTGCCTATTTGCTGCTATTTGGACTATCAATGTGGCTCAGCCACCTCTATCCCACATTCTTTTTTCATTTTCATACAATTTGTGTAAATAACCGTTAAAATTTAACTAGTTAATGGTTTAATGAATCTGCTTAAGGCTTACATAAAAATACTATAGGTTAAATTTCAAATCTTAATTGGAAATTAACTCCTTTCCTGGCCCTTCCTCCTCTACCGAGTCATCACCCTTTGGGGTATTCTGGGATAAGATGAAGGGTGAAGCTCATATAGTAATAGGCACTTCATCTATAATTTTTTAAGACCACTAAAAATGGGTAACTTGGAAGGTAGAGGGGGTGGAGACCGTTGGGGGCTTCATGGCATTCGCATCCTCCCTATTCACCGACATTGCACTACGGATGAGCTTAGTCCCATTGTGTTGAGAGCCCAACACTCTTTCCTAGCTGAAGAGAAATATAGGTGTAAGGTAGTCACCTATTCAGGCTACCATAGTTCAGATTCAGGTATGGCATGTGTTTAAATTTCTGTTTACAATTTATTGCTTTCATAAACAACTTATCCATTATATAAGTGTTGCAATAAACCAAATAATCTCTGTGGAATATTAATAAACCATACAAGTATCCACCAAGTATAACAGAAATACAATGGACATGCACACAAATCATACCAAATAAAACAACCAAACTTAGTTCATGATGCTGAGCTAGCCATTAAAATTTATAATTTACACTTCAAACACTTGCACTCTTTGAGGACATAAGTCCCTGGCTGCCTTAACTGTGGGAAGTACTTGGGCTCATCCCAGAAACTCATTGTGAGGAGTAAGTACCATGGGAAGCCCAAATTATTTGGTCATTGAGAGGAATTGCCAAGTGAAACGAGCAATGACCCCCACCGATTAACTAGCATTCCCATGAGGAAAAAGCCAAGTGTTCTCCCCTGGCAGTCTTGGTGGCCTAGTGACCACCTACAAGACAATAGGAAGCCACTAAAACCAAGGTCCAAAACGTCACTACCATATTTCACCACCTGACATACCAAATAGACACAATTGATCCCCCATGCTCTTCATCACGCCTAAGAAGTGATCCACCACATTTTGGGTCCTTGAACCAACACCGTCGAGACCATTCTCAATGACCCTCTACACCATCAGAAGGCCACACAGCCTCTGATTCAGACTCAGAATCATACCAATCTGAGTTAGATATACATACTACACCATCTATCCCCATGGCTGGTGCAAAACCAGATCCATTTTCCATCTTAGTGATTGGTAGTGGACCCATGTCCATACCCCACACTACCACCAACACCCCTATTGGAGGTCCCAGCACAGTCATGCAAACCATCATAAGTCAGCTACCTCCACCCACATTGACTAGTCAAACTGTCCCACCTGTCATGCCTGGGGGAAGTGTCCCATCCACTCACACTGTCCCACTTGGCATGCCTGGGGGTAGTGGCCCTTCCACCTACACTGCCCCATTTGGAATACATGGGGGCAGTGGCCCTTCCACTCACACAGTTTCATTTACAACACTTGGGGGCAGTGACCCATCCACAACTGTGCCACAAGTACTCCCAGTTGTGCAGGTGCATCATGTCCTTGCAAACCCCACCACCATTGTTTCCCCATCTCACATAAAACTTGGTTCAAACCTTCCTTTCATGGCACACCTCAACCTTCCTGATTTGGATCGGTTAACAAATGACCCTATCTGCCATCAAAAATTTTGGCCTCCCATGCCAACCAAACTCCCGTTAGACATTCCCAAGTTTGAAGGGAAGGCAGGGGAGTGCCCCCAAAACCATATCATGATGTTTCACCTATGGTGCTCATCAAATAGCATCTTAGATGATTCGATAAGACTTATACTTTTCCAACGCACCCTCACAGGTGCTGCAACCAAGTGGTACATTGAGCTACCACAAGCCAAATACTCAGATTTTAACTCCTTGGATTTCATGTTCCTGCAGTATTTCCAACTCCCCATTAGATACGATGAAGAGGTGGAGATCTTGTTATCTTGCCGCCATAATACTACGACCCACATAAATTACCGCATCCTTGAGTGGCGGCGATGTCGTAGTTTGTGCAATATTCAACTTGATGACAGGATCTTCCTGGATTGGTTCCTAAAAACTTTGCTACCGCCTATACCAAAGGACATCGCATCCAAACATCCCCAATTCGGAGAGGAGGCCATATTGAAATCCCAGCAGTTTGATTTGATCTATGTATAGTCTGGATACCTTTACACTATCATTTCAGATGCTCCACGTACAGGAAACTCCTACCGGGATGCACCGGGGGCATCCCATGCTGCAGATGGCATCAAAGGCTCTGTCTCCCACCATCCTACACCACCTACAACACCACCACAGCTATAACACCCCGGTTTTGACCCCATTTGCATTAAAAGGTACATGATGTGTATATTGTAATTAATCGTGGTGAGCAGCTAAAGGAAAAATCCCCACCATCGATTTGGTTGTGTTATGTTTCAGCGATTGGAATCGGTGTCGATGGTATATCATGCTACCCGGCACATTATAGTTTTGGCATCATGTAAATATGCAAAATTAATCAAAAACCTACAACTAGCTATGGCGATGCAACAATAATGAAAAGGGCATGATTTCCTAAGGTTAAGGGGGGGAATTGTCTAACCCGTGGGAGCCATTGGGAAAGTGCCATGTGTCAACCACCCATTAGAGGAAATTTCAACTCAAAATGGGCCTTTTAACTTTTATTCAAATTCCATGTCATCATGTGTTAGCCATTGAAATCTCTTTAAATTTGAAATACCGTATAGGTCTAAAACACTTTTTTAATATAAATTTGGGGTTAGCTATCATAAAAAAAACTACTTTTTTGTTTGTATTTTTGACATATCTCCTTGTGTTTTTACTCAAATTTTGTTCGAGAGAGCTCGTTGGAAGCGGAATTAAATTCCGCATCCAACGAGTACCCACTTGACATACTTTTGACGGACCCCTCTACCCCAAAAACAAGAAATACCTGAAAAAATAGAATGATGACATCATCATTTCATTTTTTCAGGTATTTCTTGTTTTTCGGGTAGCAGGGTCCATCAAAAGTATGCCGAGTGGGTACTCGTTGGATGTGGAATTTAATTCCGCATCCAACGAGCTCTCCCAATCGAAATTTGAGTAAAAACACAGGGATATATGTCAAAAATACAAACAAAAAAGTAGTTTTTTTTCTTTTCTTCCTCCAAAATTAATAAATATTATTTTATTATTTTAACTATTATTTTATTAGTTCATTTTAGGAGGCCCATTTTGAGTTGAAATTTCCTCTAATGTTTTTGTCTCATTCAGCCACCCAGTCCTTTGGGGCAAGTGTTAGTTGTGGGCAGTTATTGCTAGGTAGTGGTGGGCGGCAGGACTGTCAGTCCTTGCCCACATGCCCACTCCACCAATAGACTCATCTCACTCTCTCGGAGGCAGAGGAAACCCACGACCCCATTCTTCCATCCTTGTCTATCCTCATGCAGAGAATCGTGTTGTTTTTCCTCACGCATAAGTTGGGCATTCTTCATCGTTTTCCTCTCGCAAAGAGCTGGAAAAACTGTCTTACTGTCACCCACGAGTTTTCTTGTGTGTGAAACATTCGCATTTTGGACTGTGCGTATGTATTTTCCTACCATCATCGTGGCTCTGTGTGTATGTTCCCCTGTCTAGGCTAAACGTCGGATTTTCTTCTTCCATTCTGGGCTATGTGCCTTCCCATTGTTTCAATGTTGAATATCGTAGTGGTTGCTTTCCCCACAATTTTGTTACCGTGGTTTCACCTGCGTTTTGGGCTGCTGTGGGTTATGAGTAAGTCGTTTTGGCCACGATAGGGCCAAGAACGAATCAGGAATTGAATTCCATGTCCAAGCTGTGAATTGCTTGTTTGGTTGCATGTATGCAGTGGTTGGTCTTCGGACTGTGTTTGACTGGGGATGAGGGCTTGGTTTGCTTGATAAACTTGGTGTGTTTGGGGGCCACACAAACAGAGCTAGAGGGTTGGCTTTCTTCTCACAACCCCTGAATAGCACTGGAAGGGAGGTCAGTGCCTGAGGGACTGTGTAGTAGAGAAGGGACTGATTTCCTGGTGTTGGGTGTGTGTGGGTGTCCTAGAAGTCAGGTTATTTCTGGTGTAGTAGTCCTTTTCCCTTCAAGGAGCTCACTAGCTTAGCATTCAGCTTCTCCCAGCTCCTTGATGGCCTGATAAACCCAACTATGTTGGCTTGGCTGATTTGTGTATCCTTGGCTATGTGTAAGCCTGCTTAGTCCCTTATTCCTTGGGGAATCATGCCCAGCTCGGGGGTGGCAGTGTTGCTGAGAGATTAAGGAGCACACTGGCCTATGGTTAGGTGGAACATTGCAGCGACGTAGCTGGTTGCGGGATGAGTTCTTGATAAGATAAGTATTCTTGACTATTTTGTTTATGCAATCATATTTGATGTTTAATGAAATATGATGAACATGTTGAATGCTGAAATGTATGATTTGCTTCTATTGTATGTTGAATAATTATGTATCTTAGCATGTTTTTAATTCCAAGGATTCTACTTCAGTTATATATATGCACATGTTCATGGGGCTAGTTTCCCGGTTGGTTAATGACACAGTAGCGTCCTCTTCATCGGTCGGAGGGTCGAGGACATTATAGAGTGGTATCAGAGCCAATGTTGTAGTATGGGCCTGAATAGGCCGTGATGAATTAGCTGGCAGAGGAAGGTTTCCCTCTGCCTAGCAGAAATCAGAAGAAATATGTGCACAAGATAATTTCAAAAAATTCCTCTAAGTGTTGAGATCATCGGATCGTCGGAGGAGTTAGTCTGAAGCCCCGCCGATGCATTGGATCACCTAACCGGAAGGCCACCCGACAGGAACCATGGGATAAAAATTTCAGAAATTTTTCTAATTGTCCAAACTGTTGACTCGTCATAAGACTTAGTGGGAAGCTCCTCCGATGCAGTGGAATTTTTAGTCAGAAGACCCTCCGATACAGGCAACCGGCAGACAGTGAAATAATTTTATTTATTTTTTTCCTGAAAATTTGACTAAGTGCCGAAATTGTCTGAAGCCATCGACTGATGACCGTTGAAACATTGGCGCATTTAGACGGAAGGGATTCCAATGCCACCGACAAGAGAAAGATAAGGGAAGCGCTGATATGTCAGCTCCATTTAGCGGAAGACCGCTAAAACATCAGCAGGAAATAGTTGATTGAGTAGCTGACACGGCGGCGGCAAGAAGAGACAAAAGGAAAATCTTTGAAATTTTTTTGAAGTGTTTGAGACTGTCGAAGGTCTTCAGCTGAAGACTACCGAAACGTCAGCAGAGATCAGCCAAAGACTGCCGAAATGTCGGCTCACCTAGTCAGAAGGTCATCCGATACGGACCATCGACGACGGTGTGAAATAGAGGAAGGGAGAGCCGACAGAGCAGTGGGGAAAGGAAGTTGATGTGGGTGCCGATACGTCAGCAAAAAGGAGAAGAAATGGGAGCCAGCAAAGCAGATGGAAGAGAGAGTAGGCATCGCAATGGCGGCGAAGTTAAAAGGATGAAAGCATCGACACGGAGGATAAAGAAGAATTTTTTTTCAAAAATTTGCTTAAGTGTTGAAAGCGTCGGAAAAAGTTAGTTGTTTGGACCGCCAACACAGCGGCAAAAATTAGTTGATTTAGTAGCCGAGGCGGCGGCAAACGTTAGCGGAAAATAGTTAACCAAGTAGCCGCAACAACGGCGAAAATTAGAGGATAAGAGCACCGAGATTTTCGGCTAGAAAGGGATGAAGGCACCACAACAGCAGTGGAAAATAGGTGTTGAAAGTGTCGAAACATCGAGGAATTTTAGTTAATCGGGTAGCTGACGCGGCGGCGAATGAAGTTTTGCGGAAGTGTTAAAAGTGTCGGAGAATTTTAGTTGATGGAGCGGCCAGTGTGGCGGCGTACGAGGAAAGAAAATTTTTCGAAATATTTTCTAAGTATGAAAATGTCGAAAAAAGATAGGTGATCGGACCGCCGAAACATCGGAGAAATATAGAGGATCGGACCGCCAATGAGCATCGGAAAATTTTAGTTGTTCGAACAGCCGACACGTTGGAGAAAATTAGATGATCGGTCCGCCGACACGTCAGAGAAATTTAGTTGTTTGGACCGTTGAAGTGTCGGAAGCATAGTCAATTAAGGACTCAAAACGTCGAAAAATTTTAGTTGAATGGACCACCGATGAGCGTCGAAGAAACTTAGTTGATGGGTCCGCCGACACGTCATGGAAAACATAGTGGATTGGACCGCCGATGAACGTCGGAAGAATTTAGAAGACCGGTCCATTGAGGTGTCGGCAAGGATTGCCGAAAGGGAGCCGACACGGCGGCTGGAAGTGGCCAATCTTACCGCAACGGTGGATGAATAATGAAGATGGAGCTGGAGCTTGCAACGGGCAGAAGTCAAATTCTTCACCGAAGGAAGAATAATATTGATAAGAAAAGGTTTCCACGTTGAAAAGAAAAGGATAATTTCACCAAGATGTTGGGGTAAAAAGACAAGGACCAAGCCTCAACAGCGTCTAGAAGAAGGAAAGTCTTTCGATGCGGCGCGGCGGCCAGAAACTGAGGTCTATGCCGCAACGACGACGGAGGGTAGAATATGAGAGAGTTGTTGCAACAGCAAGCGGAAAATAAAGATGGAGCCGCTACGGTAGATGAAAGAGGAAGATCGGGCCGATACAGTGGCGGGTGGAGATCGAAATCTTTCCAACGTAGCGGAAGGAAATTGAAAATTCTGCTCTGAAACAAGGTTTAACAAGGTTTTGACAGAGGAGTTTTTGTAGGTTTCAGAGAGATCTGCAGGGCCAAAAATACGGAAAATGACAGTTGTTATTATGAAAGAAAAGTACTAGTGGTTGTTTAAAAAAAAGTATGTTGCTGTCAATATGGACAAATCCAAGAATTGCATGCCTAGTGATAGAAAATACCATGAATTCGAACTAGCTATTATGTGGGAGAGGAATTCCAGGCAAAGATGAGGGTTTTGAAAAGGAAAATCCCTTAAAACCTGTCTTGTTAACTATATTCATATTTTATAAGCTTGTGTACATAGAAATTATGGCATGGGGATGCAGAAAATGCATGGGGATATGTTTGCATGCATAGGATATTACACATTGGTAAAAATAGTGAGAATTATACATTATAATGAACCACTAATGGTAAATATTGCATTGGTGTTGGAATTAGTGGAAAAACCAACATGCTACCTTGTATTCAGGAATACTATGCATTCAAACATACCATGGCCTAACCATGACTACCTCATATAGGATGCATTACTATAATAAAGACCACCAGTCCCCAATTGTTCTGGTTATTAAGTTGATATCAACATATTTCTATATGAATGTAGTATAAATTTTAAATAACCACATGGTATAAGTATGGGTGCAAATGTTGTGATGCATCACATGAATGTATCAAGATAGTGCATGTGTTATGACTAACAAATGGTTGAGATGATGAATTGATGATAATTATAGAATCCTTTCGAGAGTTGTTATGAACGTAGAATAGTAAGTGCATGAAGAGGGTAGTCATGATCGATTGGCTGCCGGAATGCTCTAGGGAAGGGCAAGGTGGTACAAATGATACGCCTGCGAAGTAAGGAGTATCTAAACATTTTATTTAAATTGCATAAATGATGTGACTATACCTTGCAATTTTAGTATGATAATGATTCACAAAAAGTAAATGAGTTTTGGTGATATTAATGTGCTAACAACTGGAAGTATTTGAATTCTATAATTCTGAAAAATGCTTCAGTGATTGTTGCAGCAATGAAAAAGTTATATGCATCAAGACTTACCAAGTGTTTGGATGATTGAAGTTCAGGTTTCAGGTAGATTGTTTGGGGCATGGCAATGTGGGTAAGACCATGACAAGGCTGAAATCTACCATGTGAAAGAGCCAAAACTCGTGAGAAGAGTCTCATGGTTGTGAAATTAGTTTGTATGCAGGATGGGTTGTCAATTTGAACTTGTAAATTTCAGATTTGAGAAATTGCTGACAACTACTAATCACTATTGGCTTGCATAGAATTGTGTCAGGAGGACATGTTGTAAGAGGATGAATGACGATCACCTCATTGCTGAGAAAATCAATTTCTGTAGTAGACAAAGTTGCAAATTAATATTGAATTTAATTACTAATGCCATTTCTTGGTTACGGAACAATCAAATTTGGATTGTATTAGTAGATAATGATTGACTGTTTGGCTACTTAATGAATGTGCCAGGGGTACACATTGCAGGAAGACCATGTGTGATGGCCTCCAGGAGCCAAACTTCATGGGGAGGTTTCCCCTATATTGGAAATGGGTTTTGGGTGAAACTCCATTGGACATTTTGGAAATGTCCCATCTGCACTACATGTTCAGTAAGCAACATGAGTGAGATGGTATAGATTATGTCGGTAAGACATGTGTGGGATATGGAATGTAAAAATGAGTTGGGATGGCAAAACGAGGGACTGTAAACTTAGAGAAGGGAGCCCCCATTCCTCCTTAACAAAGGAATACTGCATCAGCAAATGGCTAAGTGTTCTGTGACCCTAGCTAAGAATATGCATGTCAAATTGTTAAATTAAATATGTAGAGCATGTTTTGATTCTATTTCCATTATGATAGATTGCTTGAGTATGAATAGGGCCTACAGGGCTCACATCGGAAAGGGGTGCACACTTTCCCGACGTCGAGTCATGAAATGGTTTTCAATATTGACTACACCCTAAGGAGTGGATGCACTCCTGGTGTCCCAATACTTGATAGTGGATGATATGAAATATGATTACAATTTTAGAGCAATAATGCTGATGAGTTTGCTTATATTGCTTTTGTTAATAGGCTAAACAAATGTAGTTTGGTGTTGCACACTAAGGAGAAAGGGTTATTGTTGATATAACTGTATTGTTGATATAAGTGTATATTGGGTTGTTATATTCCTGGGGATCCATAGTAGATCCTAGACCTGGAAATGGTCGTGGTAAAGTTCCAAGCCCAGTCGACGTGAAGATGTACTAGCTGGACATTAATTATTTGATGTTGTGGAGCAGCCTACGTGGTAACCTAACATCCAAGTCCATAGGCAACCCCAAGGCTTGCAGAGCGAAGCAGGACCCTGTGGACCAGAGAGGAAGCACACAATACATATAAGTATTGGATTAGCTTGAAACTTCTTGCTTATGGATATACTTGTGTATATGGTTTGGTTATAATCTTCTAACTCTTGTTTAGAGACAAATCAATGAGAATAAACTAAACATGTGAATCTATTCAATGTTTGAATATAGGTATCACTGGGAGCGAAGACTATGAGGGCATCCTAGGGGTGCATGTGGACATGTGACTGTCCTGAAGTGCTCAAAATGAGCAGTAATGAAAAAGGCGCTAGTGAGACTGTGAAGGTCCTAGAAGCCAAGAGTTGTAGACAAACCATGTGGAGAGACTCCATGGTTGAGAGGTCTGGAATAGACCGGAGACACTAAGTGTCATGGCCAAGAAGGGTTAGTCCAGTATTCACGGTGAAGTGAAAGAGGCTAAGAGCATGAAAGCCACAGTGGTGGTGTGGGTTCCAGAATGGAACAAGACAAAGAGGGGAAAAACTCTTGTTTCTCTCTCTTTCCTTTTTTTTATATACTTATGCATAGTGAAAACAGAAGATTGTTGAATGCATGTATGGCTGAAAATAGAATGTGTTTATTGGCTTAAAATAAATTGTGAATGCTGGAATAGTTAATTCCCTGCCCAAGAATGGACATGAATGAGCTCATGTGCCTGTTGGGAAGGCATGAAAAGTATGAAAGTCTCCTTGATAAGACTTGGAATTCCATGCCAATTGGGAAATTAATTGACTGATTTTAATGCTTATATTATGCTTGGCCTAAAACAATTACAATGATGCATTTCACAAGTGAGAAAAGTGAAATCCAGTCATGCAAATTAATCATGGCAGCATACCAAAAGCTATTGGACTTGGCTGGAAGTCTCCTTCAAACAATTGCCAAGACCCAAGAAAATCTTGGAGAGATGCTCAAGATACAGAAAAGGTAGAATGAGAAGAACCATCATATTTTGCAAGACTCTATTTGTTTGCAAAATGAGGTAAAAAGCCTTCTAGGAGCAATCTGTAAGGGAAAGCAAAGTGGATCAATGATGAGGCATTAATCCAATCGGTCCATGAAGAAATGTTATAGGCATGAAGACTCAAAGGAAATTGAGCAGGTAAAGATGAAGTAGTCAGTGAAATGTTGGAAAGGCGGAGGACATCATTACCACTGGGACTGCCCAACAAGGGAACATTAGGAGGTTAGCAGCCACAAAGTTCCTAGAATTGGGGGTGAGCCAAAATCTGAGAACCAATAGGAGAATCTCGTGGAAGCCAAGGAGCTTGGTCCTGAAATTTCAAAGTAAATAATTGAATGAAGGACAGATCTGCAAAATTTTGAAATTTTGGATGTGTTAATCGTATATGTATTCCTAAGTATTGGAACACCGAGGACAGTGTTATTCCAAGGGGGAGGGGAATGTAACACCCCGGTTTTGACCCCGTTTGCATTAAAAGGTACATGATGTGTATATTGTAATTAATCATGGTGAGGAGCTAAAGGCAAAAGCCCCACCATCGATTTGGTTGTGTTATGTTTCGGCGATTGGATTCGTTGCCGATGGTATATCATGCTACCCGACACATTATAGTTTTGGCATCATGTAAATATGCAAAACTAATAAAAAACCTTCAACCAACTATGGCAGTGCAACGATAATGAAAAGGGAATGATTTCCTAAGGTTAAGGGGGGGGAATTGTCTAACCCATGGGAGCCATTGGGAAAGTGCCATGTGTCAACCACCTTTTTGTCTCATTCAGCGACCCAGTCCTTTGGGGTAGGTGTTAGTTGTAGGCAGTTATTGTTGGGTAGTGGTGGGTGGTAGGACTGTCAGTCATTTCCCACATGCCCACTCCACTAGCAGACTCATATCACTCTCACAAAGGCAGAGGAAACCCACAACCCCATTCTTCCATCCTTTTCTATACTCACGTAGAGAATCGTCTTGCTTTTCCTCACGCATAGGTTGGGAATTCTTCATTGTTTTCCTCTCGCAGAGAGTTGGAAAAATCGTCTTACTGTCACCCACAAGTTTTCCTGTGTGTGAACCATTCATGTTCTGTACTGTGCGTATGTATTTTCCTACCATCATCGTGGCTCTGTGTGTATGTTCCCCTATCCAGGATGAATGTCAGATTTTCTTCTTCCATTCTGAGCTGTGTGCCTTCCCGTTGTTTCAGTGTTGAAGCTCATGGTGATTTCTTTCCCCACAATTTTGTTACCATGGTTTCACCTGCGTTTTGGGCTATTGTGGGTTATGAGTGAGTCGTTTTGGCCACGATAGGGCCAAGAATGACTCGGGAATCGACTTCCCTATCCAAGCTATGAATCGCTTGCTTGGCTGCGTGTATGTAGTGGTTGGTCTTCGGACTGTGTTGGACTTGGGATGAGGGCTTGGTTTGCTTGATAAACCTGGTGTGTTTGGGAGCCACATAGATAGAGCTAGAGGGTTGGATTTCTTCTCCAAAACCCCTGAATAGCACTAGAAGGGAGGTCAAGGCCTGAGCGACTGTGTAGCAAAGAAGGGACCGATTTCCTGGTGTTGGGTGTGTGTGGTTGTCCTAGAAGTCAGGCTAGTTCTGGTGTAGGATCCCTTAGCCCTTCAAGGAGATCACCAACTTAGCATTCAGCTTATCCCAGCTCCTTGATGGCCTGATAAACCCAACTGTGTTGGCTTGGCTGATTTGTGTATCCTTGGCTATGTGTAAGCCTGCTTAGTCCCTTATTCATTGGGGAATCATGCCCAGCTCGGGGGTGGCGGTGTTCCTGAGAGATTAAGGAGCACGTTAGCCTATGGTTGGGTGGAACATTGCAGTGACATAGCTGGTTGCAGGATGAGTTCTTGATAAGATAAGTATTCTTGACTATTTCGTTTATGCAATCATATTTGATGTTTAATGAATTACGATGAACATGTTGAATGTTGGAATGTATGATTTTCTTCCACTGTATGTTGAATAATTATGTATCTTAGCATGTTTTTACTTCCAAGCATTTTACTTCAATTATATATATGCACATGTTCATGGGGCTAGTTTCTCGATTGGTTAATGACACGGTAGTGTCCTCTTTGTCAGTCAGAGGGTCGGGGACGTTACAACAACCAAGCAACACCCCCAGTGTTTCCTACCAAAACCAAACTCTGGACTATGTAAGAATGATGTCTCAGTCCAGAGCCGCAACTTCTTATGCACAACCTACACCACCGCAGCAGGCCCAGGAATTAGCTTGGTTGTCACAATAATAAGTGGGACAAATTCCCACATTTGTGGCACCTGCACCCACCAAAGTTCACTATGCACCACCAGTGAAAGACGCTCAAGCCCCCACCCCTACTCCTCCAGGACCTTCAGGATAGGTTTTTGCACAGCAAAACCGTCCTAACCAGCCAGCCCCCAATAACCAACGAGGGTAAGCCAGAAATAACCGAGCCCGAAACCAAGGAAACAACATGGCAACAATCAACCGCAGGGAGGTAGTCAACAACCAAACCCTCCCAACAATGTTGGGTCAAACCGGCTAACCCAAAATCCTAGATGCAAAGCTCCATTGTGCACAAACTAGCCATGCAAGTTGTGTGAGGTCTACGGGCACTATACACACAAATGCCCCTTCATGGGTCACGCCAAGTAATCCATTCACAACGAGGTTCAACATGCTACCAATACGACAGCCCAAGCTCAACCCAACCTGACACCACCAAGGCCTCCACCCATGGTCCTCCAAAACCCATTACTAGTCCAAGGACTGGTAGAAACTACACCCGCTCCCCAGCCCAATCCCAATGCCCCGTGGGCACCTTTGATAGCAAAAACAGGTGTTCACCACCTGCTAGCCATGACAACTAAAGAGGTCAATTTACAAACCAGACGAAATCAATACGGAACCAACACCAAACCCGCTGACACATCAATAGCATCTACGTCCAAAATAGCCAATGCACCTCTCCATCTACCCCCTTTTCCTCTACGGCCCCTCCATATGGCAGGTTTCCAACAATGTCATGGCTAGAGTTGCTGTAAGCTACAACATCGTGGATGATTTGGCCCAAAAACCTACGACCATGTCTACTCTTGAGGTACTCAAAACTTTCCCAACGTAGTGGAAATCCTTACTAGCCACCCTTGGTGTTTTAGACCCCTCCAACTCCAAGTTGATCACATTCGACATGAAGAATGGAGAACCGCGGATGCCATCAACCATTGCCTTCTAAATCTTAGTATCCATCTGGAATTTGGTTGTGAACTGATGTATAGTGGACGAGGAGGCATCCACATGCATTATGTCTACCTTAGTCTGGCAGAAGCTTGGATCCCCAATTCTGCAACCATCCTCTACTACTCTGCGGGCTTATGATGGCCACCCCACTAAAGTCCAAGGAATCCTCCTTCATGTCCCCATCACATTGGCCAAGAAAATAGTACTGATTGACATAGAGGTTGTCAATGCTTAGTTGGACTATAACCTTCTCCTCATAAGAAGTTATATGTACGCCATGAGAGTCATAGCATCAACTGTTTTCCATCTCATGATGTTCCCCCATGAAGGGAAAATCGTGATGGTTTACCAACTAACTTATCACGATCCGCAAGGGCTAATGGTACTCACCAACGATATCCCTATGATTAACACCATTGATCTGCAAGGGATAATCGCACCCACCATTGTTATCCCTACGGTCAACACCATGGTTGACAACATACCAGCCTCCCCATTGTTGAATGTGGACCCTGGGTTTTTTGCCGATACCACCGGGACAGCTTCTTTCCCCTTCGTATCACCATCGCCGACACCAAATGAGACTGCATATTTGTGCATGCTCTCATCCAGCACTGCTGCACCTAAACATCAACCGCAGCTACATCCCCAACCGTAACCACAACACCATCCACAGTCGTAACACCATCATCAGCCGCAACATCATCATCAGCCGCAACATCATTCACAGTCGTAGCATTATGCACAGCCACCACCACAACCTCATCCCCACATGCAACCATCAGGGAGTTATCTAGCTCCTCTCCAGTCCACACAATTCCCTTCCTCTTTCCCCTGCCTAGTGTCATGAGTAAGCCAGTAATGGCTACCTTAAACTTACCCAATTTCACATTGGGGATTCCCACATGGTACCTTGATCCACCCACCCAACTGCCAATGCCTCAGGTATTCTTAACCCCTGTGCAACCCATTGCGGTTGAATCTCATCCTCCACTCAGCCCGCAAAAACCAACCATCGCACCCGCACCGCCCCACCCAAAAAGAGCCAGGGGAAAAAACGCGAAAGCTACTGCTGAACCTCGACAGATCCTGCCTTGTGTCTTCTGCGAAGAATAGGGCCATCCAAGTCAAAAAATTCCCTGAGATTCCCATAATCTACACGCATTTTTTGGATGCCATGGATATAATGAAAAACCTCCCCATGGTTGAACTCCTAAGTGGGACAATAGTGAGAAACAAGTCATTGAGAACAAACCATGCTTGCGCCCTCTGTGGATTGTATGGACACTATTCTCATCATTGTCAGGACTTTTTCGAGTTTCGAACGGCTCTAGCCAACCTTTGACAACATTCCCTTGAATCTGAGATCACTCTAATCAAAGAAGTCCACAACCCACCTCCTTCTTTAGACACCATGTCCATTTACATGGTGTCCAATTCCATAGACCCTCTTATCTCCATGGTCACCAACAGTCCATCAAAACTGTCTCATCCATGGTCACTGACAGGTCCCAGGTTGTTCACCGACACCTCTATCTTGACTCCCTTCCCCTTCATGTCACCACCACTGACACCAAGTGACACTATGGATTTGTGCATGCTATCATATAGCACCAGTGCACCCAAACCCCAACCGAAGCCACAGCACCAACCGCAGTCATAGCTCCATTCGCAGCAACAGTTCCATCGGTAGCCACAGCTGCAACCTCAGTCGCAACCTCAAACTCAATTACCAAGGAAACAATGGGGTTCATTCCCGCTCAACACGATCCTTTTCCTTTTCCTTTTCCTACCATCTGGGATCGTGAGTAAGTCTATCTTGGCAACCCACAATTTACAAGATTTGACACTAGGAGTTCCTCTATGGTACCTTGAACCACCTACCCTACCTCTGAGGCCCCAGGATGTGTTGACTCTTGTCCAACCAATTGAGATGATGTTGCACTTTCCTCTGGGTCCATCAAAGACTCCTCTAGTTTCCAGGCCTGCCCCTCTTCCTCCAACAGAGACTGGGGGCAAGGCCACCAAAGCCACAACTAATACCATTTTCATAATCTCTAGCACCAGTTTCCCTCCCATCTCATCATCTGTGGAAGATCCACCTAATATACCCCAACACCACTTATGCGATGACGGAGAGATCTATAAGACCACCTCTGGTTTTACCCCATTCCCTTTAAACCATAGTGTGGAATCAGTTCTTCCTAGAAAAGACCATATTCTGTCACTCCACCTTGCCAAAGACCTTCGTCTTGGCAAGGGGGCATACCTCTTCCCTAACGCAGATGGTTGCCTCTTGAAGAAGCCACGTAACGGTCTCTACCTCAATAAATTCTATGCCTTATACCACCACTATGAGTCCCTTATAGCATATTTTTTCCTTTTTTGTTTTATAACGTTTTTACCACAAGTCATAAACCCCCTCCAGTAATAGTTCTACACATGAGAATAGCCCACTAGAGGGTACAGTACCACAGCTGCACATGCAAACGATATGTTGAACGTATGTTCTAGCTACCAACCTACTAGCACACCCATAGGCCCCCATATGGTCCAAATTTTCCCTATGCACTACTGCACTAGCGGCAACACCATTAACTACTAGTTACAGTCACCCAGAATCTGTTCGAGACACCCCTCACACCTCCGGGCTCAGAATTTGTCTTCTATATTCTAATGAGACCATCGTCTCATGTTTAAAAAGTAATTTTTGGGGCCACTTCCTAATAGTTACATTGGTTTACAGACCACATTGTGATGTAAGTGTCTCCGGACCTGTGCTTGCATCACACTTGCTTACCGCCACTCATGCGGGTTCCTGGGCCACCGCCCAGAAGGAACGTCATTTTATTTTAGCATATAGTTGTCTAATATATCCACCGCACCTTATGCGGGTCCCTGGACCATCGTCTAGAGGACGGATAATTTCCTTTGCACGCATTTGGCATATAAATGTCACTGGACTTGCACTCACATCACATATAGTCAATTCTGTCCACCACAACTCACACACAACTCTCCTGACCTCTGTCTGAGATCCACCTCAGTTTGCATGCCTCTGCTACGATCTATCCCATCCATGTATTGGTATGTTTAAGAGCACCTTCTCCATCCATACTACACAGATGACCTTTGTACCATTGTCCACTATCCCGATATGGGGCACCACCTATGCCACCAGGGTCAGTTGACCATACCAGAGTTTCTTTTAAGCTCTTTTCTGACTCCTAAAAGAATGAAAAGATTGTTGAGCGCAACTGATTCCTTTACCACTTGTTAAAGTATAGGAAAGGGTGTCTACATTGTCTCTTTTATCTCCTTTTGAGAACCATGTAGACTACCATATGAAAAGGACCATCTTGGCATATTCAATCCAAGACCATTCCCCTTTGCATCCTTTAATGCTTTCTCGAGAAGAGGGGCCAAACTCTATGAGAAATCTCACCATGGGTTGTCGTTAAGATCTTTTCCAGCCTTCTCATCAAGAAAATATTGCCGAAAAAACTTGGTTTTGTTCATGCTTGTAAAAGTATCTGAATGACCGTCCAGTCAATATAGATTTAACCTTTTCCGACCTGATTGGACTACCAATGGTAAAGAAGTCTCTCATCCCCTAAAGAATGGGTGAGCTCTCCTATGTACACTTTTAACCTTTTTTGGGCATAGGAGACTATCAACGAAAAAGAGCCCCCAGTGGAGTCTTCTTCATGCTTTCAGTCTCTCTAAAAGCGAAAGCACCATCAAGCATTTACTTTCTTGGGCTCGCCAAAAATCCATGAGATCGTACCACAACGGTTTCTCTAGACACCACCCCGCATATAACACTTTGGAAACATTCCCACTTTGGGTCACCTTTGTTTAGAGTACTCTGCAATTTGTCTTCCTTAGATCCCATCAATACCAAAATTCTACCTCCTCCAAGTATTTCCCATATGCAGTTACATTCCCGTTATTACAGCTATGATGCCTTTCCCATGGGTCAGTTTCATTTTCTTCCTATTCCGCCCTGCCATCATACTCTGAGCAAAGGAAGTTTGAGTCCACCATGATTCCCTGCCCCTATTCAACTCCTCCCCCCCTTCCTGATTCAGTGGGTCAGTCCTCATATTGCCTCACATCTTTCAGTTATCTCCCTCGCGCTTCTTGTCAAGGAAACACCATCACCTTGGCTAGTTGCAGGTCTCCCTCTATCGACGACAACACATGTATTCCAGAGGATAGACCCAGAGGTCCATGTATCTTGGTTTCATTAACCTCATTGATGAGTTCCTTGGACCACTTGAGAGGATTCCTTAGTGCCTCTCAGGATGGTTGTTTCTCATGTGCTCGACTCCAGCTATATCATCGCACCGTTGAGATTCGTATAGGGTATTGGTCCATGTAGTATTTGGTCGAAGACCCCAGATGTCACCTGACTCTAGCACATTGATGAGTCTATGAAAGGGACCCCAACAGGTTCATGCCCCTTGTGATTTCTGGGTTGCATTGGAGACAGTGTTTAGAAGCCCCAGTAGTGCTTCTATATAGATTTATGATTGATGCAACATATTTGTACCTCAGAGACTCTGACTCTCCATCAATGGGTCCCTACAACTATGTACCATTCCAGATCTAGCAAGTCGCCAGTCATGAAGATATGGCATTCCATGAGAATGCCATGGATCCAATGTAGCAGTTCTTCAAATCAGTATTGTATTCAGCCTCTCATTGAGGCAACCACTATTGTAACAACAGTTGTACATGATCGGCTCTTGTATTATAGAGCTTGGATCACATTATTCTTTTCACATCGTTACGAGCATGGGGATTCCTACCTCGTCCATATACATGTCACACATTATTTGTATCTCACCCATTGATGGGAACCATATTAATACAAAAACCAAAATCCACCATGCCCCAGCCCAAGAAGCACCACCTATCCCCAGAAAATCCTATGATGTTCGTCGGCCATACAATGAGCTCCTTCCCTCACACATTAGGGGGCAATCTATTAACCCAAAAAATACCTCAGTAAGCTCTACATGGCCTACACCACCCAAAGACATCTATGTACAACCCTCATTTGACTCCCACACCCTCAAAAAGGCTCAAAAATATGAAAGGGGGCTTAAAAACCCCTAAAAAGAGCCAAAATAGCTCTCATAGGGGCTAAAACCTCCAAAAAGGGGATAAAACCCCTCAAAGGAGCTTAAAACCCCCAAAGGAGCTAAATATTGGGCAAAAGGGGCTAAAATCCAAAAAAAAGGGGCTAAAGCCCCAACCAGGGGATTAAAACCCTAAAAATCCCAAGAAAAAGTATAAATAGAGGGGTGGGGGACACTCTCAAATCACTTCTTCTCTCCCTAACGTTATGCTACCCATTTGAGTGCCTTGAGACAATTTTCCTCTCAATCCATTCACCCTCCATCTCCTCAATTTCTCCATTGAGCCAAAGCTCCCATTCCATTGAGAGGTGCTCCCAAAGCTAGGGCATGGTGGCCCATTTCCACCCAGAGAAGGTATATTTGTGTTTTAGTTCATTGTTATTGTAGTTTTCTAACATAGTTTTCTTGTAGGTTTATTGCTCATGCTTTGTTGTAGGTTTCCACTGATTTCTTGCAGTTATTTCATTTTCTAACAGTGTTTTGCAAGGTTTCTACAACTTGGCCCTAATCTTGTTTGCAAGTCCTCTCTTACAACCCCACAGGAACCCTATCCTTCTGTCCCATAGACGGAAGGTAGCTGTTTCTGCACGTAGTCAGGGTCTTCCCTGAGCTACACCAATAATACATGAAACAAAATAATTAGTTGAGAAACTCATAAAATTGAAGGGAAATATCCCAATTGATATTTGCTGAGTATTTCTCTTGGAAGTATGTTCTACAAGTATGTTTGAGTACAAGTAAAACCTCATGGACAGAGGATATTGTTTGGACTGCAAATGTGATAGCGTTGTAAGGGTTAATATACAATGTAGTGTAGTCATACAAGAAAATATAGTGTTAGAGAAAATTAAAAATAATTAATACATTGAACCTAACAAAGATACATAACATATTCAAACCTTTGAATAAGTCATACCCAACAGAATGGTTTTAACTACGTCTGCCTATTTTCTAACATGATCTAGCTTTTTACCAATATGTGATCTAGCACATGCACAACCTACATATCGGTTTAATCCAGTCATAACTACCACAACCAACACATTATATTCATCTAGAATATCAAAATATAATTGAGACGCAGATGTCATACATGTAATTTGTTCCACTGCTTCAACTGGTTGTCACTAAAAAAGTACTGCTTAAAAGAAATAGCAGTTCACATAACCTATTGACAACTTCTACTCATGTCGGATTATTATTTGGCTGCGACTTAATATAGTCACATTGCCTAGGGATAACCACCAAATTTCCCAGTGGATGCTCAATACCACCTCACATCTTCCTAAGAATAGGAAGTTCCAATGTTATCTAATATCAGTTCGACCTAAAGGCCAAACTCCCATGTCGTGGATAGTGTTCTGCCATGATGATAAATAATATTTCACTTTTGTCCCATAATCAACATGTTTTCTCTAATGTAACTTTCCTATAACGTCCCCAACTATTTGAAGCTGAAGTAGAAACCAACCTCATAAAATTAGAAGGCAGTCAATCATCTGTACCTGTGTCTTAGAAGGTGGAAAAACACTCAAAAAATGCAATGTTTCATCACCTGCACCACTTTCAATACTCTCCAAGAAAATTTAAAACTTTGGATATAAGAAAAAAGAAAGAAGACCATCCTGATGGGGAGACCAGGCAATAGCCTTTACAGCAACTGTGTGCTCATTATATTTCAACACTAGTTGTTGAGATTGTTGATTCCATACAAAAAGCTGGACAACAAATGCTTCAGCTTATAATTCTTCATTATGTCTAGGTGAATGCAAATTGTGGATCTTAATTAAAAGAAGAGCATCGTGCTTGCCATAACTGGTTATCATTTCCACCAAATGTAAGTTCTCGATTGGCATAGGAACACTTCAACCCACCAATGCAATATTGTTATAACATTAGATAATAATACTCTCCTAAAAATAAAGATCATAATTAAGAATGCATACAAACACATGATGCCAATCAAAAGAGAAGAAAAACAAATATTTGTTGTGATGGAATCACACATTAATTAACATACAGGCAAGAGAAAAACTAATAGGTTTACCTCTAACTTGTGGCTAGAAAATTTACTAACAGTCATCTTGAGCTTGGATGTCATGCTAAAGAATGTTTCTATCCCTACTACCAGATAACAATATGTGAGAATTTCATGCTAATGTCCCTACTCTGGTATGATGACCTCCATAGTCCAAAGTTCGAACGGCTTTGGAGTGATCCACATCCCAAATCTACACCCAAGGTATAGTAAGTTACTGTAAGTTATTGTATATATTTTATATACAATGGATCCTGTAATGTTGCATATACTTTGAATTTATTGTAAATTCCTAAGTCACCTGACACGGGGACACGAGGATTCAAGTGTCCAACACAAACAAGGTGACCACAGGAATCAAAACATGTAGGACACATTATATATATATATATATATATATATATATATATTAAAATTTAAAAATATAGACATATAGTTCCAAATTTTTACAATTATTCAATATAAATCAGAATCATGCCTTCAAATCTTCTTCACCTGCAAAAAAAACCAGTCTTTGAGCTCTCCCAACATTTGCAAATGACAAAATAAAAGTGAAAATTCATTTTTAAAGAGGGCCCTGCCATGTTTTTTCTGTTTGAGTGTCATGTTTTTGGGACACGAGTGTCCGGACATGGGACACGCTACAGAGAAGTTTTAGACACACTCTGTCAGTGTGTTTGTGTCCAACACGCAGACACAGGACACGTATCCCAAAACTAGTGTGTTCGGTTTCTTAGGTAAATTCGAATGCACAACATAGTAAACAAAATTTATGACAAAGTGATGAACCTACCACCAAAACAAAGCAATGTTGCAAGTAAATATTACGGTATGCTCTTAGCACGCAAGGAAAAGGTCTTTGAAGGACTCACAGAGGGGGATGAAGGCAGAGTCTACAATGTGCAGAGCATTTGCTAACAAAAGGAGGACGCATGGCAAGTCCACGATGGGAACTTATCTGAACTGAGAAAGGGAGGGAGTGGAGGGTGCTACTTGGGGACCAACTCACCCATGCATTAACTAGAGGTTACGTGTTGATGGCCCTGTCATCCTAAGGAAGCGGAGGGAAGATGGCTCTCGATGGGCCCCACAAATTTTGAGAATAGCACACTTCATTCACAAAAGTTTGGCTAAATACCACTCCAAACTACGACACTTTCTAGTCTTTATATAAAGTTCTACAAAACCATTTCTCGACCCCCATGCAGAACCAATCCCTTCATCCTTGTTCAACTTTAAAGTTCGCATCCTTTTATTCAAGACTCTCTTCTGATTGGGAGCCTTCTTCTCATATAAGTTGGCCAAGGTGTCAAATCATTCCTTGGCAATATTTAGAGTTGTGATGTTGGGCATCACCGTTTCATTAACAGAATCATAAATGATCCTTCTATCCTTAGTCTGCTTCTTCTCGTAAGCAAGTTTTACATCATTAGATGTTAAACACAATTTCAACCAAGCCATTTTATTCTAGAATGGTTGTTAACCTAGCCTTACAAGAGTTGTAGTTAGCTAAACCTTATAGCTTCTCTTCCGGCCTGAAGATATTGACGACCATCTCTATCACTTAGTCAAATGTTAAGTCTGCAAAACTTATCCCAAGGTCTAGGAAGACACCAGTAATCTCCCTTTACCATGTCTTCACATACTTAGCATTAGCATGAATACTTTTAAAATTTGCAGACTAACATAAACAAATGACAAGTGCAGTAAACAACATCAATCACATCAACACATTGAAAACAAGATTTTTCACTATGGAAACATTTAAAGGAAAAAAACCCCAAAAGCGTTAGTATTTCATCTCATAAATGAGATGACTGAGTTTTTCCAAAATCCACAAACCCTAACTGGGTTGTTCCACAATTACAAAAAATCAAATTTCCAATTTTCACAAAAAATGCCCAATTAGGGATTTTTCCAAATTAGGGCTTGTGGCCCTAATTTTTCTCTCTCCTACACAATTAGTAGGCTGCCCAGATTTGTTGCCCGTACCTTCTATTTTCCCTGTACCTGTCTGTACTGCTTCCCGATTGTACCTGTTAGCTACTCGGTGCTTGGATCCTACTGCCTGAAGACATGTCTCTGCCTAGTGCATTTTCCTTCTTCCTAGGACCTGCTAGGTAGGCCTGTCTATTGACAACCTGAGGCCTTATGGACCTTCTAATAGCTACTCCAACAATATGCTAGAAGCCCACAGCCCTCACGGGCTGGCCTAAAGGCTACCCGAGGGTCTGTGATTGCCATGGTACCCTCACGGGTATGCCTTGAAGGCTTCCCGCGGGGCTATAGCAGACCCTAAACCCTCACAGGTTGCTGCCCAAGGGTTAGGGTATGAGGTCGAGTCCTCAATACTACTGCCTGTGAGAAGATAGGGGCAACCCATGGATAAGAGAGGGCTTCCCAAAAAACCTTGTAGCTTCCCGTGAGAGAAGGATAGCTGCTCGAGGAATTTTGGTGAAGGAGTTGTGATGTAGAGGTAGGGTGAAACCCTAAGATTGTAGATATGATGTAGAAACCCTAGCCTAGGGTTTGATGATGCCCTAGCTAGACTCATCCATTCTAGGTCATAATCATAAAACCTTCCTTCTTCAAAAACCTATAAGATCTTCTTGATGGAGTAGCTGTACCTGTGAGAGCAAGTATGTAATAATGAAATGGATTGATCTTCTTTTATATCCTTTCAGTCACCTGTAAGTGGACCAAAATTAGAAACATCAAAATAATAATTTTTATTCTTTTCTAATTTTGACTTTTTCCTTTAGTGGTACTAAATGTATTTTTTCACTTTCACTTTTGTGCCTTAGTGGTACTAAGGGTATTTATGTATTTTTTACTTTTGCTTTAGCCTTCTTCAAGTGCCCCTGTGGTCATCACATGTATTCAATGTATTCTTTCATCACCACTCAAAGTACATAACCATAAACAAAGAGAATTACTAATGTTTTTATCTCACACTCTATGTGACACCAAGATCGAGTACTAAGGTGTCTTGACCAAGGGTAGCTAAGCCTTGGAGAAGATCGCAAGCCCATTGGTCAAGTGTCAGAGTGACACAAATGCCTAGAACCAGTCTAGGGCTTATAATGTCTTCTTGGTAACAGACTAGGTGCCTCATCCATAGGCTGCATAATTTGACACTAGGTCAAATACTTAGTAACAGACCAAGCACCTCCATTCTCCTGAAGAATGGCCCTCAACCCTGGGATGAGTCCTGGTAACTGACCAGGTACCTCCATTCAAAGGAATGGCTACTCAAAACTAGGATGATTCTACCAGTGCTATACTGGTTCATGGATGAGTCCACGCCAAACTAGTGCATGGTCCTAAGTGTCTCATGAATTACTATGAGTCGATCACCAAGACTACCAAACATATGGACTCATTGTGTACCCTTTAGCCAATTTTTCCCAACACACCCCTATCATGCCACTGCAAGTGGCACCTAAACTAGGGCCCTTACACTCATGATATCAATATTTCCAAATTTGGCATAGGCCGCCCTCATTGCTTCAAGGATATTTCATGTGGTGACAATGATTCACAAGCTTCGACAAATGAACAACTCACAATGTGACGTTCTTCTTTTGTGCAAGACTTCAACATATTTTTACTTTACACAATCACGATGCCTTTTTTATTCAAAGTTCTAAATAAAAAACTACTTAGGATTCACATACTCATAAATCAACATAATTCTTTGATACCATATAGAATTTTATGTGGGTGCATTAAAAAATAATGCAAATAAAAAAAATGCAGAGAGAACAACGAAGGACACATATATTAATGCTGCAGAAAGTACATGACCAGAGCGCAAGGTAGGCTACCCAAATTACATATATTAATAATCTCTCAAGCTAAGGATCCCCTATTACATTATTATGTAACAACTTCGATTATTATGGAAGTTTAGCCACCTAACCACTTAACTTTAACATCTAACTTTTACATTGATCACACATACATTAACCACTAATGTTAATGTCTACTAACATAACGCTCACATAATATAAAATATGCATTGATACTAAGTTGAAGCTCTATGTTTACTCCAAAGTACTCCTACATTCTTCAACTTTAACAAGATTACACTCTATGTTCCTTACCAAGTTTGTGATAGAATATATCCTGATTCTAAGCATGTCCAGAAAACCCCCAAATCCCTACATGGGTCTATACAATAAAGAGGGCTACTCCAAATGAGCTCCCATCCATATTAGATATGTTTCACAGTCACAAACATAGTTCAGGGAAGATAATATGGGATTATATAACTTTATTAAGGTCCAACTACTAACCAAGCATGTCCAAAGAACCCCCAAATCCCTACATGGGTCTGTACAATGAAGAGAGATATTCAAAATGAATTGCCATCCATATTAGATATGTTTCAAAATCACAAACATAGTTCAGGGAAACTAGTATGAGATAATATAATTTTATTAATGTCCAACAAATTACCAAAAGCCAATTTAATGGGACTAAAGGGTAGAATCAGTCTTAACAGTCAGTAGGGGTACCATAATCTATCCCGAAAGCATGAAGTTATATATACATGATCAAAGAAAACATGAACTAAGTATAACCTCCAATAGGACGAAAGAGGAGAGTGTAAGAGAGTTTCAAGAAGTCAATAAGATAGGATGTCGAGGAAGAAGGAGGAGAAAGTATCCTCCACAAAGTCAACCACGGAGAAAGAACCAATGAATTGTTTAATGATGTCATCAGAATAGCAAAAAGAAATAAAGAGGATGATTTTTATTTAGGGGGCATAAACACAAAGAAATATTATCTAATATCCGGCATGATAAAAACTACCAGTGTGCCAAAACTTGAATCCATACATAAAATCATAAGATGAATAAGTTTAAATAGGTCCACAAAGAAAGAAACTAAGTTGACATGTAAGTGAAATTTCAGCTACTCCATATACAGAATGTAGACCACTTTTTCACCATAGTTGGAACTTGGTTGCTCTATAAAATCAGAACATGCATTATCATTGATTAAAGAAACAGGTTGAATCAGTTTCTCTCTAATTTCAAATCCATCTTGAGGAGCCTGTAATGAGCTCTCTATTTGGGAAAAAATTCCCATGTAATCTGAATTATTATCAGGCAATGCAGAAAATATTGATTTTTTAACTTGCTTTAGTTGCAAAGTACAAACTCCTTTTTCCTTTAACCCTTGCCAAGCTGAGTCGACTGTGATACAACCAAAATCAGGAAAACAAGCACCGATAATTTTGCACTACTCTATAAAACCTGCAGAAGGAGCCAATGACAATCACACCTTTTGACAGAGGAGTCCTTAGCATGCCCCACATGGGATCTTTTTTTTAAAGGCTTAAAGAATATCCTCTACTGTTGTTCAAAGGGCTTCCATTTCCCATGCAACAAGCAATGGAAGAGAAATTACGTATACAACTCTCTGAAGGGATTATTTTTCCAACAACTTCATAAATTGTAGCTAGATTGGGATTCTATCATGTGGGCACATTTGTCAACCCAAAGTCCTACAGACCTCTCATCCTAAGTGTGCCTTCAGTGCCATCATCTTCCCAATTCATCTCATTTCCATTTTTGACTTTATGAAGTGACACTTGTATGTCATCAAACTCAGGAAGTGTCTATTGACCTGATAGGATTAACTTCTCAGCATCCGGATGCAATTCAGGATCTAAAATGTCACCATAATTACCAAAGTCATGCTGGCTCTTATCTTTGTCATAATCAACAACATAATTTTGTGGTTGAATCACCACAATGGCATGTTTATTTTCATCCATGTGGACTCTTTCAAGACAAGACTGTTTTTTTCATCTAGCTGCAATTTCTCAATCTCAAGAGCATGAAGAATAGACAAGCATAATTTTCTTTCTTCTTTGTAGGAACACCTGCACAAGATTCTGCCTTTAAAATGCAATGTCTAGAGAAACTCAAAATACACAAACAATAAAATGGATTTACTTGAAATTGAGAAGGAAAAACTTCCCGGAACATGGAATTCATGCAAGACTAGAAATATTGTAGTTACAAGTGGCAATGGACACGATTTTATAGAGGACATCCATGCCTCCTTTGACACTCTACTTTTCTCACTTCTAAGGATTTATATGCACAAAAAGATAAAATAAAGTGATACCATCGACACAAAAATGCAAGCCCACATTGGATGGATTGTGGGGGTTACATTCTCATTTGGACTATGTGCACTACAGAAGAAACCTACAAAGAGAATGTGCAATATATTATTTGTCTTTTCATCTCGCTGCAATAAGTACACATGGAGGAAATAAAATGAAAAGAATGGAATTGAAAGAGTTGAAATAAGTGAATAAATATGCAAAGATGAAAAACCATGTACATTCATAAGGTCCATCCAAATAGAGTATGATAAGTGGAACTATAATTTGGCTCGGGAATTTCCACAACTAAAATCATATCAAGAAAAAATGCCCTCACAAGCTGCAAAAGAACCGTGAAGAAGATTAGATCCTCAAATGCCTAACAGACCCAAAAAGGTATGGAAACCACTAGCGTTATTAAAAATAATCAATTTAAGGTTTTAGATTAGGATCAGAAAGGTACAGATAGAAATCAATCTCCTTCTTTGATGTAAGAAATCCCACAAAAACTAGCAGAGAGCCCTAAATCGCCACCAAAGCTAAAACAAGTACTGGCAGACTCAGAATCCAAACTTCTATTTCCACCCCTGAAGAAAATCACTTCTATGATTATTGAAGCCAGTGGCATCTAGACAGGAAGTATGCAACACATGCATGGTCATTGAATCCCTATGCACGCACCCTCCAACAGGTTTCTGAGTTTGTACTTAGCATTTCATTGTTTCCTGAGGCCATACACACTGCAAACAAGCTGTATGCATCACTGTTGGGCTATACATAGCCTTGAATACCATACCTCCTTCCCTTAGCTGTAGATTGAACTCTACAGTGAGAAATTAACATATCCGTTGAAGTTGTAGTTGGGGAAACTCTCTTTTCCTTAAATAAATGAAAAGGAATGCACCCCACTAATTAATGGGTTGGCTGATGTTTCATTATCCCATATAAAAATTGACTTGAATGAAAAGAGTGACAAGGATTGTGTATGATAAAATTAGATTAATTTAAAGAGAAGTCAAATAATGGTAATAAAAAGAGATGTTAGGTGAATGCTGTAAATCAACCCATCACTTGCCATGCCTCTCAGCATTGAACTTCCCAGTTGGAAAAATCATAAGAGGATTTCAGTCTGATGTAAGGAAAATTGCTTCTAGCATAAAATTACATAAAGTAAATCATTGAAATCAGATCCAGATGGAGACATAAGTAGGAAAAGAATTTAAGTACATGTGTTAAATTTTAGCATTAGCATGTATTCTTTTAAAAAAATTTCAAATTGTAACATAACAATAGACAAGTGAGTAGATACATCAACACATCAAAACATCATACACACTGAACATAAGAGTTTTTCACAGGGAAACCTTTAAATGACAAAAACCCCAAAAGCATTAGTAATTCATCTCTTAAATGAGATGAGTTGAGTTTCTTCAATCTCATAATTTTGATATGAATGTTCTTTAATAATTCTCAAACCCTAATTGGTTTGAACTACTGATAAAAAAATCCACAAAATATAACTTTTACAAAAAAATCCAAATTAGGGCTTCCTTACCTAATTTCTTAAATTGCCTGAAATTCCAGATCAACTGCCTGAGATAGTTTTCTTGATGCCCGGATCTACTACTGCCTTCCCATAATGCCCAGATGCCTACTCGAACCTGCACCTGCTGCCCAGATGCCTGGTCGTACTTGCACCTACTGCTCAGATGCCTATCTGAACTTGTACCTGTCTTCTTGAATGTGTACGGAGTTTCTTGAGCTCCTGTTGGAGCTACTCGAGCTCTTATTGAAGCTTCTTGAGCTCCTTCTGGTGTTTCCCTAGTTTATCGTGGAGAGGCACCAGATGATACAGGGCTTCCCATGAGTGGGAGGGTTTTCTAAGAGTGCTAGCAGCTAAACAGAGACTTCCCGGAGAGGAGGAAGGGCATCCCGTGAAGATATTCGGGTTATCTGATGTGCTACCTGTGAACTGATGTTGCTTCCTGAAGGTGGAAGAGATACCCATGAGTGTATCCATGAGGGTTAGGGTGATGCCCTAGCTCATGAGGGAAAATATAAGGCTATTGAAAGTGCTGACTGTGGATGAAAACCCTAGCTTAGGGTTTCTCTAGCTTCCAAAGTCCACCCTCGTTTTCAGCCAAGATTTATGTGGATGAGCTGTTGTAACTTGTAAAAAGGGATGCTGCAAAACGTTATTGCTACTGCTCATCCACACCCAAAATATGACTGTTGCTCCAAAGGGAAGAAAAAGGACTGCTGCAAAAAGTTACTGTTGCTGCCCATCCACACCCAAAATCCCTTAGAGCTCTCTATCTCGTCTCAAATTCAAAAAGAAAAACATAAAATTGTTGCCTTTGTTGTTGCCCCTTCCATAGTCTAAATTTCCTCAGATTTGTACCTATGAAATTGTAGAGCTATAAAATCTTGACGCTTCCACCATTTTGAATGGCTTTTGGTTTATATTTATACCAATTCCAACATGCAAAACCAAATCTAGCCAACTTGTCTCTATTGATTTTTTTAATTATAAAATTCTTTTTGTAGAATATTAAGGAGTCGGCCTATCATAATTTAATATTTATTTTATATTTTTATTTTTTCTTTGAAACCGACTTGTAAAAGATGTATTTTTATTTCCATGTTCTCCTCAATAATTACATATAAGTAATTTCTTGGTCACTTTTCCATATTGATAGAGAGGATTTAATACCACTTTATCCCATCTCATGGTGGCCTCCACATGATCGCAAATGTCTCCTTTGTAATTCCTTTTCATGCATTCCCGCAAAGGATTTTCTAATCCTTCAAAACGTGCCCACAATATTTACTTAGAATGCCCGAAGTTTCTTCTCCTTGTCAACTATTTCATCAAGCCCACAACCATCAAGTTTGTCATCATGCCATCAAATATCCACTTGCCATTTTCATGCCCGCAAGATTTTATGCTTTCTTGGCATATGTCTTCTCCATTGATGTTATCCATCCATGCTTGATATTCATATCGACTTGGCCGTACTTCTTTGTCATCACCCTGTTGCTGCCGCAACTTTTCTCCCCAAATTTATTTCTTTTAAATTCTGGGCCCCTCCTCATCGTTTTGCCTGATGTGATCGTTAAACTCTTGAGCCTCTTGGGCGTATCTTCTTTTCGTTTTACTTTGAATTTGGATGTCAGCTGGTCTATTTATGCCTTGTTCAGTTTCGGTCTGAGTCATGGATCTCTGGTTTACTGGTCGAAGAAAAGGAAAATCTTTGTTCGTCAAAGTTGCCTTTTCAAAGAAAGAATGAATCTAGCTGCGGCTGATCTTTAAAACTGTTTTGACACTTGAATTTTCCTGTGAATCGGGCCTCTTTTTGATGTCAGATAAAAAGCTGTGAGTTTTCTGTTCTGCCACCGTTGTGGCTCTCAGATCATTTTAGCGTCCGACGCCCTAACCTCTCCGACGTCCAATTCATATGAGCTGTGGAATCTCTTGCCCGTAGTTTTACCCTTCCACCATTTCGGCTGGGAAAGCTATTAAGCTTCCAATTTGAATGACTTCCAACCATCGATTAAGCATTCCTCCCCACGTCGCTTGGCTCTAGTCTTCCCTTTTCCATTGTTGCGGCTTGCGAAGTCCTTCGTCTTCCGATTTAATAGTCTTCCGACGTCCAATTAAAGTCCTTTTGCCAGCGTTTCGCTTACCCATAACTTACAGCCCTTCCGTCGTTGCGGCTATTAGATCCCTTTCACGTCCGATGTAGAAGCCTCCCGACTGTTGATTTATGAGTTTCCCACCCAAGGCTCGGTCGAAGTTCTTTTCAGAACCAGAGACGCACCAGGCTGTTATCTTGAGGAATAGTCGTTCAGTTGTTAGAATCTGATGCTTTGTTTTGTAACGCCTTTCCAACAAATGATGCTTGTCAATTGATTGCAGGATGGGTCGGGAGATTGGTCAAACCACCGTGGCATAGAGGAAGACGGACCGTCTAATAGAAGCAAGGCCAGAACTAGCAGGATCGAAGAAGAGAAGGACAAAAAATGAATGAAGACAAAGATGCAGACTGGAAAGGGTCCATACATTACTAAGCAGTAGGGGAACGGGAAGACGCAGCGGTCTGAGGGGGAATCTGAAGAGTACAAGGGAAGAAAACACCACACGTTGAGGGAGTCCAAGGGGCCTGCTGTATAGCTTAAATAGGGTAGAGTTAGCACTTAGAAAGGGTCTTTTTCCCTGGAAAATTTTGTAAATGTTTTCTTGTAAGAGGAACTACTTCGTTTTGCAAAGGAAACTGCAATTTTGCCTGTTGGAGAGAGTGAGGAGTGGAATGTATCAATACAACTCAATGAATAATGTTGAAGAGGAACTATTTCGTTTTCAGCTGGGTTTCATTTACTGTAAGAGTGTTTAATTTCCTGAACCTATGTTCTTGTTGAATGCTTTTCGGTATCTTTTGGGATATTTTCCACTGTGAGTAATAAAGGTTGTTTTATAAAATAATCGGCTATCTGGTTATTTAAATATATGTGAGTGTTCATGTGTCTTGAAAGAAGTATCAGCTATCTGTGATTCTTCATTATGCATGTGCAAAATGTATTACTCACCAATAAATGCTAATTCTGCTCCTTAGGGATAGTTTAGGTAGTCAGTTTGCTTTTTGTTGTATGCGATTTAGATGCCTATGAGCCATAAGACGAGAGGTAAGAACCTGTGCATCACATTGTGAATGCTCCTAGCATCTTTATCACCCTACATTTATTTAGGCACTTTCATTTCATATCTTAAGTCAAAACACAAAAAACTCGGTGGACCGAGGCGCAACCGGTAAAGCCTTTGTTTTGTTACTTGACCTACGGTAGCCGGACCGCAAACCAGACGGATTCCCTATACGAAACAGTCAACGGGATAGTTGGGAACGTTGATTGGGGAGAATCCCTTACTGTTGCAGCCTGCGATTTTCCAGGTCTCAATAGTTTTGGCGCTAGAAGGAGGGCCGCTAGTGCATGGCTGGCCGAGGAAACCCGTTTTCCCGATATTATTTCACTGGTTACAGTTCTGAAAGTAGTGGACCTCGTAATCCAATTCCGGAAGAAGTAAATAGAGAACATCTATATCCTGTTCGCAACGAGATCGTTAATGACCTAAGAAGACACACCAGGGCATACGTAAAGAAGATTGGAGGATTGTCGATTATCCCTGAGTTTCCCAGGAGAGAGTATAAAAGGAAAGACCGTCCTATAACAGAAGACTCAATGCTGGTTGGAGACTGGGAAGAACTTGTTGAAACCTCCTTGCAAGAAGTTGAGCCACCTTTGAATCAAGAGGGCCCAGAAACCCCTTACATTTCTCCTATTCACACCCCTGTTGGTTCACCTCCTCATTCTCCACCTCAACTCATGGCCGGTGTTAATGCCAACCAACCTCCTCCCAATCCACCAAATCCACCACCTACATGGAAAGCCAGGTCTCCCCTAAACCTGACTCCTCCTTTGCATGACGTACCTCAGGCCTTTGAAAAGTTATTGCCTAAGTTCGATCCAAATGAGAAGATATTAGTGGATGATCATTTGCATAGTTTTAACTTGGCAATAGAAGGATTGAGAGCTGGGGAACATGAAGATGTAGTGTGCAGACTTTTCCCGCATACCCTCAAAGGAGCTACTGCATCTTGGTACTTTGGGTTGCTTGCTAATTCTATCCCAGATTGGGATACTTTCGAGAGAATTTTCAGAAGTAAGTATGCAGTTCAAAAGACTCATGCAGCCCTTATGAAAGGACTATGTGCACTGAAGAAAGAGAAAAAGGAAAAAGTGCACAGTTTCACACAAAGGTTCGCAGCATATCTTAAGAACTTTTCTGAAACAGATAAGCCTTCAGACAAAGTACTGATTGAGTACTATACTTCAGCTTTGGGTCCTGATCTGGCCATGTTTGCGAAAGGTAGGGCCAAGCCTACTCTGACAGAAACCTATGAAGAAGCAGAAGTCGTGGAGGCTGAAAGAGAGAGTATTGAAGATTACCCCGAACAATCAGGAGAGAGAAGGAAAACTTTATTGTTCACTAAGCCTAAAGAGGAGAAAGCACCAGATTATGAAAGTATGGCCAAAATGATGCAAAAGCTATCTAATAAGATCATAGACTTGGAGAAAGAGAAGGAAACACAGAAGTTCTACAGGCCTTATTATAAGAAAAGGGAGGAAAACAGACAGTCCCAACCTCCTCCTCACAATACTGCGTCTATGAATCTGACAAAGATAGGGATGGAAAATTTCTGCACCTTTCACCAGTAGCCTCACTCCGAAAAGAATTGTCCGCAATGGATAAATTCAATGACACTAGTCACGAATCAGATGTTGGATTCAAGATTAACAGAGGAAGGCGATGAAGAACAAAAAGAGAATTCTACTGCAAATTCTGCTAAAGAGCAGGAAGAGGAGACCATGGCTTTGTGGAGTTTTGTATCTGTATTTGATGCTGAAGAGGAAAGGAATCAAGGATACAAGGAAGTTGTGGATGCCAACGTAACAACAAGAAGTCAAGGGATGGTTAAAGATGACAATCTGATACTCCCAAAGATTAGGAGGCTACAGAGAAACGTTAAAAAGAAATTCCAAAATAAACCCGTGGCTGATATAATTCCTGAGTTCACTATTACCAGCCAAGATCCAAAGCAGAACAGAACGCCGCCCAAGCCAAATGAAGAAAAAGTGGATGCTAACAAACCTAGCTCCATTGAACAACAGATGAATTATGACATTGTGGAAGATTTAAAGAAGATAAAAGCAAACGTCCCACTATTTGAAATGTGCAAAGTGCCTCAACAGAAAGAAAGACTACTGAGAGCACTTGAGGAATCGGATGAGAAGCTGCCTACTGATAATCAACCTTAGAGCGGAGAAGAAATTGGAGAAACCAGCTTTGGAGGTGAGTCTAAATGTAAACATCCACCTTTCCTCCTGACGTTTGAAATTTTTAATCATAATGTGCACAATTGTCTGGTAGACTCAGGGGCGTCAATTAATGTCATGCCCATATCAGTATGTAAGAAAATAAATGGGCAGCCTAAGCCAACCACGTGGAGGGTGGTTTAGTTGGATAGGACAGACGTTAAGGTAATTGGTCAAATGGAAGACGTCCTAATCCATCTGGCATCCAATGATAAAGTATGCCAAGTCATTAATATCGTGGTGGCTGATATACCAGACGCTTACGGTCTGGTCCTGAGCAGAGATTGGTCAGCTAAATTAAAAGGATATTTCACCTTGGATTGGTCACATCTATGGTTGCCATACAAGGGGAGTCCAAACCAGATTAAAATTTTAAGAGAGCCTCACATGAAGTACAATGTTACTCAATTGAATGAGAAGAATGTATCAGTCGATTCTGTGTTGGGCAACTATTTTCTCGAATTGGAACCAAGAAATTATCAAGTAGAAGAGGCCAGCGACACATCTGACACCCAGCCTGATCTCCTTCGATTTTCTCACGCTGATGAGGTTGATTGTAAAATAGTAGACTTAGCAGTAGGAATAGATTTACCTTCAGTAGTTAGTGATTTTTGGACTTTATTTTTTGATGGCTCAAAGACATTAGAAGGGTCAGGGGCCGGCTGTGTCCTTATTGATCCACAAAAGAATAAACATTTCCTGTCATGTAGATTAGAGTTTGAATGTACTAACAATACAACTGAATATGAAGCAATGGTGCAGGGACTCAAGAAAGCGATTGAATTGAAGGTAAGTAATTTGAAATTTTTTGGGGATTCTGAAATTATTGTGAAACAAATTCGGAATCAAATCCACTGCATTTCTCCTCACTTGAAAGCTTACCAGAATGAGGTATGGGAACTACTTAAATGTTTTAATGCATTTAACATTATTTCAATTCCAAGAATAAAAAACGCAGCTGCTGATCTATTGACCACATCAGCCGCTAGACTCGTACCTACTAACAATCGTTGTTCTATTGAGCTCCTTTTCAGGCCCTCTGTACTGGATATGATCACCAACCTGCGAGTATTTGATGATGATCAGCAAATAATAGAATGCTTTACTAATGAAGAGGTGTTCAAAGGAGCAATCATAGATGATGAGGAACATCAAGCTGAAATGAAATATGACAATTTCATTCCGAAAGGGGTCAAAACGTTAGAAAAAATGTTTGACTTGAATGAAAAGTTCAGAAGACCCGCTAACGTGAAGACGCACAGCTCAACTCTGCAGTTCGAGCTAATAAATTTGGGGACTGAGAACAATCCTAAGTTCGTGAATCTCAGTAAATGTTGCTCACCGGCCGAAAGGGAAAGGTTCATCAGTCTGTTTAAACAGTACAAGGACGTGTTCACATGGACATACAAAGAATTAAAAACCTACGACACCAGCATCATCAAGCATATCGTCCCTATTAAAGCAGGTGTCAAGCCATATCAGCAGCCATTGAGGAAGATGCACCCAAAGTTGGAACCACTAATCCAGAGCGAAGTGAAGAAATTGTTAGATGCTAGGATTATTTTTAAAGTCAGGCATTCCGAGTGGGTGTCAAATTTGATACCGGTCAGAAAAAAGTCGGGAGAAATCAGACTGTGCGTGGACTTCAAAAACTTAAACCGTGCCTCAGATAAAGACAACTATCTGGTGCCTCCCATGGAGCAATTGCTACAGATGGTTTCTGGTTCTAAGTTGTTTTCATTGTTGGACGGGTTCTCTGGCTACAACCAGGTGTTAGTAGCTGAGGAAGATAGATTGAAGACAACGTTCATAACTAAATGGGGAACTTTTTCCTATAGAAGGATGCCCTTTGGACTGATTAACGCTGGGGCAACATTTCAGAGAGCTATGGACATAGCTTTCCGCGGACTAATTGGACGAAGCGCTGTGGTGTACCTTGATGACATTACAATATTCTCGAAGAAAAGAGGGGAGCACGCTTTTCACCTAAAGCAAATTTTCGAACTCTGTCGGAAATATGGTATTTCCCTCAATACCAAGAAGTGTGTATTCGCGGTCACAAAAGGAAAATTACTGGGGCATATAGTTTCAAAGAGAGGTATATCTATAGACCTAGAAAGAATTAAGGCCATTGAACAAATCCCTATGCCCCATAATAAAAAGGGAATGCAATCCTTCATGGGAACAATAAATTTCATACGTAGGTTTGTGCCTGATTTTGCCCAGACTGTTAAGCCACTACAGCAGATGGTCAAGAAAAATGCACAATTTAAGTGGACTGATACTGAGAAAGACACTTTCAGCAAAATTAAAACTGTTGTTGCACATGCGCCCTCCTTGAAAAGTCCAGACTTTGATAAAGACTTTGTTATGTATACATTTGCATCCGATGATTCATTGGAAGCTGTGCTTACGCAAAAAGAGGATGGGGGTGATGAATTCCCAATATCTTTTATGAGCACTGGGATACAATGGGCTGAATTAAACTACCCAGCCATTGATAAACAAGCGTACGTAGTGAAACAATTCAGACCTTATATATTAAAAAATCGAACCAAGGTAATAGTCCCTTACCCAGCTGTGAGATCCCTTCTCATTCAGAAAGATTTAGGAGAAAGAAGGGGCAACTGGGTAATAGCCCTTCAAGAATATGACCTTGAATTCAAGCCAACCACTATAGTGAAAGGTCAAGGGTTATGCAGATTGATGACTGAAAACAGAAACAACGAAGAACAAGCATGGGAAGATGAAGCCGAATTGCATGTAATGGATGTATGTCCTCTGTTTACAACTCCTGAGTCTTGGTATAGAGACCTTGTGCATTACTTGCAGTCAGGGTTGTTTCTTGATCATTGGAATTCCAAACAGAGAAGAGCTCGATGTCTGAAATCAGCTCCCTACCAAATCATAGAAGGCGTATTATTCAGAAAGAATTATGATGGGGTTCTCCTCAGATGTTTAGAAAAGGAAGACGCAGAGAAGGTAATGTCTGAATTGCATGATGTTCCAGCTGGGGGACATTATTCAGGGGACACTATAGCCCATAAGGTCCTCCGAGCTGGTTACTACTGGCCTACGCTCTTCAGGGATGCACATGCACACGTCAGAAAATGTGATACTTGCCAAAGATGTGGTGGGAGACAACCTAGAGCAGCAGCACCTCTAAAGCCTGTAATGATCATGAAACCATTTGAACAATGGGGGCTGGACATTATTGGAGAAATAAAACCAAATTCTGCCCTGTTGCACAAGTACATTCTCACTGCAACGGATTATTTCACTCGCTGGGTCGAAGCTATCCCACTGTGCAAGATAAATGAAGACGAAGTCATCAGCTTCCTACAAGATCATATCATGACCAGGTTTGGAGTTCCAGTTTCGTTAGTATTTGATAATGCTAAATACTTTTCATCGATTAAATTGACTGCATTTGCTCATGACAAAGGGATAAAATTACATTATTCTGCTAACTACTATCCGCAAGGAAATGGCCTGGCCGAGTCCTCTAATAAAAACCTCATTAGAATTTTGAAAAATATTGTAGTAGAAAACCAGAGAAGTTGGCACTCAGCCTTACCCAACGCCCTATGGGCTGACAGAGTCACCCCCAAGTCTTCCATAGGAGTATCACCCTATACCCTCGTGTACGGTAAGGAAGCCATCCTGCCTCCCAATATCATCCTACCATCTTCCATACTAGCTCAAGAGTCTAGGGGGTCGGATGATGAGGTTCTCCAAATAAGAATATATAACCTCCTGAAAGCAGAAGAGGCCAGGGCCAAGGCTAGAGAATTTTTTCAACAACAGCAGGAGGTAGTAAAAAGATGGTTTGACAAACATAAAGCTGGGAAAAAGGACTTGGAAGTGGGAGACCTAGTTCTCAAGTGGGATCATCCCCATGATGAGAAGGGAAAGCATACTAAGTTTCAGCAGTTATGGGTAGGCCCGTTTCAAATCTCAGCAAAACTTGGCCCTGCTACTTATAAGCTACAATATTTATAGGGATGGGAGGAGAACGTTCCAGTTAATGGCTTGGTTCTCAAGCCTTACTTTTCTTGAGTTTTCTTTGAGTTTTTCGGTCTTGTACATAAATAAGTTGTTTGGTTGTTTTTGAGTCATGCTTTTATTTGGTTTCAATTTGAGTTGTTAATTTTCAATAAAAAGAACAAACTTGCAGTTGCCTGGAGGATATTAAGATCTTTTTGGGAATAGCAAATATGTTGAGTGTCAGCCTGTGTGTTGTTAAATAAATTCCTCCACCCTAACAGTTTTCCCGAATAAAACTCTGTGTGCATTGAAGTCCTGCTTAACCCCTGTGAAATAAACCAGATTCGAGGAGTCTGGAGTACTATGTCAGGGCTCCATTCACATCACATTTAAAATGTTCTAAGGAGCAACAGCAAAGGACCCGTGGAAAGAAGCAAGGTGAACAGTGTATTAAATATAAATGATCCCATGCCAAGAAGCGAATACCAAAAGGCAAATAAAGAGTCAAAACTTCTATAAAAGCATCATAAATCAAAGCGGATGCTGAATCATAAGTACTAAATTGCCAAAAGATCCTCTCCGTCCGTGAGCTGAAACTTGCTGAAACTTGAAGTAAACCACTCACACAAAAGGACACTATGGGATAGAGGATCCTGAATTAAAATTCAGTAAGAAAGGCGTACAGGAGGACTCAGATGAAAGGGACAAAAGTCCAAAAGAACCAAAGTGTTAAAATGGCATGGGAATGAGGAACAAACGAATACTGTTGTCCACTATCTGCTACAATCCTGTGGTGTCCACGCTGTTGGTTACCTGAAGACAGAGGTAATAATGAAACTCATTCTCTGGCCTCAACAGAGTTATCTGGACTTGAAGGTCTCGGTTTCCGCTTTCCCCAAATTGGACTAGCATAAATGATTAAGGTACACACTTCGGTCATTTGAGAAATCCGGATAGCTGGAAGAATTCAATGGATGCATTTGTTGTGAAACAGTCTGTCACTCAAAGAAAAGTCACCTAGATATCTAGGTTCGCCAGGTAATCGCCAGTTGTTGCTGCCGCAACTTTTCTCCCCAAATTTATTTCTTTTAAATTCTAGGCCCCTCCTCATCGTTTTTCCTGATTTGATCGTTAAACTCTTGAGCCTCTTGGGTGTATCTTCTTTTCATTTTACTTTGAAGTTGGATGTCACCTGGTCTATTTATGCCTTGTTCAGTTTTGTTCTGAGTCGTGGATGTCTGGTTTACTGGTCGAAGAAAAGGAAAATCTTTGTTCATCAAAGTTGCCTTTTCGACGAAAGAACGAATCTAGCTGCGGCTGATCTTTAAAACTGTTTTGATACTTGAATTTTACTGTGAATCGGGCCTCTTTTTGATGTCAGATCGGAAGCTATGAGGTTTCTGTTCTGCCGCCGTTGCGGCTCTCAGATCATTTTAGCGTCCGACGCCCTAACCTCTCCGACGTCTGATTCGTATGAGCTGTGGAATCTCTTACCCGTAGTTTTACCCTTCCGTCATTTCAGTTGGGAAAGCTATTAAGCTTTCTATTCGAATGACTTCCGACCACCGATTAAGCATTCCTCCCCGCATCGCTTGGCTCTAGTCTTCCCTTTTTCGTTGTTGCGGCTTGCGAATTCCTTTGTCTTCCGATTTAATAGTCTTTCGACGTCCGATTAAAGTCCTTTTGCCAGTGTTTCGCTTACCCATAACTTACAGCCATTTCGCCGTTGCGGATATTAGATACCTTTCACGTCTGACGTAGAAGCCTCTCGACTGCTGATTTATGAGTTTCCCGCCCAAGGCTCAGTCGAAGTTCTTTTCAGAACCAGAGACGCACCAGGCCGTTATCTTGAGGAATAGTCGTTCAGTTGTTAGAATCTGATGCTTTGTTTTGTAACGCCTTTCCAAAAAATGATGCTTGTCAATTGATTGCAGGATGGGTCGGGAGATTGGTCAAACCACCGTGGCATAGAGGAAGACGTACCGTCTAATAGAAGCAAGGCCGGAACTAGCAGGATCGCAGAAGAGAAGGACAAAAAATGAATGAATACAAAGATGCAGACTAGAAAGGGTCCATACGTTACTAAGCAGTAGGGGAACGGGAAGACGCAGCGGTCTGAGGGGGAATCTGAAGAGTCCAAGGGAAGAAAACGCCACACATTGAGGGAGTCTGAGGGGCCTTCTGTATAGCTTAAATAGGGTAGATTTAGCACTTAGAAAGGGGCTTTTTCCTTGGAAAATTTTGTAAATGTTTGCTTGTAAGAGGAACTACTTCGTTTTGCAAAGGAAACTGCAATTTTTCCTGTTGGAGAGAGTGAGGAGTGGAATGTATCAATACAACTCAATGAATAATGTTGAAGAGGAATTATTTTGTTTTCAGCTGGGTTTCATTTACTGTAAGAGTGTTTAATTTCCTGAACCTATGTTCTTGTTGAATGCTTTTCGGTATCTTTTGGGATATTTTCCACTGTGAGTAATAAAGGTTGTTTTATAAAATAATCGGCTATCTGGTTATTCAAATATCTGTGAGTGTTCATGTGTCTTGAAAGAAGTATCAGCTATCAGTGATTCTTCATTATGCATGTGCAAAATGTATTACTCACCAATAAATGCTAATTCTACTCCTTAGGGATAGTTTAGGTAGTCAGTTTGCTTTTTGTTGTATGCGATTTGGATGCCTATGAGCCATAAGACGAGAGGTAAGAACCTGCGCATCACATTGTGACTGCTCCTAGCATCTTTATCACCCTGCATTTAGTTAGGCACTTGCATTTCATATCTTAAGTCAAAACACAAAAAACTCGGTGGACCGGGCCACAACTGGTAAAGCCTTTGTTTTGTTACTTGACCTACGGTAGCCGAACTGCAAACCAGACGGATTTCCTATACCAAACAGTCAACGGGCTAGTTGGGAACGTTGATTGGGGAGAATCCCTTACTGTTGCAGCCTGCGATTTTCCAGGTCTCAACACACCCTTCAAGCCATTCGGTGCTTTCTTGTCTATTTCCATGTCACCATGTCATCCAAGCTGTGTGCATTGTCCACAACATCTTTATCTAGGGTATTAGGGCCATCTCCAAATGAGCACAGAATGGGTCAATTGGCTCATTAGGTGGTCAAATGTCCAGCACTTTGTCTATGTCATCAATCCATCTCTCTATCCATGTACATTGTCCTTTTCCATGAGCCATATCATCTTGCCCATTGTCTTCTATGCCAAGTCATGTTTCATGCTTCTTTGTCCATGTCACTTTTTCCATTCACATCTTCGTTGTCATCATATTGACTTGCTTGTCCTTCATACTTTCTTTCCATGCTTTCCATAATGAAGCAATCAGCTTCAGGACACAAAATCCATATTAAATAATAATTTATGATACATATATATTGAAGATGATTAATATTTACAAATGCACTCACCTTTATAGGCTTGAGTGTATAAAACGAAAGGTTACACCCTATCGGATAATAGTTAACTAATTTACTTAATATTTATCTAATATTTGTTACATTGCCACTCCCTTTAAGGGATCTTTGTCCTCAAAGTTGTGTTAGAGAAAGATGTAGTTGTTGGAATTCTTCGGATTCCCATGTTGCATCTTCTTTTGGGAGGTTTTTCCATTTTATAAGGTACTCTTTAATTACTCTTGTCCTTAATCTTCTTTCTCTGGTAGTAATGATATATTCTGGTTCAAAAATAATTCTTCCTTCATCATATAACATGGGAAGTAGTGTTTGTGCATGTTGGTGTTGACCTATCAGCTTTTTTAAGCATGAAACATGGAAGACATTATGGACACGACTTGATTTCGGTAGCTCCAATGCATATGCCACATGTATGATCTTCTTATTGATTTGATATGGGCCATAAAATCAAGGAGATAATTTATTCATTCCACCTTTTTTTAGTGACAATTGTCTATAGGGTTGTAATCGTACAAATACCCAATCTCCAACTTCAAATTCTCGTTCTGTTCGATGTTGATCTACTTGCTGCTTCATTCTATTCCTTGCAGTGTTTATATTCTCTTTAAGTATTTGTACAACCTTCTGATTTTCTTCTAAATAGTATGTTACTGAGGCAACCATTGCTTGGTTGGTAATGATATCCTTCCATTTTGGGGGTTCATATCCATAGAGGACTTGAAATGGTGTCATTTTTGCTAATGTGTGATAAGTAGAATTATACCACCATTCTGCGAGATGTAACCATTGAACCCATTTATTTTTTTTATCAATTATGAAGCAACAAAGGTAGGTCTCTAAGCATTTGTTGACGACTTCTGTTTGGCCATCTGTCTGAGGATGATAAGATGAGATCATGTTAAGTGTCGTTCCAATTTGCTTGCAGAATTATCTCCAAAAATTACCTTTAAATTTGGCATCCCTATCACTCACGATAATCTAGGGAAAACCATGTAACTTGTAGATACTTTTACAGAAAGCTTCTACAATTTCTTTTGCAGAATCAGTTCTCTTTACTCCTATAAAATGTGCATATTTGGTTAAGCTATCTACTAGTAGTAGTATTTTGTATTTCCCGTCTGATATGGGTAGACCTTCAATGAAATCCATAGGAATTTGCTCCCACTTCTGGTTTGGAATATGCAATGGATGGAGTAACCCGAGGCTTGAGATATTCTCTGACAAGTGTCACACTCTGCAACATACTTGTGAATGTCGGCATTCATACCCTTCTAGAAGAATGATTTCCTTGCATTATAGTAGGTTTTATAAAATCCTACATGTCCCACGGCGGGAAAGTCATGCGATTCTTTACATACCTTGGTTTTAAACTTATACTTTTCACTTAAGTAGATTCATCCTTTGTACCATAAGAGGTCATTCTTCCATTCCAATTTTGGATACTGATTTATGTTGTCAATTGTGGAGAAAACCTGTGGATTCTTAGCATATTCGATTAAAATTTCGTCCAAAAATTCTGGGATTACCATTGATACGACATAGACTTATACCTCTTCATATTTCCTTGATAGGGCATTAGCTACTACATTGTCCTTCCCTTTTTTATGTAAAATTTCCATATCGAAGGTAGAGATCTTTTCGATCCACTTTTGTTGTTCAGTAGTTAACATCTTTTGTTGTAATAAGTGTTGTAGACTATTATGGTCTGTTCGGATTTGGAACTTGCTTCCCAATAGATATTGTCTCCATTTAGTTAACGCATGCATGATGGCAAGCATTTCCTTGTTGTAGGTAGACTACAGGAATTCTCTTTTGTTCAATTTCCTACTTTCAAAAGTGATTGGATGACCTTCTTGCATTAGCATGGCTCCTATCCCAAACCCTGAAGCATCACATTCAATTAAAAATGGTTTTGAAAAATCAAGTGTTTCCAGAACGGGAGTTAAAGACATAATTTGTTTCAACATTTCAAAGCATTTTCTTGCTTCATCATCCCATAGAAAGGAATTCCTTTTTAGGATATTTGTTAGCCTAAGCAGTGACATGTGCATAGTTCTTGATGAATCTTTGATAGTACCCTGTTACTCCAAAAAATCCTTGTAATTTTGAAACATTCTTGGGTTGGGGACACTCCTTCATCGATTGGATCTTTATTGGGTCCACCTTCACTCCTTCCTTTAAAATTATATGACCGAGATACTCTACTTCTTGCTTCCCAAACGTAGATATTTTGACTGCTTTGCATAGAATTGGTTTTCCTTCAAAATAGATAGAACCTTTTCTAGTTGCTTCAAATGTTCTTTCCACGTCTTGCTATATATAAGGATGTCATTGAAGAATACTAACACAAAATTATTTAAGTAGGGATGAAATAGTTCATTCATAGTTGCTTGGAATGTGGCAGGGGCATTAGTTAACCCAAAAGGAATTACTTTGAATTCATAATGTCCTTCACGAGTTTGGAAAGCACTCTTTGCAATATCTTCTAATCGGACCTTGATTTGATAGTACCTTGACCTTAAATCAAGTTTTGAAAAATACTTTGCGTCATGAAGTTCATCCAACATATCGTCGATGAAGGGAATTGGAAATTTTTTTTAATCGTTATTTTGTTTAATCCTCGATAATCAATGCATAGCTTGAATGATCCATCCTTCTTTCGTACTAACATGACTGGAGCTACATATGGGATTCTGCTCTTGGTGATGACACCATACTTCAATAAGTCTTGGAATAACCTTTCTATTTCCGGTTTGTGATGGTGGGGATACCGATAAGGTTTAACCTTGATATGGTTTACCCCTGATTTAACTTTGATTATGTGTTCTATACTTATTTCAGGTGGTAGCTACATCAGTAAGTCTTCAAATATTTGTTTATATCTCTGGAGTAATTTTTGGATTTCTTCTTTGAGCTTGTTCTATTCGCATTCTTGTCCTTCCATTTGATGGCATTAGATCATGTATCCTAATGCTCCTTTTCCATCTGTTGAGATGAAACTACTTGTGTGTCCGGTGGTTGGAAGCCATGTAGTTTATAATTTTTTCCTTTCCATTTAAACTTGATAAAGTGTTTTTGGTGATTAGCAGAGTATGTTCCCAATGTTTTTAACCATTGGACTCCTAGAACGATATCCACTCCACCTAACGGTAATGTGTATAGTTCTGAATCCAAGTTGAAGTCTTGAATTTGGAGTTTCACTTTGTGACATTTTCTGACTTTTTTGATTTTCTTTCCATCTGCAACCATCACTTTCATGTCTAGAACTGGATGTATAAACAACTTTAGTTTTCTGTCAACTCTTATATCAAGAAACTTGTGAGTGATTCCAATGTCCACTAGCACTGTAACATTTTAATTTTTTATATGCCCTTTTAACTTGAGAGTCTGTGGTTGACTAATGCCTATCATGGCTGCTAGGGAGATTTTGGGGGTCTCATCACTTCTGGATGCCATATTTGCAGTCGCCTCCTCTTCATCTTTTGACTCTTCTTATTCTTCTTCTTCTTCTTCTTCTTCTGATTCACTATTCTCCTCTACTTCATAAGTATATAATTTCTTTGAGATGTCCTTGGGGCGACACCTATGTTTAGGATTCCATCTGTCTCCACATTATCGACATTTTCCTTCCCTCATTCGTTGATTTTCGAGGTTCTTCCTGACGTCTCTTCTAGGTGGAGGGATGTATTTATTTGTATTGGCCTCTGGAGTCGTCTCGATGTTTCTCTGTGAATATGAATTCCCTTTGTATGTTTGGAAGTTGTCAAATTTAGCCTCAGCTGCTTTTTCTTTCTATCTTCCTACCTCAACATTTTCTATGTCATGCATTTTTAACTATTTTTGTATGTAAGGCTTTAGTCCTCCCACATAAGTTTCTAGTCATTTTTTTTCTGTTAATCAAAATACTCTGGTAGAGAATGATTCCCATTGTTGTGTGAATTCTTCGATGTTTCCTTTTTTTTGTAACCTAGTAAGCTTCAAGAAAAAATTGTCTTCATTGATTCCTTGAAACCTTTTGAGGAAATCATTTTTGAACAAATTCCATGTGTATGCGAAGTTGTCACCTTTCCACCACATATACCAGTTATAGGCATGGTTTTCAAGATGCATAGATGCATACTTCACCTTTTCTACATCTGGTGTGATGTTATAGATATTGAAGTATTCTTCTGCTTTATTTAACCATGCAACGCATTGTTCGTCATTTCCACTAAACTTTGACATTTCTATTTTTGCTTCGGGGGGATACACTACATAATGTTGATTCCTTCTTGTCTTGTTGCATGGTGGTGATCCTAAATTGCTGGCTGAAGTACACGACATATCTGAATCATCTTTTTGTTTGTGGCAATATTTTGTCTTTTTCTTTTCCATCATCCCCATGAGTGTGTTTAACTTGTCATTTCGTTCATCTTGTTTTTCGTTCATCCCATCTAATTTGTCATCTAGCCTTCTATCTAACACTAAAACGACTTCCTCCCCGATTTCATTTTTCAGCTTTGTATTGCAATTTTTTATTTCTTCCTTTAAATCTTCTTGACTCTTACTAATGCACTCATTGAAATCCTTCTCCAATTTTTCGATTTGGGCCTTTAACTCTGTCGTCATGCTTGTGAGGTGTGGTGGTGAATAATTAGACCCAATTTTGGCTTATGAGGATGAATTTTTGAATAATAATATATTAATTAAATAATTAATTAATATTATTATTATTTTATTTTTTTATAAACTATATAATAATTTGTATATAGTTTTTTAAAAATAAATAATGTAATAATAGTATTATTATTATATAATATTTAATTTTTATCTAGTTTATAAAAAATAAATATTGTAATAATAATTTTATTATTTTAAAATTGGTTTTTTATTTTTGCAGGTCGTGGAGGTGGATGGGAGCGATGGCACGTGGAGGCAGCACAGATGGAGCAGCCTGCCAGGAATGGAGCGCAGAAGGGAGATGGGTGGCGGTTGTGTGGAGAGTTATAGAGAAGGGATATGGGGGTGAGGATGGGTGATGGACGCGTGGGGGATAAGGGTAGAAGGTGGGTGGGAGGATGCACGGAAGGGGAGAGCGGTAGGGAAGGAGATGGGGAGATGGAGTGGAGTGGAGATGAGACTGTGGAGGGAAATTGTAGCGCACTAGGGTTGAGCATGCAGGGGTGGAGATTGAAAGGAGGTGGGACAAGAGGATTGGAGAGCACAGGGATATGTAGCATGGATAGTGTTGGTGGTCAAGCAGGGGACGTTGGGTGACACAGGCAGAATTGGAGCTGGAGGCAATAGGTTAGAGATGATGAATGATGGTTGGAGTGCAGAAGCGTGGATGTAGAGTAGCTGAAGAGGAACGAAAACCAACAATAGCTAGTTGCAGTACGACGATGTCTTGGAAGAGTAGGCGTCTCGGCTCTGATACCAAACTAAGCAATCAGCTTCAGGACATGAAATCGATATTAAATAATAATTTATGATATATATGTTGAATATGATTGATATTTACAAATGGCACTTGCCTTTATAGGCTTGATTGTATAAAACGAAAGGTTACACCCTTTCGGATAATAGTTAACTAATTTACTTAATATTTATTTAATATTTGTTAAAATCTCCAAATGACCACAGAATGGGTCAATTGGCCCATTAGGTAGTCAAATATCCAACACTTTTTTTGTGTCATCAAGCCATCTCTCCAGCCATGTACATTGTCCTTTTCCATGAGCCATATCATCTTGCCCATTGTCTTCTTTGCCAAGTCTTGTTCATGCTTCTTTGTCCATGTCACTTTTTCCATTCACATCTTCGTTGTCATCATATTGACTTGATTGTCCTTCATACTTGCTTTCCATGCTTGCCATCATTAATTCATTGTCTCCATGTCTATGTCATCTTGTCTTTCATTTTCTCCTTGTACTCCTTGTACTTTGACCTTGACCTTGCCATATCATCACTTTGACCTTTGTCATCAATGACAACTTTACCCAACAATCTCCCCCTATTTCATCTTGTCTTTCATTGTCTCCTTGTCCTCCTTGTACTTTGACCTTGACCTTGCCATATCATCACTTCAACTTTTGTCATTAATGTGTTGTCATCAATGACAACTTTAGCCAACAAAAGGCTCTTTTTACATCCATTTGATGTAACTTCCATCTGAATACTACAACAAGAGAAATGATGGTTCTGATGGTAGTATAAATGGTGATAGGAGCGAAAGTCTCATCATATTATATGCCCTCTTTTTGAGTAAAACCATGAGCTACAAATCTGGCTTTGTATTTCTCAATAATGCCATCAGCAACATGCTTGATTTTGTAGAGCCATCTAGATGTTACCATCGAATTTCTTGTTGGTTTGGGGACAACTTCCCACACATCATTTTTCATAATTGAATTGTACTCTTCAATCATGGAATCCATCCATACCTGTTGACTCGCAGTTTCTTTCTAAGTGGAAGGTTTGGAACTGATGAGCTGGCTCATAAGAGTTGATTACTTCTGTGGAACTATGTTTTCTTTGAGAGTCCCGGGAGAAGCTTTATGCTTCTTAGCTTCTTGTATCATTTCTCAGTACCAAGTAGGTCTAATTTTGGAAGGAGGAACTTCAAGTAGTTCTTTTGGTGGACTTTCAGATTCCTTAGGTAGATCTGGAATTTGATTCTCAAATTCATATTCCTCCCTTTGAACTTCTGAATATGGGATCTCAAAAGGAATTCCTTCATCTTCCTTTGAAATCTCTTGTGTTTGACGAAACACAACTTACTCATGGAAAATCATGTCTCTACTAACTTTGACGTACCTCTATCCAGGGACATAGATGCGGTAGGCCTTTGAGCTGTCACTATAACCGACAAAAATTCCTTTCTTTCCTGAAGGCTCTAGCTTAGCCCTCTTTTCTTTCAGCACATGAATATATACCAGAGTGCCAAAGATCCTCATGTGGTCAACTACAGTTTTCTTGTTGGTGAAGACTTCTTCTAGAGTCTTTTCACCCAAGATAGCATGAGGGATTCTATTTTGGATGTACACAACAATACACAAAGCTTCATCCCACAAAGATAAAAAAAATTAAGATCGGTTAGCATGTATTTAGCAGCTTCACATATCATTCTGTTCTTCCTTTCTACAACCCCGATCTATTGAGGGTTTTAAGGCACAATCAGCTTTTTCTTGATTTTTGCTTCTGAGAAAAAGTCATCAAACTCATTAGACTCATACTCACCTCCGTTATCTGATCTCAGGATACAGATTTGTCTGCCTGTCTGATTTTCAGTCAAATACTTGAACTCTTTGAGCCTGTCAAACGTTTCACTTTTGGATTTAAGGAAGTAAATCCATGAATTCCAAGAATGATCATCTATGAGCAAGACATAATACAAGAACCCACTCAAGGAGGGTGAAGACAGGGGTCCACAAGTTTTATATTGAATCAAATTCAATATTCCTTTAGATCTATTCTTACTTCTAGAGAAGGATTTCTAAGTGTTCTTACCTAGAGCACATCCTTTGCAAATTCCATCATGTTTGGGAGAAACCTCTGGCATACCTGTCACCATATTTTGTAGGCATAGAAGAGCTATATAGTGGAGGTGTCCAAACCTCCGATGCCACAACTCACATGGATCAACTGTGTGGTGAACCAAGGCATGAGTGGAATTTCCAAAAGCCTTACAAAGACCTCCCTCTCGAACCCCAATATGTACAACTGAGCTTAGTTTCTCATTATTTTCCCATAATAGAACCTTGTTTTCCATGAAGAGGACTTTCTAACCCTTGTCCTCTAAACCAACAACAGAGAGGAGGTTTTTCTTCTAACTAGGCATATATAATATATCATCAATATGCAAGATCGTACCTAAATCAAGTTGAAGTGAGGTTAAGCCAACTCCTTCAATCTTGTAGGTGGATTCATATCCAAGTTCCATATTGTAGGTGGATGAAACCCTAGCTTAGGGTTTGTTAGTAACAAGAGTGGATGCCCTAGCTAGAAACCTCCATGCTAGGGAAAAAGATAAAAAAACAAGAAATGCACTCTCTTCAAGAACCAACGAAAGTCTTCTAGGAGCATCTATAAGATGATGAGAAAGTCTGTGTAAAAATGAAATGAGTAGATCTTATTTTATATCCTTAGAATCACCTGGATGTGGACAAAATCTCAAAAGAACAAAATAATAATAATTTATTCTTTTATCTTTTTTACTTTTACCTTTGGTGGTACTAAAGATCTTTTTGTATTTTCACTTTGACTCCTTAGTGGTCCAAGGATCCTTATGTATTTTTAACTTTTACCTTTATCCTTCTTCAAGTTCCCTGTGGTAAAACCAAGTGATCACAGGGGTCCTTCATCCCCATTCAAAGTACATCATCATAAATAGAAATAATTACTAATGCTTTTATCCCACATGCCTTGTGCCTCCAAGATCGGGTACTAGGTGTCTTGACCAAGGGTAACTAATCCTTGGAGAAGATCACAAAACCAACAGATCAAGGGTAGGAGTGCCTCACATACCCAGACCCGGACTACCACTTATAGTGATGTCCTTGTAATTTACCAGGTGCCTCAGCCATAGGCTACATAATTTGACCCAAGGTCAAATACTTGGTAACTGACCAAGTGCCTCTGTTCTCTTGGAGAATGGCCCTTGGCCCTAGGCTGAGTCCCTCAGTTCTATACTGGTTCATATTCCTCATAACTGGCTAGCTTCCTCCATTCAAATAATGGAAACTCAGCTCTAGGCTGAATTCCCCTAGTGCTAGATTCATTCCACATCCTGGTCCTTGACCAGATGTCCCCATTCAGCAGAATGGCTACTTAGCTCAAGGCTAAGTTCCCCCAGTGATGGAATGGTTCCACATCCTGTTCCTTGACTAGATGACCCCATTTCAACAGAATGGATACTCATCTCAAGGCTGAGTTCCCGCAATGCTGTACTGGTTCCACATCTTGATCCTTAACCAGATTTCCCCATTCTCCTAAGAGAATGACTTTCGCTGCTGCTTATGAAAAATCAACAATATGTTGGATTCATTTAGTATAATGGTTTTTGAACTGGCATTATTTTGATGCTTGAACATTCTCCTTTTGATGGTAGTGAAACCTACAGCCTGTGCGTAGAGCTTGAAGGCACTATAATCCTATATGGAGCTGAATTTGACACACACATGCACAAATATACATTAGAGGAAATTTCAACTCAAAATGGGCCTTTTAACTTTTATTCAAATTCCATGTCATCATGTGTTAGCCAATGAAATTGATTTAAATTTGAAATACCGTATAGGTCTTAAACACTTTTTTAATATAAATTTGGGGATAAGTATCATAAAAAAAACTACTTTTTTGTTTGTATTTTTGACATATCTCCCCGTGTTTTTACTCAAATTTTGATTGAGAGAGCTCATTGGATGCAGAATTAAATTCCGCATCCAACGATTACCCACTCGGCATACTTTTGATGGACCCCGCTACCCCAAAAACAAGAAATACCTGAAAAAAATGGAATGATGACATCATCATTCCATTTTTTCAGGTATTTCTTTTTTTTTGGGGTAGCGGGGTCTGTCAAAAGTATGCTGAGTGGGTACTCGTTGGATGCGGAATTTAATTCCGCATCCAACGAGCTCTCCCGGTCGAAATTTGAGTAAAAACACAACGAGATATGTCAAAAATACAAACCGAAAAGGTGTTTTTTTCTTTTCTTCCTCCAAAATTAATAAATATTATTTTATTATTTTAACTATTATTTTATTAGTTCATTTTAGGAGGCCCGTTTTGAGTTGAAATTTCNAGGCTGAGTTCCCCCAATGTTGGACTGGTTCCACATCCTGGTCCTTGGCCAGATGTCCCCATTCAATAGAATGACTACTCAGCTCAAGGCTGAGTTCCCCCAGTGCGGGACTGGTTCCACATCTTGGCCCTTGACCAAATGTCCTCATTCAACAGAATGGCTACTCAACTCAAGTCTGAGTTACCCCAGTGCTAAACTGGCTCCTTTTGATGGTAGTGAAACCTACAGCCTGTGCGTAGAGCTTGAAGGCACTATAATCCTGTGTGGAGCTGAATTTGACAAACACATTTTATATATATATATATATATATATATATATATATATGCCTTGCTTTTGGAGTATTGTGAAGTAAAGGGGTTTATAAAACTTTGTTTTGGATAGTGTTGGTATTTCACAATCAGAGCTAGAGAATATTTAAATCACCACTATATGTTCCAATCAAGAGGTCATTAAGGACAGTGCTGGAAGTCCTCTGATGGTGGATAAATATACATGAATGTACATTTTCCAAAGTATGTTTGTATGACAGGGATTATACTTTTGTTTTGTGGTGATTGCATACCTCCATAGCTGGACAAGCCTAACACTATTGAGATACCGACATTCTTACACAATTAGGAGTTAGCATGCATTGTACTCACTAAATTTAACATTATACAGTTATACTACATATTTGTATCAGTTGGATGAGCCTTATTTCAAGGAGAATTGTGAATGGAGGATTTAGCAATTGGATTGAATCTGAGGGATTTTTGCACATACTGAGGAGTGTGTCTCAGTTGACACCTAATCACAGTGACACACAAAGGGAAGAATCTTAGTTATTAGAAGCTTCATAATTCCCAAAAAAATTATTCTTGGTATCTTCATAGTCAAGTATTCCCCTTTGATTGAGCTAGGTATTATTTCATGGAGATCATCCTTATGCTTTTTCTTTAGTTGTCCATCAAATTGTATTGTTGGATTTCATTCCATATTTCTCACCCTGAGCTTGTGGCCTATGAAAAAATTTGTCCTTCTTCCTCAAATTTGTTGTATCACAATTATATTTTCACAACCTTCTTTACTCATCAACACTTGCTCTTTAATACTGCTTCTCAAATTCTGCTTATCAACCTCATCATCATAATACAGTTCATTATCATTTTATACATCACATGCATACACCACTGTACTCTCCCTTTTTAAAGAATTTATAAAAACCTTTATTGTTGTACTGAGATTCATTTTCTACCAAGATTTTCAACAAAAACAATTTCTTCATATATTCCATGAGATCTGCTTCATTCTGAATTTCATGCTTGGGGCTGTCTTCTGTTATAAATTGTTTTGTAGCTTGCTCTTCCTTGCCAAAATATATTCTGCTACTGCTATCTCGTATTACCTTTTTAAATTAGATAGTCCTATTGCCTTTGAACCACCGAATACCACTGCCAAATCTTTCTCGAATCTACTTGACTTACCGAAGTCTTCTTCAACTTCAACTTTATCACATGGTTCTTCTTCCTCTTTATTTTTCTCACACCAGCAACAAGTATTTCAATCATATTCAAGGGTAAATGCATCAGCAATCATTTAGTAAATTCATAAAAGGTTTTGATGCATCAACTACAAAACTTCATGATATCAATCATACTCCCCCTATCAGCATGCCTCGATCCTTGGAAATGCTTATTTGCTTGGAGCATCCATCATTACTCATTGAGTTCATCCTCCAATAATGAACTCATGGTGTACTTGAAATCTTCAACAGACTTTAAGTATGGTTTTCCAAACGACAGCTATCTTTGCTTGTGCACTGATCCTTAATTTCATTTAGATTTAGCACAATGTTTTTCTTCATCCACACTTGCTTCTTGGCATCTATCTTTTCACCATTTTATCCACTATCCTTGTTGGTTTTCTTAGCTAAGCTGTATGTTAGTATTCTCATGGTATTCCAACAATATTCAGATTTGTTCCCAAGGCCATTGCAATCATGACATCTCATATTTCTACAATGTGTTGCAAAGTGACCAAATCAGTTGCATGACCAGCACTTGACTGAGCTAGTGAAACTTCCATCACTTCTTTGATCAACTTATTTTTTTACATCCTTGAGCATGTCCGTGATTGCAGGTTCTTCTCTTTTGATATTCAAAACTTCTTGATGTGGTCTTCTTCCAAGTTTCATTGATTCTTCTTGCTGATGTGTATAAGGGACTCCTCCTTGATTGATTTCTTTGACTTGCACACTCTTGGACTTTGTGCCCAAACCCACTACACATGTAGCATCTTAAAGTATGACATGTGGGAGAAACATGTCCATTACTCTTTCTTCCATATAAACAATTCATTTCCTTGTGACCAAAGTTAGAGCAAGAAAAAAAATAGCCATTAAATCCATATTCATACCTTGGACCTTGTTTCCATCTTGGAATTGAATCTTTGTTTTGAGGAAAGGGCCTAACCCCTTGGTGTGTTCTTGAACATTCAACATATTTTTTGTTATGTGCAAGTACATGGGATACATCCTTGGACATTGATGGATAACCTTTTGGAGTCTTTGGAGACCACTTTTCTTCTACCTTTTTATACTCAAGGCCAGATTTTTCAAAGGGAGACCTTTGGAAATCCAATCATTTATCCAACATGATGAAGCTGCTATTGAACTTCTCATGATAGTTTGATTTTTCGATTTTCTTTCTAATACCGACAACTTCCATCTCAATCTTTTGATTTGTCATTTCCTTTTCTTCCAGTTGATTTCTTAATGCTTCTTCCAAGGATAATTTTAGGGGCGAATTTTAGCCCAGTGGGCTATTTTTCCATGTTTTTCTCCCAAAAAACATTTGCCATTTTGCATTTTTTGAAGCCCTGTTTCGCCCAATTTTGATGGGGTAAATTTTTTTCACCATAAAAATCGTCAAATTATTATATAAATGATATAAAATCGTTGGAAATTAAAATATTTTTTGAAAAATATCGCCAATCATTTTATAGTTGGTGTTTTAAGAATAATTTGGTAATATTCGCCAACATTTATACACTTTTAAATATGTAAGGTTCCTTAAAATCATCCTTGGCTTATTCTATTCTCTTGGCTTCTTCCAGCTGAGTTTTCAGAGCATGATTTGCCTCTCTTGCTTCTTCAAGTTCTTTTGAATCTTTACCATGGTCCTTTTGTTCTAGAGTTGGATTGATCAAATCGATCTTTAGCTTTTTTTTTCTTCCTTGTCCTTCGACTGATTTAGCCACACTACTCCTTCATGCTTAAGTTTCTTAAGCAACTCCTTTAGTTCAATGTTAGTCTTTTGGAGATTATCCATATAATCAAAGGTTGTCTTCCTAAACAACTTGTAATCACATTGGTTAAGATCAACTCTGTTCAAGCACCAATCAGCTCTGAGATCTATGTTACAGACATAGTTTATAATTCTATGTCTGGCTTTCAACAATACTTCATCATTCTCAGCAATGGAATTTTCAACCTCATCAAATATAGACATACTACAATCAGAATTATCCATACCTTTACTAGACCCCAATTCTTCATGCTTGATATCTTCAGTAATTTTGATTTTTGCCTCTTGGTTGTCTTGTTCAGTGTCTTGTCTTTCATTTTCATATTCATCCTTCAATTTGAACCAAAGATCCTTTGTTGAAGTGCATTCCCCAATACCTTCTTTGACTGACCTAGGAAGTACATCTATGAGAAATTTCAGAGTTGTTGTATTATCCTTTTTTGCATCTTTCTGAGCTTCTGCATTGTCCTTATTCTTTGATAGATTGGGTGGATTGATCACAATTTCCCAAACTCCAAATTTCTTGAGGTGGACTTTCATTTCTCTCCTCCAACCAAAATAATCTTTCACATCAAACCGTGGTACATCATTGATGAATTCTTTATGTGGATCCATACTTGTGTCCATGGATCTCCTTCAAGCTTGCAAAATATAATGATGAAGGCCTGCTCTGATACCAATTGTTGGACACACCAGGCACAGAGAGAGGGGGGGTGAATCTGTGTGTGCAGTCTTTATTAATTTTTCAAATTTAACAATCAACAACTAATTCATAAATGCATTATTCTAACATTTACACCATCATATATCCAAATCCTAAGCTCTATCAATCGCCGTGAGGGATCAAATATTTGGAGGTACAAACCTCTTCTTAAGTATTGCACTCAACTATCAGCTTCAGTGTGATTCAAACCAAAAGGCACATCTTTTTATTTAAGGCCCACATATAATATTTTTATTATTAATATTTAATACTATTTATGCCTCACCTATAATATTTTTTAATATTTTTTTATTTTGTTAGGAAAGAACATTACAACATCTCCCCCATACATAGTTTTAAAACCATGAGTAAGGCCCTCCTAAAATCATGCGTTGTTTATGAGTCCTTGCACATGGTATTAAAACCATTTTCAACTACCTCCTAAACCATGTACAATAAAACCATGGGTTGTTTAATAGGCCTTTCACATGGCTTTAAAACCATTTGTAAGGCCCTCCTAAACCATGTACAATAAAACCATGAGTTTTTTAGGAGGCCTTGCACGTGGTTTTAAAACCATGTGCACGACCAACATTTTTTTCCGATAATTAAATTTTTTATTTTTTATTATTTTGTTAAGTAGAAACATTACAACATCTCCCCCATATTGTGTTGTTTTTCTCACAGACATTTTTTTTGGCCAATAATAAAAATTTTATTTTTTATTGTTTTGTTAGGTAGGAACATTACAACATCTCCCCCATATTAGCTTGTTTTTGTGGCCGACATTTATTTTGGAAGATAATTAAAATTTTTATTTTTAATGGCTGACATCTCGGTAACGTTACATATCGTTACAAGATCTCCCCCATAATGGACTATAGAGCACCGCTCGACGTAATAATCATTTCATAAACATCTACCCATTCATCATTTATAAATCATAAGCATTTGAATCATGGAGTCATAACAAGAACCATAGCACAAGAGAACACAACACCATATGATTTTGTAATCTTTTTGTATTTGTTTTGGAATGGCTACAACCACGAGGTAAAATCAGCACCTAATGATACAAAGAGCACCTACTCTTCATCTAGGACCCTGCCTAGTTTTCTTAGACCCTGCTAAGAAGGACTTGAGGTATCCTAACCTCAAAAGAAAGAAAATATTGCTTTACAATTACAGCTCACTGTCTCAACATACTCATCACACACACAAATCACTATCAAGTGTGCTCACTTCCACATCATCTTTTTTTCCACATCATCACTGTCATATTAAACATCACTCTAGGCATATGACTATCAAGTCAGCACATCACTGCCATACTCAAGCATATCATTGTCAAGGTAAGAATATAATACTTGTCAAGTCCACCATTATCAAGGTCACACAATCAAGCATTCACTGTGTCATCATGGAAACCACTATCATCAACCTCATTGTCTTCATGATAAGGGTCATCAACCTTCTTCAAGAGACTGTTAAAATTCAAGGTTCTTTCCTCATGCACTGTCAACCTTTTCTTCAAGATTCAGATTGGGACTTCATCACAGAAGGAGTTCTAGGTTGTAGGACTATTAAGGACTTCAAGATTCATGGACTATCACAACTTCACCGATATCAAACTTTCAAAAACACTATGCTGCTACTGATATAAATTATGAACTTCAAAACTTGATTAATTTTTCAGTCTATTGTCTGTCTATAGCATCCTTGGTGATGTTGGAAAAACAAACAAAATTTTAAAGATACATTTCCCAGACCGTCTCTTCCTCAAACGTAGAGCCACATCATCACTAAATCATACACTTCATCTTCAGTTGCGGCTGCTACAATCAGTTGCATACCCCAAAAAATTCAGAGCTCTTTATACACCCACGATTTTCCTGTCAAAATTGGAAGTCTACTCAGCTTCCATATGCAGCTCCTACACTTTGTCACATGCCCAAATTTCCTTAGTGAATGTAGACCCGAAAACCTCAGAGAAATTTGAATTTTTCACATTTTAAAACTCGGATGAGGGCTAAGAAAAACACAATATGTTTTAGCATCAAAACCAAGTTGCTGCAAATTTTGGATTGTTTTATTTTCACAAAATTTCCTCAGTTGAGGTTAGGAAACATTCCACTACTACTACAAAAGTAAATTTGGATTGTTTAACTCCTCAGCAATTTGGGACCCTTCAACATTCTGCCTCACATTCTTTATTAGCTGCCAAAGTCCACCTAAGTTTTCAACCAAGATTTATGTGGATGAGCTGTTGTAACTTGTAACAAGGGATGCTGCAAAAAATTATTGTTGCTTCTCATCCACACCAAAAATATGACTACTACTCAAAAGGGAAGAAAAAGGACTGCTACAAAAAGTTACTAGTGCTACTCATCCACACCCGAAATCCCTCAGATATCTCTATCTTGTCTCAAATTCACATCAAAAAGAAAAACATAAAATTGTTGCCTTCATTGCTACTCCTTCCACAGTCCAAATTTCCTCAGAGTTGTACCTATGAAATTACAGAGCTATAAACTCTCCACGCTTCCACCATTTCGAATGGATTTTGGTTTATATTTATACTAGTTCCAACATGCAAAAATAAATATGGGCCGACCTTAGACTAAGCCGACTTGTCTCTATTGATTGTTTTAATTATAAAATTCTTTTTGGAGAATATTAAGGAGCCGGCCTATCATAATTTATATATATATATATTTTTTTTCTTTGAAGCTAACTTGCAAAAGATGTATTTTGAATTCCATGTTATCCTCAATGATTACTTATATGTAATCGTTTGGTCATTTTTCCATATTGACGGAGTGGATTTGATACCACTTTATCCCATCTCATGGTGGTCCATATGCTCGCCAATGTCTCCTTTGTAATTCCTTTCATGCATGCCTGTAAAGTATTTTCTAATCCTTCAAAACGTGCCCAAAATCTTTACTTAGAATTCCCACAGTTTCTTCTCCTTGTCCACCATTTCATCAAGCCCACAACCATCAAGTTTGCCATCATGCGATCCAATATCCACTTTCCATTTTCATGCCCGCAAGCTTATGCTTTCTTGGCATATGTCTTCTCCATTCATGTTGTCCATCCATGCTTGATATTCATATCCACTTGGCCATACTTCTTTGTCATCACCCTTCAAGCCATTCAATGCTTGCTTGTCTATTGCCATGTCACCATGCCATCCAAGCTGTGTGCATTGTCCACAACATCTTTATCTAGGGTGTTAGGGCCATCTCCAAATGACCAAAGAATGGGTCAATTGGCTCATTAGGTGGTCAAATGTCCAACACTTTGTCTATGTCATTAAGCCATCTCTCCAGCCATGTACATTGTCCTTATCCAAGATCCATATCATCTTGGCCATTGTCTTCTATGCCAAGTCATGTTTCATTCTTCTTTTTCCATGTCACTTTTTCCATTCACACCTTTTTTGTCATCATATTGACTTGCTTGTCCTTCATACTTGCTTTCCCTGCTTGCCATCATCAATTCATTGTCTCCATGTCTATATCATATTGTCTTTAATTGTCTCCTTGTCCTCCTTTTACTTTGACCTTGACCTTGCCATATCATCACTTTGACCTTTGTCATTGATGTGTTGTCATCAATGACAACTTTACCCAACAATATCCCCCTATGTCATCTTGTCTTTCATTGTCTCCTTGTCCTCCTCGTACTTTGACGTTGACCTTGCCATATCATAACTTTGACCTTTGTCATTAATGTTTTTTCATCAATAATAACTTTAGCCAACAGAAGGTTGTTTTTACATCCATCTGATGTAACTTCCATATGAATACTGCAACAAGAGAAATGATGGTTCTGATAGTAGCATACCTGGCCATAGGAGCAAAAGTATCATCATATTCTATGCCCTCTTTTTGAGTAAAACCACGAGCTAGAAATATGGCTTTTATTTCTCAATACTACCATCAACATCATGCTTGATTTTGTAGAGCCATCTAGATGTTACCACCGCCTTTCCTATCGGTTTGGGGAAAAATTCCCACATCATTTTTCATAATTGAACTATACTGTTCAATCATGGCATCGATCCATACCTATTGACTTGTTGCTTCTCTATAACTGGAAGGTTCAACACTAATGAGCTGGTTCATAAGAGCTGAGTACTTATGTAGCATTATGCTTTCTCTGAAAGTCATGGGAGGATATTTATGCTTATCATCTTCTTGTACCCTTTCTCGGTACCAAGAAGATCTGATTTTGGAAGGAGGAACTTCAAGTAGTTCTTCTGGTGGACTTTCAGGTTCCTTAGGTACAACCAGAATTTGATTCTCAAATTCATCTTCCTCCCTCTGAACTTCGAAATCTAGGATCTTAGAAGGAGGTCCTTCATCTTCCTTTGAAATATCTTATGTTTGACTAAACACAACTTACTCATGGAAAATCACCTCTCTGCTGACTTCGATGTACCTTTGTCCAGGTACATAGATGCAGTAGGCCTTCGAGCTGTCACTATAACCGACAAAAATGACTTTCTTTCCTGAAGGCTCTAGCTTATCCCTCTTTTATTTCAGCACATGAATATATACTGGAGAGCCAAAGATCCTCATGTGGTAAACTGTAGGTCTCTTTTTGGTGAAGACTTCTTTTGGAGACTTTCCCCCCAATATAGCATGAGGGCTTCTGTTTTGGATGTACACAACAGTACATGCAGCTTCAGCCCACAAAGATAAAGAAAGGTCAATATCGGTTAGCATGGCTTTATAAGCTTCACAAATCATTCTATTCTTCCTTTCTACAACCCCATTATGTTGAGGGTTGTAAGGAAAAACACCTATTTCTTTATTCTTGCTTCTGGGCAAAAAATCATCAAACTCATTAGACTCATACTCACCTCTGTTATCTGATCTCAGGATATAGATGTGTCTTCCTGTCTGATTTTCAAACAAAGCCTTGAACTCTTTGAACCTGTCAAACGTTCCACTTTTGGCTTTGAGGAAGTAAATCCATGACTTTCGAGAATGATCATCTATGAACAAGACATAATACAAGCACCCACTCAAGGAGGGTGAAGACAGGGGCCCACAAATGTCAAAGTGAATCAAATCCAATATTCCTTTAATAGATCTATTCTTTCTTCTGGAGAAGGATTTCTTAGTGTTCTTACCTAGAGCACATACTTTGAAAATTCCATCATGTTTGGGAGAAACCTCTAGAATAACTGTCACCATCTTTTGTAGGCCTGGAAGAGCTGTATAGTGGAGGTGTCCAAACCTCCAATGCCACAGCTCACATGGATCAACTGTGTGGTGAACCAAGGCATGAGTGGAATTTCTAGAAGCCTTATAAATACCTCCCTCTCAAACCCCAATCTATACAATTGATCTTAGTTTCTCATTATTTTCCCATAATAGGAACATCTTGTCCATGAAGAGGACGTTGTAGCCCTTGTCCTCTAAACCAACAACAGAGAGGAATTTTTTCTTCAAACCATGCACATATAAGATATCATCAATATGTAAGATCATACCTAAATCAAGTTGAAGTGAGGTTGAGCCAAATCCTTCAATCTTGTAGGTGGAGTCATCTCCAAGTTCCATCTTGTAGGTGGATGAAACCCTAGCTTAGGTTTTGTTAATAACAAGCGTGGATGCCCTAGCTAGAAACCTCCATGCTAGGGAAAAAGATAAAAAAACAAGAACTTCACTCTTCAAGAACCAGCGAAGGTATTCTAGGAGAAACTATAAGATGATGAGAAAGTGTGTGTAGAAATGAAATTAGTATATCTTCTTTTACAGCCTTCAAATCACCTGGATGTGGACCAAATCTCAAAAGAACAAAATAATAATATTTTATTCTTTTATCATTTTTACTTTTACCTTTGGTGGTTCTAAAGGTCTTTTTTGTATTTTTACTTTGACTCCTTAGTGGTCCAAGGTTCCTTATGTATTGTTTACTTCTACCTTTAGCCTTTTGCAAGTGCCTTGTGGTCAAAACAAGTGATCATAGGGGTCCTTCATCCCCACTCAAAGTACATCATCATAAATAGAGAGAATTACTAATGTTTTTATCCCACATGCCTTGTGCCACCAAGATCAGGTACTAGGTGTCTTGACCAAGCACAATTAATCCTTGGAGAAGATCACAAAGCCAACAGATCAAGGGTAGGAGTGCCTCACATGCCTAGACCCGGTCTACCACTTATAGTGATGTCCTAGTAACTAACCAGGTGCCACAACCACAGGCTGCATAATTTGACCCAAGGTCAAATACTTGGTAACTGACCAAGCTCCTCCATTCTCTCAAAGAATGGCCCTTGGCCCTTGGCTGAGTCCCCCAGTTCTAAATTGGTTCATCTTCCTTGTGTTATCTCCCAAAATAATTTATTTTGATAGTATGAAGAATTTAAATCATGCAATGAAGGATATGAATATCACTGACAGTTTGAAAGCCTTTGTTTTTTATTCGGATGAAAATTTGACAAGTTCTAGCTTTCGGTGGCTTAGGCGAGGACTATCATAGCTCATTAGCCATTGAAAAGCTATGTTTCAGTGGCTAAACAGTTGAACGCGGGCCAAAGGCAAACCACCAAAAGCATTCTGAGCAAGTAGGGTCAAGGTAACACTTTCGGTGTCTTAGGTGAGGCTACAGAAAACTCATCAACCACCGAAAAGGGATGCTTTCGGTAGACTAGAGATAAAAAGGGTTTAAACAGCTGAAAGCGAGGAGCAAGCAACGTCGGGAAAGGTACATTTGGTGGCTTAGGAGAGGCTCAGAACATCTCATTAGCCTCCGAAAAGGGTCATTTTCTAAGGGTTAGAAAGGGGTGCAACATATACACTAACCACCGAAAGCTGGAAGATAAATATCGGGTGGAAAACCCTTTCAGCAGTTTAGACAAAAGTTCCGAACCGTGGCCTTTGCCTCTTTTTGTTTCATCACTAAATATTTTGACTACCATCGGAACATTTTTTGACAACGGTTGGAGGTTTAGTCCTCTACGACGCCGACGTTTCAGAGGTTTAGTCCTTTATGTCACCGACACTATGAAGAGTCTAGTGGGTTGAGGTTCCGATCGCCGACGCATTAGTGGTTAGAGCTTCCAATTGCTGATGCTTAAACCATCGCAACATTAGTGGTTTGAAATGCCGACACTGCGGTAGCATTCAAGTTTAAAGTTTCAATGCATTAGTGGTTAGAGCTTACGATCTCCAACGGGTTCGTTAGTAGTTTGAATCGGCAGTTACAAAAGGGTTTTTCAAAGTCGCTATCTGCTAAAAATGAAAATTCACCACGGAGATGGGGTAAAGATTCTAGTGGTTTAAGAAAGAAAGATCACATTTAAATTAGCCACCAAAACCCATCATTTTGGCGGTTAACTGACAAAATCACGGAGGATCTAAACCACCGAAAGGCTAAAATAGGGAAACGATTGGGAACTGTCACATCCAACCCCGTCGGTAAGGCAAAAGACCATTTTAAATCATTATTGCCCACCGAAAATACCTAGAGACATATGACTACGTGGGAAATGAATGAAAAGGGTCATTAGGCAAGTAGCAGAAATAGATCTGACTTCCAAGCTTCCAGTTTCCCTACACTTGTCTCGAAGACCGTCAAATAGCCATCGAATGCTCTGGCTGAAGCAAGTTACGGAGATATAGGAAAAGAGATCTCAAGGATAGAGCTGCTGTCATTATTTTGGTGACCTCAACTTCCATAAAAGACAGAAATCCCTCATAAGCAGTGCCTTGGGACCCCATCAAATTTTATTTTAAAATTAGCATTGTTCTCACCAGAAAAACAAGCTCTAAAGGAGAAACTTGCTGAAGCACATTGTATACAAAGTCTAAAGGTTGTTTTGCAAGTACCCAGGAGATACACCCTTCAGGATGAAGAAAAGTGGACTAGCTCTAACACAGGAGCTAGGTGATGTCAGTTATTTAGAGACCCATCCAAAGGTTTGCAGATTGTTCCAAGAGGTAGGTGTTATAGCGGATTTCACCACTCCAGGTGAATCACACTTTGTATGGCCTTCCCTTGTCCCGCTACAGACTCTTTAGACCCCATGGACCATCTTTTATCCTTTGATGTTTCCTTGATCATCCCTAAAACTTTATGAAAAATGATATACGTGGCTTTTTACCCGATAACCGCGTACATACACGGGTTTGACCCATATAACCGTGTACATCGGGATGTGTGCATAATCCAAATCCTTTTGGAGTTTTCCTTGACATGGATC
>LPNX010473253.1:874317-884514 GCA_001517045.1 Pseudotsuga menziesii
TTTCAAATTCTTTTACATTATTGATTATATATTCTAGAATAGATCTAACACCATGATATATAGTATGCTTGTATTGTTTACTTGTTGTTGAGGAAGTATTATATCAATTCAAGCTGAAGATTGGAAATCTCAACAGGGATCTACTTCAACCATCCAGAATAAGGTACAAGGTCTGATCCTTTAGTGTTAGACATTTTATTTCTATTGCATATTGGGAAAGATTGATTTCTGGAGTCAAAGTTGTCTGTTGTGGTACCCCAAGCCATAGGAATTTCTCTCTGTAATAGAATTGGCGACTCTGCTGGGGAGTTCCTAGTAGTTGTCCTTTGGGGGTGATTTTCTCGGCATTCAATGTATTTGAATTGCTCTTTCTCTCTTGTTTCTATGTCGGGTTTGGGAGCATGTATGCCTGGTAGAGTCTGATTGGAGTGAAGTTTGTCTCAGCCTATCTGTTTGCCTTGTTTTATGCACCTTTTCTTCCTGTACGCGGGTTTTTGATTTACAGTCACGTATACACGCGGTTTCCTCTGTGATTTCCGCGTATACACGCGGGTGTACTACGAACAGTCGCGTATACCCTGGATTTTTCCCTTTTTGTGGAAGTTAATTGGTTTCTGGGTGAATGCTGTTAGTTGCTGAGTCTCCTTTGGCACTGCCTGAGTCTGTTTTGACCTCTATTTCTGACCGGAAATGTTTTTTTTAGCCTAAATTTTTTTTAGGAAAGTTCTTGTCATGGCATTTTCAATTTTTTGTTTGAGATTAGTGCATTAGAGTTCTTTTACCTTAGTGCTTTGCTTGGATGCTGTCTATGTGTGCTTGCAGAGTCTGGGGGTGGTAGAATCATTCTTTTTCTTTTTGTATCTCTTATATTTTCAAAAAATCAAAAAACATTTGCTTATCATAATGCATTGCATTTTGCACGTTGCATTGTGCTTGCACTAGATCTAGATTTGCTTTGGACTACTAGTTAGGACTTCATATAGGAAAAATTTGCATTCATCATTTGAAGAAGAATTGTGCATTTCACGTAGTAGCATACCCTATTTACATGGACACAATGCATTTGCATTGATTGTTACGGTGTGCATTTTACTTCATGTTGCGTCATAACACCACTAGTTGCATGACCATATCCTATTTTTGAGTAATAAAGCCAACTAAAATCAACGCTAATTAAAATGAATTGCACTCCTTTCTTTTCTAGGGTGCACCAACAAGCTTAGGTTTTAGGATCTTGGAATAGTTCATTGTAAGTCAATTCTCCAAGATCACTAAACAACAACATCTAGGTGTTTGTCCAGGGAGTGTGTGAAATCCTTGGTATAACCATTGTTCTCAGGATCCTCCTCTCAAATGGGAGTTAAGCACGAGGCAGTGTGAGCGGTTATTGATTGGGATGACCCCTAGTCATAACTGATTAGCACCGGAGATATTTCGAGGATTGTATTCGTATCTGGGGGCTCTTTCGAGAGTTTCTGGCTTTGCTACCCTGCCCATATGGTCAATCCCGCCTGCAACTGTCCGCCTGAGCTTTGATTATATTGAGGTGACCTTAGTGACCTTACCTAGGATATCGAGGGGGTACTTGTAGAGGTTATTTTGCAGGTGTCCCGGCCAGGTTGGGGTCGGAAAGCACAGTCGCTTTACGCGTTGAAGCTGAGGGCCACAATAATTGGTTACGTACCTCCGCTTGTTGTGTATGGGAGTCTCAGGCCTCTCCTAGGTGAGACATACCTGCTTCATTCGGGAGCTCACTTATCTAGCCCTTGTTTGCTTGCATTTGGCTTTAGATTTTATTAGTGATTGCTCTGTGCATGCTAGTTGGCCTAGGGTTTACGTAAATAGAGAGTCTTTGCTATTTTTGTTTTGAGTCATTGTGGATTCGAGTGCGGTTCTGCGCCATTCTCGTCGGTTAGTAGGACTTCCGCCTTCCACTTCTCCTTCTCCTTTGGGAGAGAGACCTAGACAGTCCAGGTGGACTATGTCACACACTGATTCACACACCATGGAGGATCATTTAGAGACTATTACTGAGCCACCTCCTCCCATTCGTGTTGACGATGGAAAATTTACTCCTACATACGATCCTTCACCTGACCTAGCTGAGTTCAGTCCTGTGATTTCCCAGATAGGATATTTGCACGATAGACCTACTCACCCTAGGGCTGATTCCCCGTTGACACATTACCGGTATGGAATGCCGAAAGATGTCGAGACTCACTTTGAACCTGCCAGCACTAGCTACGGTAGTTATGCTACGACTGGTTTTTCTATGCACGATTTGACATTTCATGTCGAATCTGACTTTGAGCCTAGCACTATGCCTAGGGGCAATCCCATTCCTTACCTTGCGGAGAGGTTTGGGAGTACTAGTCACATTGCACCTTTCTTCCCAGTGGTGGAAGCTACATCTCATCCCCCTCCTAGGTCTAGGGTTAGTGATCCGATTAGGATACCAGGTCCGAGACAGGTGACGATAGGTGGTAGTACATATCTTATTACTCAGATTCCTTCGTCCTCAGTTCTGAGTTCTTCAAATGTACATCCTCCACCTTATCCACATGGTCCTTCGAGCCGATATATGGCTACGAGTCAGGTCCATACTGCGGTTACTAGGCCGATTGTGTCTCAAGTTCATATACCACCCGCTGCTTCGGGAGGCTATATTCACACTTATAGTGGTCAGCTTGGTACGTCCGGGGCATATATACCTACTTCTGGTATGTATGTTCCCCCTTCTGGAGCTTATCTTCCTACCTACGGAGTGTCCCATGGGACATCGCATGCGATGACCTATGGACCTTATTACAGGACACAGTATGGACAGGTTTCTTCACCTTACGGAGGCGGGTATCAACAACCTGCTTACTCTCCTAATTATGGCTTTGTAGCTCCTACTAGTCAAGGTCCACCTTACTATGGTACTTCCACATCACCTTATACGGGTCGAACAGAAGGAGGAAACTATGGCCAAGGCCATGGTGGTGCTCAAACCTATGTGAACCAGGGAGCGGCCCATCGACCTCATCATCCTAGGCTCCCTTTCCTCGCGACGCTTAACCTTCCTGACTTATCGAGACTTACGAACGATCCCGTGGCTCATGACCCGGCTTGGCCGGCTATCCCTACCAAGCTTCCTTCGGACATACCTAAGTTCGAAGGCAAACCGGGAGAGGATTCGAGCGAACACGTTACCACATTTCACCTTTGGTGCTCTTCAAATTTGTTACATCAGGACTCAGTCCGCTTGCGACTATTTCAATGCACCCTCACAGGGCCTGCTGCGAAATGGTATATAGAGTTACCAAAGGGAGCTTTTACCTTGTTCGACGATCTTGCGATGACTTTTCTTAATCACTTCCAGCTACCAATGTGCTATGACGTTGGTACTGAACTCTTGTCGACATTTCGGTAAGATAAAGCCACCCATATTTCTGATCATATTCAGGAGTGGCATAGATGGAAGAGATTAATTAAAGCTTTTATACCGCCGGAGTTCCTTCTCAAGTACTTCCTCAAGTCTTTATTGCCATATATCGCGAAGGATGTTTCTACATCCGGAGTGCAGAATGAGGAACAAGCAATATTTAGGGCGCAGGAACTGGACTTGATTTATGCTCAGTCCAGTTTGTTGTATGAGATTATTCCCAATGCTCCTCGTTCTAGTTTCGATCCCAAGGTCAAACCTGGACCACATGTCGATGGAATTGTGGGATGTGCAAGTGCGAAACCTGCAAATTCGGTTGTAAAACAAGTTAGTCAATTGTCGCTCAACCAGTCTGCTTCGGGACAAGCTACGGATTCGTCTCAACCCACCTAAATGGCGAATGTACTTTCTGTGCAATCGTTAGACCAGAAGGGTAACCAGGAACCCGGATGGAATAGAAAAAAGGGTAAGAATAATAATAGAAAGGGTGGGAATAGGAATGAGAATGCTCCCAATAATGACAAGAACAATCAGAATGCTGGTGGGGACAAGCAAGCGAAACGTAAGGTTAAGTTCCCTTGCAAGCTATGTAAGTATGATCACCTCACTTACTTGTGCCCCCAAATTGATGAAGCTTCGAGACTCTTAGCACAAGGCCCAGCTGTGCTAACGAACCCTTTACTGCATAACCAGAATATGAACTCGAAGTCCCAGGAGCAATCTAGTGAGAATGATCCACCAGAGACTAGTGCTCGTGGGTGCATTAACATGGTTCATACTGCCAAGGTTGTGACTCGTGTGAAAGATTATGGATCGTCACAACCCAACCCAGGCAAAGAACCTGATCCACCAGGAACCCCTTTGTGCATTGAGAAACCTGTGGATAAACTTGAGGCTGCACCTTGCATTCCTAAGGGGGTACTTAAGCACTCGGGGCATAATCCAAATGCCCGAGCCACCCAGAATTATTCAGTTGTCGAGGATTTGGGCCATACTCCTTGTGTGATGTCTGCATTGGAAGTGCTTCAGAGTTGTCCTTCGTAAAGGAAGCCTTTGCTTTCTGCTCTTGGCGTGAACGGTGATGATTCTTCCTCAGTGATCAAATTTGAAACCACATGTCATCAGCCTTGCTTGCCCTACTATGTGTCGCTTTTGGTACACGTAGAATGTCTTAATATGATCGTCAAGCGCACTGTGATTGACAAGGGCGCTACTGCATCTGTGATGTCTTTGTCCTGTTGGAAGGGTCTTGGTTCTCCTGAGTTGTCGAAATCAACGACTATGTTAACTGCTTTTGATGGGAGATCTTTTACGCCGCACGGCATCATTCCGTCCTTTAAAGTCTGTTTGGGGGGGAAGACCGTTGCGATAGAGTTTGGGGTGGTTGATGCGCCCCTCGACTACAATCTCTTGCTGGGTCGGAACTGGATGTATAGTATGCAAGCCGTTGCTTCTTCCTTGTTCTGCGTTGTATGCTTTCCACATAACAGGAAGATTGTAACAATTGATCAAATGACATTCAAGAATTCCCCTGTTACTGCATCTTCGGGAGCTTCGGTCCCGGTCGTTGAACACTCTCAGCCGGCAACTGGGAGTGTGGGTGTAGGCATGTATCCATCCCTCATGGGAAGCTTTAGTTGTCCTATGCCGGTCCTCATGATAGGATCTTGTTCCGATAAGTCTTCGACTTCTACGACCTCAGTTTCTTTTCGCATGACTCATATGGAAGGTCCTTGGATTCTTCCTACACTGATTATTTCCAGTGAGCCTATCGAGACCAACATGCCGCTTCCTGCAACCATGATAGCTTATCAAGCCAATATTAATAATGTTGCATAGCCTTTTTCTTCCTCTTCGTGGACGGAAGAGGAAGACCCCTATGTACTACCTACATGGGCAGTATAGTATTCTCATGCCCATGACTGCCTGGATAGGGTTTTCCCTTCAGATGAAGCGATCATCGAGGCTATGTCGGGCATTGAGCCGCCATGGGAGGAACTTCATCATAGATCATATTTCCTTCCACCGCTTGACCGTTCAGAGCATGAGGATTATAGGGAGATTCTTAGTCAAAGAGTTGGTAGTCCCATGATTCCATTAAGCTCTCCTAGTCAAATGGCTTATGGGAACATGGCGAACATATCTTCCACGATTTCTATCAACATCTCTCGAAATCCTGGAACCATTGAGAATGTCTATATTGGGGTGGAATGTTCCCATGATGAGATTCTCGAATATACCGAGCTATTCAAGGAATTCCCTGATATTTTTTCTTGGTCTTATGATGAGATGCCAGGTATCAACCCTCGGATTGTCGAACATGAGATTAAGACTTACCCCAATGCTAAGCCTGTTCGACAACGTTTACGCATCATGAATCCTAGGAAAGCACCCGCCTTTAAGGCAGAGATAGAGAAGCTGTTGAAAGCCGGTTTCATCTATCTCGTTCCCTTGACGGAGTGGGTTTCAAACCCCATTCCGGTGGATAAGAAGCAGGGAGCGATCCAACTATGCACTGATTTCCACAATTTAAATCGTGCATGTCCTAAGGATAACTTCCCCACACCATTTATAGATCATATTTTGGATGAGTGTGTGGGTAGCGAGGTGTTCTCCTTTATGGACGGCTTTTCCTGGTATAATCAGATCTAGATTAAACCTGAGGACCAACACAAGACTGCATTTATTTTTCCTTGGGGAACATTTTCATATCGGAAGATCCCTTTCGGCCTTAAAAACGCCGGAGCTACATTTTAGCGGGCGATGACCTTGATTTTCCACGATCTCAAGTCTATTATTGAAGTATTTTTGGATGACCTCGCTACTCATTCTTGTATGAGAATGTGTCATTCATATCACTTGAGATTGGTCTTCGAAAGATGTCGGCACTATTCGGTTCGATTAAATCCTCATAAGTGCATCTTTTACGTGAAGTCAGGTCATTTACTAGGATTCATCGTTTCAAAGGAGGGCATAAGAGTTGATCCCTTAAAGGTTGAGGCAATACTTCAGTTGTCTCCCCTGGAGAATATTCGTCATCTTCAGTGTTTGCAAGGTATGGCAAACTTCTTACGAATATTTGTGGTCAACTTTGCCAATTTGACTAGAGGCTTCATGTGTCTCTTGAAGAAGGATACTCCCTTTGAATGGGATGAGCGAGCCCAGGACTCCTTCGATGCACTTAAGTGAGCCCTAGCATCGGCCCCGGTGATTAGTCCTCCGGATTATAGCCATGATTTCCTATTATATGTGGCTACGTCTTTAGAGACGATTGGTATGGTATTGGTTCAGGAGGATGAGGAGCTCCAGGAGCATGTCATATATTATCTGAGCCGAAACCTTATTGATGCAGAGATTTGTTATTCTCATGTCGAGAAGCTTTCTTTAGCAACCGTACATGCAGTTCAGCATTTGAGACATTATATTCTCCTTCTCCAGACCTCGGTTGTGGCCCATGTCAATCCGTTTCAGTTCATCCTCACACGAAGGATGATTAGGGGAAATTATAATAAATGGATTGTCATTCTGCAAGAGTTCAATCTCGAATTTGTTTCGGCAAAGTCGAAGAAGTCGTTAATTTTTGCAGAGCTTATATCGGATTTCCCGAGCGAGGCCGAGGAGTTTCTTGTGAACATATGTTTGTCGATGAACACATCTTCTTAATCTCAACGTCTGACCCATGGTATGGAGATATCATAGTATATCTGCAAACACAGAGGACCCCTACTCACCTCTCGCGAGATGAACAACGATGATTACGTCACATCTCTAAGAACTACCTTATAGTGGACAATACTTTGTACCGCCGTGGGGTAGATTCCATTTTACGACGTTGTTTAACTCATGAGGAGGCTGAGGTTGTGCTGAATGATTGCCATGGAGGGGCGTGTGGTGGTCATTTATCTAGGCTTTCTACAGCTCAAAAGATTTTGAGAGAGGGTTATTTCTGGACGTCGATCTTTAAATATTGTATTGATGCGGTCAATAGGTGCCACCCTTGCCAGGTGTTCACATAAAATATGCTCTCGAAGCCTGCCCCATTACATCCCATTATCACCGCCGGTCCCTTCACCAAGTGGGGGCTCGATTTTATGGATTGCAACCCAGCTTCGGCTGGGGGGCACCATGATATTATAGTGGCTGTGGATTATTTCATGAAATGGGATGAGGCAATGCCTACAATAAAATCCGACGGTGAGACAGCCGCTCACTTCGTATTCAACCAAATCAATACTCGGTTCGGGATTCCGAAAGAGCTTGTCAATGACCATGGCTCGCACTTTTAGAACCGTATGATGGAAGAGTTGGCATCCAAGTTAGGGTATAAGCAAGAGCATTCCTCTTCTTACTACCCCCAAGCAAATGGACAGGTTGAAGCAGTGAATAAATCACTTAAGTCCATTATCCAACGAACCATCGCACAAAGCAAGACAAATTGGCATATTATGTTATACCCTGCTTTGTGGGCATATCGAACCGTGGTTAAGACTACCACTGGTTTTTCTCCATATTAGATTGTGCATGGAGTGGAGTCGATATTGCTGGTTGAATGCGAGATTCCTTCGTTGAAGCTAGCTGTGGAACTCTTACCAGACACTTCACCTTTGGAGGAGCGTTTGGTTCACCTCGAGCAACTTGATGAGCAGCGTCGAGATGCCTTGGTGGCTCTAGAGGTTAATAAACATCGTGTTAAGGTCCAATATGACAAGTCTGTCCATCCAAGAGTGTTTAGTGAAGGATACTTGGTCCTTTTGTGGGATCAATCAAAAGAACCCTTGGGGGCAGGGAAATTTAATCCTATGTGGCGTGGTCCTTACGTGGTCAAGCGTGTCTTAGAGAAGGGTGCCTATGAGTTAGTCGATTACGAAGGCACAGCTTTGGCGGAGCCTAGAAATGGGCTCTATCTCAAAAAATACTATGCATGATCTTTAGCCAAGGCTGCTTGTTGTATATTATTGTACAGCTTTGCATAGTTAGGTATTTTTCTTATCGTGATCGGGTTTGTGATTAGTTTCCGTTTCTTTTGGCAGATGTCAATGGAATCTTCCACCTACATAGGATTCACGGATGGTGCAAGCCGTCACACTCAGCACTCAGCCTTTGCTGCTTGGGTGATTTATACTCCTATGGGTCAGGTACTGTCTTCAGGAGGTGTATGTCTACGGCCATCTTCCAACAATGTTGTTGAATATAGTGCCATTATCGAGCTTATACGGGATGCCATTTCACATGGCGTTCTATCTCTTGAGGTACGTCTTGATTCAGAGTTAGTAGTGTCACAGCTCAATGATTTGTACCATGTTAGAGATCCGATGTTATTGAGAAGATTCTTACGTGTGAAATTGTTAGAACGGCAATTTGACAGTATCACATATATACACATTCCAAGAAATGACAATCAAATTGCTGACTCATATGCTAACTACGTGTTAGATTGGCATTTGTTTCATTCATAATAAATTAATCACAAAAATTTTTACACATGTAAATAAATAAACCAATCACCATAAAACCTTTTATATATATCAAAAATGTGGTAATACATAGTGTCATATACGAAAGTGGAGCTTTCAAAGCTTCCATCATATAATACACGGTCGTACAAAACATATACACTCCCAGGTATCTAATCCTGTGGAGGGGGAGGGTTGTGATCATGATACGTCACTACGGCTCTAGCTAGCCGCTGGAATAAATGCACCCATGCATGTGGCACGCCCACCACCTGTTGCTCCATGGCCTCAGGCAAGTCTCGATTTGCGCCATGGGAAACCTATGAGTCAGTCACACGAAGTTGGTATGAATGCTCTGGAGCGTTCACTCCACATCCACACCTGTGATGTCATCCCCTCTTCCCCTCCGTCTATGATGTGGGAATCCCTCTGGTCACCGTGGTCCCACATCTGCACATCAATGGTAGATGTCACTATGTGTTGTCACGCAAAAACAAATCTTTTTGATTCCACATAATCAAGAAAATACAAAAAAATTAAATAACTCAAAAAACTTTGAAAAAGAGTGAGAGTCGAGATTCAGTACCTATCTCTCCATATGTTGATCCTGCTACATTCCCTTACCCTTGGGCCGCACTTCTGTAATATTTCAATAAAAACCCTAAAAATAAGTCCTAGAAGATGCCCCTTGGAAAAAACTCATGTGGGAATTATCCCACATTCGAGCCGTGGTTGAGCTACCACTTGTATATATGTGCAATACATTCCCTAAAGCTTTGCCAATCCGGAAGCTCGCTTTTAGGGTGCAAGCCCCGAAACGTGTGAGCCATAAACTCCTCGTCCCACTCCGGTACTAACAAATGCTTAGAAGGAATTGAGCACGGAAATACACGTGTGTGTTAACTCCCTTACCCTTGGGCCGCACTTCTGTAATATTTCAATAAAAACCCTAAAAATAAGTCCTAGAAGATGCCCCTTGGAAAAAACTCATGTGGGAATTATCCCACATTCGAGCCGTGGTTGAGCTACCACTTGTATATATGTGCAATACATTCCCTAAAGCTTTGCCAATCCGGAAGCTAGCTTTTAGGGTGCAAGCCCCGAAACGTGTGACCCATAAACTCCTCGTCCCACTCCGGTACTAACAAATGCTTAGAAGTAATTGAGCACGGAAATACACGTGTGTGTTAACTCCCTTACCCTTGGGCCGCATTTCTGTAATATTTCAATAAAAACCCTAAAAATAAGTCCTAGAAGATGCCCCTTGGAAAAAACTCATGTGGGAATTATCCCACATTCGAGCCGTGGTTGAGCTAC
>LPNX010473253.1:891184-910396 GCA_001517045.1 Pseudotsuga menziesii
AGTTGAGGAAGTATTATATCAATTCAAGCTGAAGATTGGAAAGCTCAACGGGGATCTACTTCAACCATTCGAAATAAGGTACGAGGTCTGATCCTTTAGTGTTAGACATTTTATTTCTATTGCATATTGGGAAAGATTGATTTCTAGAGTCAAAGCTGTCTATTGTGGTACCCCAAGCCATAGGAATTTCTCTCCGTAACAGTAGGATGCTACAAATATTGTGAAAAAATACAGGGTTTTCATCAGCAGGTGGTTGAAGCTTTTTCACTGTCATTTGATGGTTCAAAAGCAGTCATAAGAAGGGAATAATTTCTCATAGATGAAGCACTAATATTAGAGGCGACTAAACTCCCTTGCACTGGAGAGAAGTGGTTCAAGACCACCATACCCAAAGATGTGGAGTTCAGGTCATATCTCAAGCCTAAGCATTGGGGAATGATATGGAAGAAGAGTGTGCCATCATCATGGCTGGAAGAAAGCCGACAGCAGCTGCTAAAGGCCATTGTGGTCTATTTGACCTGTGAAGGAAGATACAATAGAACAATGATCTATCATTTCAAACTCATGAACCACTTCACAGGTAAGAACCCTCTTAATCTGCCCTTTTATTTACACAAGAGTCTAGGGAAGATGGCCCATCAAGTGAAAGCCCAGCCATCCAAAATTGTTGGTAGGTTGTGCCACCATGGTCTTATCTAGCTATTGGTCAAGGAATCGTTGAAGAAAAGAAACATTGCTTGGCCCTATTTCCTGTTCTAGAATTGATTTGAGACAGGCCTTCAGCCAGAGGAGAAAGGAAAATATCTTGCAATGAAATCCAACACTTCAAGGAGTGGGAGAAGAAGGAGGAGGGACATTTCCCCAGCTGCAACAACTGAACAACCTCCCTCCTCCTCCAAAACCAAGAAGGCAAAAAGGAATTTGAATTTCGATGAGAAAGGTCAGGGGACAAAATCACACCAAAAGAATGTCTTAAACCTACCTTATTCATATTCTAAGGAAGAACAAGGAGAGGATGCAGCCCTAGCTCTGTAAATTGTTGCATTTACTGAAGCATTCACCATTCCCCACACCATAGGATCAAGAAGAACCAGCTGAACGGGATTTCTCCAACAAACCTAGAAGTCAAAATATCAATCAGCTACTAAGGCAGGTTTATGAAATGGAGATCTTGGAAATAGAACTAAAGAGAAACAATGAAACATTGACTAGAAGAAACAAGTTATTGCACAAGTCCTACTTGGAGCAGAGAGAGATATACATCTTCTTGAAAATGCTGAACACCAGGTACCTGAAGGACAATACCAGGTTACTCAGGATGGTGAGGCTCCAAAGGCTGCAGTTGAAAGAAGCAAAATCAAACCCTAGCAGGCACCTTGCCTTATCAACCCTAGCTGAAGCAGCCATCAGTCTCCAGCCTCCTGAAATGAGCGAGGGCTAGAAAACACTCCAAACACGAAGCCCTCAGAAGAAGAAGGCTGAGAAAACAGGCTTGGAAAGGCATTTTTTGAATGAAACCTAATAAATTTTGTGAAACAGGGATTTCGGTGGTTAAGCGGGCACTAGAACAGTCCGTTAGCCTCCGAAAGTTCCTCTTTTCGACAGTTAAAAGTTCCGATAGACTGACCGCTTAACCACCGAAAGCGAACGAAGGTTTAAAAGGAAGTTTTTGACAAACAGAACTGGATTTTGGCGACTATCGATGGCTTAGAGGCGTAAGTTAAAGATAAAAGGTGTTGACATAAGTATCAAAAAGGGTCTGTTAGATCTATTATGAAAAAACAGTGCCATAAAGTCATCAACCCAAATTGTCAAGGAGAAATCAGTGGGTTAACTTACAATGGACCAGCAGCAGTGATCATTAGCGACTACTTCAGTTATTTAATGTTCAGTCAGTGAACTAAATATTCATTATAGTTAGACAAGTAGTTAGGTAGGGTTTCAAACCCTAATTTGCAAAAAATGTTACTTTTGATTATTTTTGTAAAAAACAGATCCAAGTTTTAGGATCTGTCCATTTTGTAAAAGGCTATAAAGCCTAAGATCGATTTTATAATAAAGGTTCAACTTCGGGGATTTATAAGCCTATAATGCTTTCAAGCTTCTCATCTTGTTCATTCTAAAATATAAGCTCTTTTGTTATGAATTGTTCATCCATCATCTCTATCTTTACTGTACTTATGCTTGAATGTGTATTTAGGTTATTTTCAAATTGATTAATAGCTAATAGTTGTCATCCTATTGGTGAGTTAATGTGATTTGATTTATAAGTACCATCCTTGTCAGGATTTAGCCATTTATATGCATCTATTTTGTATGTAAGTCTGCCAGCTTGATGAGTTCTCCATCCGTGCACCTTATTGTCAAACTACTGAACAAGTTGTAACTAAAAGCCTTGTAATTGAGTGACCTTCATGCATGTCTTGAGAATGGAAGGTTATATAGGTCACCTGACTTGATCCATATCAGAAAACCCTAAAATCATTTTAAGTTACCAGGCATCCTCGAGATACAACCTAGAGGAGTTTCTTGGAGTGATGACAAATTGGTGTCATTGCCAGAGAGAGGAGATTGAAGCTCAGCTTCCCTAGGAGACGACATAGATCCATGCTTTGATGATAGACAAAGCTTGGACACTATTATGGTTGTAATCATGTATCTGGCGACTCCATTGATATAAGGTGGCTTCAAGAAGACCAAGTACTAGAGAAAACCCTAAGGGGCCACCAGCAACACTAGTTTCAGATCCAGAAGAAATTTTGAGAAGAGCTAGGGCTTTACTAAGACAGACCAGCAGTGCTGCACAAAAAGCTACATCAGGTATTTCAAGAAATATTTCTGCTATTATTTCTTCTACTGAAATTCTTAATTCTAGGGAATTTTTAGATACATCAGAAAAATCTAGGGTTTGGGCATCTTCAAGCACTGTTTCTTGTGAAGATCCAATCCCTGGTAACTCCACCAGGATAAGTATACCACCACCTTCTCAGCAAGTATCTCCATCAGTGCTACCTTCCTCAACCCTGTCCATACCCATTTCCAATATGGCTGCCCCTAAATTGACCAAGATGGAAAGGATCCTGGTAGCTAGGCACGCACCCCTAGTTTTGCCAAATCCCCTCGTAGCCATGCCTACTGGGGATTATCTCAAGTATATGCCTAAGTTTATAGGGGAAGGGGATTTCATTGCTGAAGAACATCTAGAGGCATTTTACAACTATGTTGAAAATATTGACATAGAGAAAGAAGATAAATGGACTAGGTTTTTTGTGCAAAGCCTAGATGGTCAAGCTAGGAAGTGGTTTAAGGAACTTCCTACTGGATCAGTGGCAGGCATAGAGGCCCTTGATGATATTTTCCTAAAGCATTGGGGAGAAAGGAGACACCACCTCTATTATATCACGAAATTCAGCAACCTGAAAAGAGAAAATGGGTTGTCTGTCTCCAACTTTACCAAGAGATTCAACAATATGTACAGCAAGATCCATATTGAAATTAAGCCCACTGATACCTTAGCTAGGATAACCTATGCAAATTCCTTTGACTCTGACTTTTACCTACTTCTCAGAGAAAGGAGGTCTTCCTCCTTATCACTCATGCAGGATGTTGCCCTGAAGGTAGAGTCAAACATTCTGGCATCTCAGAAGGTCAAAGGGAAGATAGATAAGAAGAAGCAGCCAACAAACCCTAGTGTGGCTTCTGCATCAGAGAACAAGATTGAAAAAATGACCAAACATTTAGAAAACCTGACTGCTGAAATGTCTAAATTGAAGGACCAAGGACATCTTCCTGTGAGGGGTAAAGGGCCAAGTGACTTTGCTCCTCGAAACCCTAATTTTTTTCCTTATAGAAGAGGAAACCCCCCAGTTCAAATTCTTAGAAGGGAGAGGAATCAAGGGGAAGATCAGAGAATAAGAGCTCCATTCCAAAATGTTGTATTAGAAGAAGAGCTAGAATTCATTGAAGAAGAAGGAGAAGCTGAAGACAACATCCATTGCATGGAAGATGAGGTGGACTGCTCTTTTCTGACACAGGCAGAATATGAAGAAGCCCTATTTGATGAGCAGATCACTGAAGAGGTTATCTATGAAGCTTATAATCAGGGAGGTTACCAACTCAGGTCTAGATTGGTCACTCCTCTCAAGAAGAGTGCTGCACCGGTCAAGCAGCCTGCTACATCAGCTAGCAAGGTTGTTGTTTTACCGAAGAAGGTGGTTGTCACATCCAAAGCATTGCAGAAACCAGCACCTTCAGCCATACATGATCAAGTCCAACCCAAACCTACAGCTCATGAGGTAATATTTCCAAATAGACTGCATTATTCTTTCAACCTTGAGTCTGAAATTCAAAAATTGAAAATCCCTTTCCCTTTAATTGAGCTAATGAAGAATGATGCATTCAAGTCCTCCATTATGAATTCCCTTCAGCCCAAGGAGCACATTGACACTGACTTTGTGAACCTGAAATATGACAAGCCTATTGTAACCCTGAGCCCCGTGATCAAAGACCTAAAGGACTCATGCCCACCATTCTACATATCCTTGGATATCCATGATAAAATCCTCCATAACTGTCTGCTGGATTCAGGAGCCTCTCATAACCTAATGCCAAAGGATGTGATGGATGAACTTGGCCTCATTATCACCAAGCCCTACCATGATTTATTCTCCTTCAATTGTAGGCAGGTCAAGTGCTTGGGCCTCATCAAAGCCCTTGTTGTGAACCTAACTTAGCTACCTTTGAAAAGCATCATGATGGACATTGTAGTGCCTGATATCCCTCCAAAATTTGGCCTCTTGCTGTCTCAGTCATGGAGCAAAAGACTAGGTGGCACCCTTCAAATGGATCTCACATATGCCACCATTCCCATGTTTGGAGGAGAGACTAAGATGTTGTATAGGGAAAATCAGCTGGCATACATTATAAGTAAGGAGAGCAACTCAGTGAATCACCCCATCTATGCAGTGGACACTGATTTTGGGTCTTGCATTTTGCAAATAGATCATTCTCAGCAGACATCAGTCCATCTCACTAAGCCCACCTGTTAGCAGCCCAAAGAAGTAACCACAGCAATCTAGACCATGTATTTTGATGGGGCTATCACTCAAAGATCAACAGGTGCAGGTGTAGTGTTGAACTCCCCATCTAAGGAAAACATCCACCTATATTATAAGCTTGATTTTAAAACCACTAACAACATAGAAAAATATGAAGCCTTGCTGCTAGGAGTGAAAGCTGCCAAGGAGATGGGGATCATGTGCATGAAGATATTTGGAGATGTAGACCTCATCATATAGCAGGTCAAAAACACTTTTCAAAAAAAAATATATCAGACTGAAGGCCTACAGGGACAAGGTATGGAAACTCAGAGACTCCTTTGAACTGTCATATATTCCAAGGGCTCTGAATCACCTGGCTGATTCCTTGGCTATCTCTGCAAGTCGGTTTTCTCCTCCTTTACCCCCTAAGCTCAGCTATGATGTTCAGGTCAAGTACAAACCCTCTTTTCCAAATAATGTAAAATTTTGGAGGGTGTTTGAGAATGATGATGAGCTTAGTAAATTCCTTCAGTTAGTAGATGAATTTTCTAACATACACATAGATCAGGAAAACCTAAACATGGAGGAATCCAAATAGCTCAAGTTAAAAGATAAAGTGGTAGATCAGAACATTGTCCAACTGCCCAACAGCTACATACCTCGAGGTCTAGTACCACTGGAAGAACGGTTTGATTACAATGACATCCCTTTCAAGCCTGCCAAAAAGGAGCTAGACACTACTATCCAAGAGCAAAAAATAGGCAGCCAAAGCCATCCAAAACTGATAAATCTGTCCACTGGGCTGACTGCTGGTCAGAGGTCTGAATTTTGCAGCCTGATAAAAGAGTTTGTTGATGTTTTTGCATGGGAGTATAGTGACCTAAAAAATTATGACACCAATATCATCCAACACAGGATTCCTTTGGAGAAGGACACCATTCCTTTCAAACAGAAGCTGAAACCCATTAGCCCTCTCCTATTACCAGTGATTGAAAAATAGATCCACAAGCTCCTCAAAGCCAAGATCATAATCCCCCTCAGGTATTCCAAGTGGATTGAAAACCTAGTAGTGGTAAGAAAGAAAAATGGAGAAATCAGGTTGTGTGTGGATTTTAGAAACCTGAACAAGTGTTCCAAGAAAAACAACTATCCACTGCCCAAGATGGAACACCTGCTGCATAAAGTATCGGGAGCTAGGGTTATGTCCTTCCTTAATGGATTCTCTGGATACAACCAAGTTGTTGTGCACCCGAATGACCAAGAGAATACTTCCTTTACCACCCCCTAGGGCACCTTCATGTATGCTAAAATACCATTTGGGATAATGAATGTTGGGGCTACTTTTCAAAGAGCCATGGACCTAGCTTTTGTAGGGATAAAGGATAAGTTTGTGCTGATATATTTGGATGACCTAACAGTTTACTCTCACAGCCATCATGACCACTTGCAGCATTTAAGGAAGGTATTTCTGAAGTGCAGAAGGTAGGGAATATCACTGAACCCTAAGAAGTCCCAGTTTGCACTCAATGAAGGAAAGCTCCTAGGCCACATAGTCTCAGCTAAAGGTGTAAAGATTGATCCAGTAAGGGTAGAGGCAATCCAAAAGCTGTCAATACCAAGATCAAAAAGAGACATTCAGTCCTTTTTAGGAAAGATAAAATTTGTCAGGAGGTTCATCCCTAATTTCTCCGAGCTAGTAAAGCACATAACAGTCATGCTGAAAAAAGATGCAGAAATAAAGTGGGTTGACCAGGAAAGAAACTCTTTTGAAGACATTAAGAAAGCTATCATGGAGGCCCCAACCCTGATTAGTCCCGACTACACCAAAGGTTTTTACATTTTCACTTTTGCATCTTACGAAACAGTGGCAGCTGTACTATTACAAAAGAATGATGAGGGTCTTGATCATCCAATTGCATTTTTCAGTAGAACCCTAAGAGATGCTGAGCTGAAGTATGACCCAATTGAGAAGCAAGCTTATGCTCTCATAAAATATTTGAAAACTTTCAGAATCCACATTCTCCATGGAAAGGTCATTGCATATGTCCCTTCAGCTACTGCGAAGGATGATTTGACTCAACCTGACATTGATGGGAAGAGAGCTAAGTGGATTACCAAACTCATTGAGTTTGATATAGAGGTGAAACCCACCAAGCTAGTAAAGGGACTAGGTCTAGCCAAACTCATGGCCAAAGAAAACTGTGAACTGATGGGAATAAATTTCACATGTGTCAAATCATCAAAGGCGTATACTATGGTAGAGGCAGAAACAGAAGTAAATCAAGATCAGAATGGCATTCCATTAGTAGCTGAAAACATATCTTCATGTGAGTGGTACTCAGGTATCATTCAATTTTTACAAAAATTAGAAGTTTCTCCTGATCTCACTCCTAACCAAGCACGAGCTCTTAAGTTGAAATTTGTTAATTTTTGCATAATTGACAAACTGTTGTACTGGAGATATTAGTCTAGAATTTTGATAAGGTGTCTAGATAAAGAGGAAGCAGAGCAGGTCATGCATCATTTTCATTCCAGCACATGTGGGTGCCACCACTACTGGAAAACCACAACCCACAAGATCTTAAGAGCGGGATACTATTGGCCAGTCCTCTTTGTGGATGTATGCACTTTTGTAAGGGCCTGTGACCAATGCCAAAGATTTCTAGGGAAGCAGCAGCTCAAGTCCTTGCCCCTTAGGCCTATTGTGGTGAATGGGCCTTTCTAGCAATGGGGTCTAGATTTCATAGGTGAAATAAATTCATCTTCCAGTGGATAGCATAAATGGATCTTAGTAGCCACTGACTACTTTAGCAAATGGATAGAACCAATACCCACCAGGAATGCCACTCATCAAGTCATCATGAGATTTTTATATGAAAATATCTTTAGCAGGTTTGGCTGCCCAGTAAGGTTAGTAACTGATAATGCACCATCTTTCAAGGCTGGGGCATTAGTTAAAATGTGTGAATCAATGGATATTCAACTGGTGCACTCCAAATCCTATTATCCCCAAGGAAATGGCCTGGCTGAGTCATCCAACAAAAGCTTAGCAGAATCATCAGGAAACTGCTAGAGACAAATCAGAAAAGATGGGATTCAAAGCTTAAGTTTGCTTTATGGGCTGATAGGATGACAGACAAAATATCCATAGGGACTTCTCCATTCAAGCTATTTTATGGCACTGAGGCAATTTTTCCTATCCAGCTCATCCTTCTACTGGCAAAGTTCTTTCAGGAAGAGGAAGATGAACCAAATGATATGGTGAGAAGGATGATGGATTTGATGGAGTTACCGCAAATAAGGGAGCAATTTGTAGGAAAATCAAAAGCTCATCAACAGAGGATAAAGGGCATGTTTGACAAAAGAGCAAAAGTAGACAACTTCCAGGTTAGAGATTGGGTCCTCAAGTGGGATGCTGTTAGACAGGACAAGGGAAAACATGGAAAATTTGAATCTTTGTGGATTGGCCCTTTTGTGATAGCCCAGGTACATAAGAATAACACCTTCAAATTGTAGAATCTAGAAGGTGAAGATGTATTCGACAGCCTAGTGAATGGGAAGTTCTTGAAACTCTATTTTATTTTAGGCTCTGAGGCCTTATTATTGTAAATTAGTAGATAGTAGGTTGTTTTGCTTTCAGAATAAACTCCATGCCCAATGGAACAGTAAATGATAGTGTTAAGTTACTTAGTTGCTTTTAGGGAAAGGAATTTTTGGTCTGGGATTCTTGGGACCTCACTGGGAGGTTCGCATCCCCAAGTAGGAGCCAAATGTTATCTCCCAAAATAATTTATTTTGTTCGTATGAAGAATTTAACTCATGCAACGAAGGATATGAATATCACTGACAGTTTGAAAGCCTATGTTTTTTATTTGGATGAAAATTTCACAAGTCATAGCTTTCGATGGCCTAGGTGAGGACTATCATAGCTCATTAGCCACCAAAAGGCTATGTTTCAGCGGCTAAACAATTGAATGCAGGCCAAAGGCAAACCACCGAAAGCAGAGTGAGCAAGCAGAGTCAAAGTAACACTTTTGGTGGCTTAGGTGAGACTATAGAAACTTGTTAGCCACCGAAAAGGGTGATTTTCGGTAGATTAGAAAGGGGTGCAACATATACACTAACCACCGAAAGTTGAAATATAAATATCGAGTGGAAAACCATTTTCGGTGGTTTAGGTGAAAGCTATGACATCTGTGTTGACCACCGAAAGAACATGGTTGACAGCGGTCGGAGATTTAGTCCTCTATGATGCCGATGTTTCGGAGTTTTATTCCTTTATGTCGTCGACACTACGAAGAGTCTAGTGGGTTGAGATTCTGATCACCGACGCATTAGTGGTTAGAGCTTTCGATCGTCGATGCTTAACTGTCATGACATTAGTTGTTTGAAATGCTGACACTGCAACAGCGTTCGGGTTTAAAGTTTCGATGCATTAGCGGTCAGAGCTCTAAATCACCGATGGGTTCATTAGTGGTTTGAATCAGCAGTTATAAAAGGGTTTCTCAAAGTCTCTATCTGCCGAAAATGGAAATTCACCACAGGGACGGGGTAAATATTCCAGTAGTTTAAGCAAGAAATTTTTCAGTGGTCAACGTAAAAAATCACGGAGGATCTAAACCACCGAAAGGATAAAATGGGGAAACGGTTGGGAACTGTCACATCCAACCCCATCAGCAAGGAAAAAGGCCATTTTAAAGCATGATTACCCACCGAAAATACCTGGAGTCGTGTGATTGCATGGGAAATGAATGAAAGGAGTCGTTAGGAAAGTAGCACAAACTGGTCTGACTGCCAAGCCTCCAGTTTCCCTCCACCTGTCCTGAAGACCATTAAATAGCCATCGAATGCTCTGGCTGAAGCAAATTATGGAGATATGGGAAAAAATATCTTAAGGATCGAGCTGCTGTCATCATTTTGGTGACCTCAACTTCCATAAAAGACATAAATTCCTCATAATCAGTGCCTTGGGACCCCATCGAATTTCATTTTCAAAATTAGCATTTTTCTCATCATAAAAAGGAGCTCTGAAGGAGTAGCTTGCTGAAGCACACTGTATACAAAGTTTGAAGGTTGTTTTGCAGGTACCCAGGAGATACACCCTTCAGGATGAAGAAAAGTGGACCAGCTCTCAGACAGGAGCTAGGTGATGTCAGTTATTTAGAGACCCATCCAGAGATTTGTATATTGTTCAAGGAGGTATGCTGCTACAAATATTGTGAAAAAATATAGGTTTTTCATCAGCAGGTGGTTGAAGCTTTTGCCCTGTCATTTGATGGTTCAAAAGTAGTCATAGGAAGGGAGGAATTTCTCATACATGAAGCACTAATCTCAGAGGTGACTGAACTCCCTTGCACTGGAGAGAATTGGTTCAAGACCACCATACCCAAATATGTGGAGTTCAGGTCATATCTCAAGCCTGAGCATAGGGGAATGATATGGAAGAAGAGTGTGCCATCATCATGGCTGGAAGAGAGCTGGAAGCAGCTGCTAAAGGCCATTGTGGTCTATTTGACCTGTGAAGGAAGATACAATAGAGCAATGATCTATCATTTCAAACTCATGAACCACTTCACAGGTAAGAACCCTCTTAATATGCCCTTTTATTTACACAAGAGTCTAGGGAAGATGGCCCATCAAGTAAAAGCCCATCCATCCAAAATTGCTAGCAGGTTGTGCAACCACGGTCTTATCCAGCTATTGGTCCAGGAATCGTTGAAGAAAAGAAACATTGCTTGGCCCTATTTCCTATTCTGGAATGGCTTTGAGATAGGCCTTCATCCAGACGAGAAAGGAAAATCTCCTGCAAATAAATCCAGCACTCCAAGGAGTGGGAGAAAAAGGAGGAGGGCCATTTCCCCAGCTACGGCAACTGAACAACCTCCCTCCTCCTCCAAAACCAAGAAGGCAAAAAGGAATTTGAATTTCAATGAGAAAGGTCAGGGGGCAGAAGCACACCAGAAGAATTCTTAAACCTACCTTATTCAGATTCTGAGGAAGAAAAAGGAGAGGATGCAGCCCTAGCTCTGCAAATTGTTCCATTTACTGAAGCATTACCATTCCCCACACCACAGGAACAAGAAGAACCAGTTGAAAGGGATTCCTCCAGCAAACCTAGAAGTCAAAATATCAATCAGCTACTAAGGCAGGTTTATGAAATGGAGGCCTTGGAAAGAGAACTGAAGAGAAACAATGAAACATTGACTAGAAGAAACAAGTTGTTGCACAAGTCCTACTTGGAGCAGAGAGAGAGATACATCTTCTTGAAAAGGCTGAACACCAGGTAACTGAAGGACAATACCAGGTTACTCAAGATGGTAAGGCTCCAAAGGCTGCAGTTGAAAGAAGCTAAAGCAAACCCTAGAAACCACCTTGCCTTATCAACCCTAGCTGAAGCAGCCATCAGTCTCTAGCCTCCTGAAATGAGCTAGGGCCCAGCAAACACTCCAAACACAAAGCCCTAAGAAGAAGAAGGCTGAGCAACCAGGCTTGGAAAGGCATTTTTGAGCGAAACCTAATAAATTTTGTGAAACAGGGCTTTTGATGGTTAAGCGGGTGCTAGAGAAGTCTGTTAGCCGTTGAAAGTTCCTCCTTTCGGTAGTTAAAAGTTTTGATAGACTGGCCGCTTAACCATTGAAAGTGTACGGAGATTTAAAAGCAAGTTTTTGACAAAAACAACCAGATTTTGGAAACTGTCGATGGCTCAGGGGCATAAGTTAAAGATAAAAGGTGCTAACATAAGTATCAAAAAGGGTCTGTTAGATCTATTATGACAAAACAACGCCATAAAGTCATCAACCCAAATTGTCAAGGAGAAATCAGTGGGTTAATTGACAGTGGACCAGCAGCAGTGATCATTAGCGACTACTTCAGTTATTTAATGTTCAGTCAGTGAACTAAATCTTCATTATAGTTAGACAAGTAGTTAGTTAGGGTTTCAAACCCTAATTTGCAAAAACTGTTACTTTTGATTATTTTTCTAAAAAACAGATCCAAGTTTTAGGATCTGTCCATTTTGTAAAAGGCTATAAAGCCTAAGATAGATTTTATAATAAAGGTTCAACTTTAGGGATTTATAAGCCTATAAGGCTTTCACGCTTCTCATTTTAATTATTCATGAATATAAGCTCTTTTGTTATGATCTATTCAGCCATCATCTCTTTCTTTGCTACACTTATGCCTGAATGTGTATTTAGGTCATTTTCAGATTGATTAAAAAGTTGATAGTTGTCATCCTATTAGTTTGTTAGTGCAATTTTATTTATAAATGCCATCCTTATCATGACTTAGCCATTTATATGCATGTGTTTTGTATGTAAATCTGCCGACCTGATGAGTTCTTCATCCCTGCACTTTATTGTCAAACTTCTGAGCAATTGTAACTAAAAGCCTTGTAATTGAGTGAGTTTTATGCATGCCTTGAGAGTGGAAAGGTTATATAGGTCAACTGATTTAATCCATATCAGAAAACCCTAAAAATATTTTAAGTTACCAGGCATCCTCGAGCTACAACCTAGAGGAGTTTCCTAGAGTGATAGCAGGTCCTTTTCTTGAAACAAAATTAACATGTTGTTATGTAATGGCATAAGGCATGTTCATGAGATTAAAATATACATCAATAAACTTCACAACTAAAATTATTGACACCTTTCCCAACTTCCTTCTAGTCATCACAGGCACATCATAAGTCTTGGCCCCATCCAAGACCATCAAATAGTTTTCATTGTTCCCGAGAAACTCTTTGAAAATTTTCAAAAATTCTTGTACCAAGATGACTCTATGGTCATCCAATAGAACCAATTTAAAATATAAAACACCATACAATTCTCCCACCTTCAAGGCATATAGTGAAATACTCTTGTCGATTCCTTCACTAATAATTTCACTGCCTTGAACGAGGTCATTCTTCTTTATGTTTTACAATGAAGAACTTTTGAAATTCATTAAATTATAAAAATGTGGGTCTTGTCGATGTCCACTTAGGATACCGAATGTTATCCACTCACTACAGTCACATTCATGAAAGAAAGGTCAAGCCTTCTTTCACCTTGCAGCTCATATTCTTGAACTCTTGCCATGAACTTTCTCAAACCTGCTATGAGGCAACCCATACCTCCAACTTTGAATTTGAAGTCTATTGCGCTTTGACTTCTTCCAAGACTTCCAAATTTTTCTTGAAATGGAAATTGATAGAAAAATGGTTCTTGAAACAAAGGAAATAAGCAACATTCTTACCTCTACACTTAAGGATTTTCTTCTACTTTTTTGTTGTAAAGTTGCCATAGCCTTAGCTATCCTTCATTCTCTTGAATAATCCCAACTTAGGATGCAACCACACCTTTTATTGGACTATCACAAATTGTAAATGTTAAATCGAGGCTTCAACCCATGCAAATTGAGTTGTTCCAACCTAGTGAAGTGACTAAGGAAGATTACCTTGATCTCTTGAATTAGTTGTTCCCAACTGACCATCACAAATTTCATCCTTTTATTCCACTAGTACATAAAGTGCGTTCTTTTATAAAATAATTGCTAAAATATAAGCATAAGGGATTGTTTTCAAAGATATGACTATTGATCTTTTGGTTGCATTATTTGTACTTTCATTTTGTTGTTTTATTTGAAATTACAACTTATGTGTGTTGCAACTAATACAGACATCAACATTTTTATTACTAGCAAAAATACGATTAAAACACATGAATAATGTTTTTAATCATATTTGTTAATTTTAAAAGTTCACTTTTGAATTTATTTTGATCGTAATACACATTAGTTATATCTTCAAATACAACCAAGGCAAAGTAAGATGTAAAATAAAGAAAAAAAATTGGTAATAGTTTTTAAATGTAATTGTATATGTTTAAATTTTGGTTGTTTATACTTGCACATTTTTATAATACATTCACTACATATTTTTTTTTGTAAGTTCAAAGACTATTCTATCGAAGGAAAATAATAGTACAAAAAATGGTACAGAGCTGAAAGTCTGTCTTGCCAAGAGGAAATAGCAAGAAGAAAGGTTCAGTCTGCCCTAGGAGTGACAGGCCATAATTGTCAACATGATCCTCCCTGGGTGAGGGAAAATAGATCCAAAGAAGATGAGACTTAAAGTTTTTAGAAAAAAAAATCTTAAACATCTTAAAGTTTGTATCCTGGGATAACCAGAGTTCATGAAGCATCAAAACTTAAAATCAGAAGCGAGAAACATGGACTATAGCTTGGTGTAGGGATCTTGAGTGATGGGAGTCCAAAGGTCTGTGTTTTGTTGCTTGAATGGATCATCCTTTTCGTCTATTGCACTATTGGGGGAATCCTCATCACTAGAATATTAACTATTTCCTGAGGTGTATTCATTGTTGGATGGCATGCTCTTGACCGGGAAGGGCTCGATTTCCTGAGGGAAACCATGTTGGTGTTACTTTTATCGGCTGAAATGGTCATGATTCTACATTGAGGTGGAAGAGGCAGGGGTTTAGAGTCCATGGGTACAGTGGGGGAGTCCTTGGGGGGATGGGATGCAGGAATGGTTGGGGGGCCTAAGGAACATAGGGGGCCAAAGGTGCAAAAGGGGTAGGAATCCGAGAGGTGGCAGGGGCATTGTTAGGGAGTGGGGCGGGGGGAGGAAGAGTGGAAGAGTGGAGGAGAAGACAGACCAATAAATTCTTCATGACTCAATAGTTTCTCCTTATTTCCATGGTACGACTGGCATCAAAAAGAGAGCTAGTGATCTCATCTTCCCAGTCATCAAGCATCAGGAGAAGGGAGGCCAAAACTTCCAAATCATAACCCTCTGCTCTAGCTAGGGCATTGTAAGGAGTGGGACGCTGCATATGGATGCCTCTACTAGCTTATTTGCATCATGGAGTTCCTATATTTCAAGGCATCATGTCGCAAGTAAGGACCAGAGAAACCAAAATAAAAAATACACAGAGAGCTCCTCCAGATGAGTTGCGAGGGAAGAATGAGCAGGGTGATGAAGGTGAAGGGATGTTGGGTGGATTTGGAAATTAGCGCTACACCCCACAATTCGATGATCATTAAGGGGGGTCAGAAATGGAGTGATGTGGTTGTACTCTCCAGTATCAGCAAGGATTCCATGCACAACAAGTGAATTAAGGGACACAACAATCAAGGAGGAGTAAAGGCCTTATACGGGTGACAACAAGGCATGGTTAAGTGCCTTGTCAAATGGGCCCGTGTTTGTGGAAGGCACATTGTCACCTGTAGCCAGGGAAATATATTTTGCAGCAATAAGGGTTGAATCACGCCTGAGGTTGGAGTTTGGTATCTCTTCCAGAGGGCTCTACTAGAGAAAGGAAGATGAGAGGACTCCCAAATTGATGATTTAGTCAGCAATGAAATTGGCTGCTCGTTGAACATACTGAAAATTGATAGCAACTAGATGAGATAGGAGGATTGCTAGTTGTTGTATATTATGGTCCAGTATCCATCTTGGGGAAACCTTGGTACTATTGGGTCCATGTTGAAGCTTGATCGCCATGTTTAAGATGAGATCGGAATATCCCTCAACAGTGAGAGGAAAGAGAGCATGTGTGAATGCAATGCAAATTCCTTGAAGAAGACCTTTCAGCTTGGTTGTGTTGTTACTTTCAATTCCTATTTTTTCATAGTAAATTCGAATAATCTGACCAGAATTGGATCTGAAAACTCCTCTGAACCCTGATTGACCTAGATTTCCTTTGGAATCCCCGTCGAAGTTAAGTTTGAAAAATCTAGGTGGGTGAGTGGAGGGGTGAAGGGAGTGAGAGTTTGGGGTGATGAGAGATAGAGGAGAGTGAGGGAGCCAATTTTCTAAAATGACGTTTTTCTAGGGGGTTGACCAGTAGATCATTTTCCTGCCACCTTATGAGCATTGTGGTCTCCTTGATATGTTGTTGACAATGGGTCCAAACCTTTTCCACTGTGTTTTTTTAACCCTCAAATATCCTCATATTACGTTTCTTCCAGATGTTCCAGATGAGAAATCCGAGAATGAGCTACCAGATTCTGTTGAGGAGAGGGTTTTGAAAGGGATTGTTGTGCTAACATTTTATGGTTTCTGTAATGTTGGCTTGGAAGCAATTTGTTCTTTTGGAGATGGTAGCAATCCTGTCCCAGAGTTTATTGGAGAGGTAGAATTGATTGAGGAGGTGATCCAAGGTTTCCTCTTGTTCTTTGGATAATGAACATTGTGAGTGTCCAATGAAGCCTCGCTTGAGAATATTGTCCAAGTAATAATGTTCCTGTGTAACATAAGCCAAAGAAAGGTCGTGACTTTGTGCCAGGATTTTGTTCCCCGGATTTTGATCGAGCAAGGATCACACTGTTCATTGGATTTGTTGAGAAGTTGGTAGGATTATTTGATGGTGAGGATACCTTTAGGCTTGTAGCCCCATATGAGAATGCCAGTTGCTTGTCTATTCCTGATACATCGTTGCTGCAAATCCTCCCATAGTGCATTTGAGTAAGCCTATTGTTGTAGCGGATTCCATTTGTCCTATGTAACCCATTCTCAAAAATCCATAGGCTCATTTTCAGACCAAAAGAAGCGAACTTTATTGTGAGTGGGGATCAAGAGAAGATCATGCATAGGATGGATATTGAAGGTTATCTCCAAGGAGGGAAGCTGATTCCATGAGTCTGTCCAAAAATTTGCTGCGGAGCTGTCATGGATTTCCCAGAAGTTGTGTTGCTAGATTATTGGTCTTTGAGAGGTTGCACTACTACATTTTGACCCAAAATCCAACGACCGTCATGTCGGATTTTCGACACTTCCCTGTCGCATGTACGACACTTGGATTTTTTTTTAAGCATCAGAAACTTGTCGTCGGTTATCCGACACCTAAGTAACCATCGGTTAAGCGACACTTAAGTAACCGTCGGTTAAATTTACAGTGTCGGTTAAGCGACAGAAGATCTTCGACGGTAATGAAATTTTTTAGAGAAAATATCCTTCATTCTGTCGGTTAAGCGACAGAAAGGCCGTCGCTTAATCAACGGTAGTCAAATTTTTTTCTTTATGCCGTCGGAAAAGCGACAGGAATAACTGTCGCTTAAGCGACAGAGATAGACATTAGATGTCGAAAAAGCGACATCTATAAGCGTCGCTTAAGCGACGATTGTGATTTATTTTTATTTTTAATATTTTCAAATTGGGTAAATACAGGTATTCGATACATCACCTTTCATCACGTTCTCAGGTGCCAGTTGATAATGGCAGATAGTCTGGTTTTTAGCTACCAACAATAACGGACCTTCAAATATGCAGTTAACAATTGGAGCAATTTCACCATTTGACCAGTTAACCATGACCCAATCAAGGTGACTATGAACATGTTATGAAATGTGCCAGTTCAACCAAAAATAGATTTGTAAGTGATATTCTAATCTCAGTTTGGTGATTCTAATATATTTTGAACTCATGTTTCTTTCATCATCAATGTCAGAATGACATGAATGTTTCATTTAAACTCCAGTTTTCAAAAGGTACATGACAACTTAGGAGCAACCACAGCCATCGCATGCCAGATGAACATACTTCATTAAACATTTGCACTAGGCCAAAGCATATTACCATGAAATGAGTCCTGCAAGATCCAACTAGAAGCAAGAAGCACTTTAACCAACATGCATTTTAGTGCAGAAGATATTATATTATTATAATGTTCAGTATTAGCAATCTATAGTGATACTAGTCATTATTCCGGGATTCCCAACTGGAAATTATTAACCTTACAAATTGGCAATTATGGAGAGGTTTGATAGCGCTGCACAAGGGTATAATAAAATACATCTGGTTATCTGCATAACATCATCCATTTAAGGTAACGTTCAGTTGGTTGTATCATTCATTTTTATTAAATTTCATACGTAAATCATTAACACAAGCAGTTTAATGCTCCCTTTGAAACTTTGATTGAACCTACCAATCCCCTATCATTTCTATTACAGAACTTGCAAGAAAATTCTATGAGGTAGTCGTTCATGGAATACTATGATGACAGCTCACTGGCTCAGGCATGGCATTAACAATCCTAGCCTCTTACAATGTCATGAGGTCATGTATCCATGGATTCTTTATTTAATATTCAGATCCTTTGACCTTGAAAAAATATGCATGTGGACTCTCTCATACTTAAATATTATGTCGGCAAGCTTCTGGTCAGATTTTACATACAAAATGGAATGCGAGAGATCTTGGTTCTTGACCTGTAAAAGTCATGGCGAAAAAATATAGTAATTGCCTATCTTAAATAATTATCTATCATGGACTCTATACTAGCTGTATAACAGCAGCCACACGTAGAGATCCTCCATGGAGAAGATCAGATAGCTCATCAAATAGCAAGGTTGTCCTCCAACCCCAGCCTTTAGGTGCTTTAGGTAACAAGGTTCCTGACTGTGTGAGGCTGCCAAACACCATAACTTCTCTCTTTGATGGGCAAATCAACTACAGACAACACCACAAATAATATTTCAATGTTCATCACCTATCTCTGATAACGTGTAGAATCAAGGCACTATGGACTAAAATATGAACATTAAGTAGATCTTACCTGATACCGAACAGTCACTTTTTCTCTAGTATCTACATATAGATGGACCTGTAAAGGAACAATTATTGAGAAAAGAACTACAGATAGAATACAATATATGTCATCTATATCTCAAAAATGCAACTTTCTCCAGTGGTAAGGCAAGAAAACCAAAATTACCAAGTGTACGACGGCCTTGAGGATCTTCATCATTAAAATCCTGCACGCTGACCTGCCACCACCTCAAACATTGGTGAATATTAGCACTAGAATGCAAAAATCACGAGCATAAATGTCAAGTCCATGTTAAAGAAATTCAAGAAACACCAGCGACTACCTCCTGAAGCAGGCAATGTTTGTTGTAGGTCTGGCCTGTTTAGTTCACAGCTAAGAAATTTTTGGCATTTGGTTTCTACCTTGCATTACTGGATGGCAAAACATATAAAATGAAAGAAACTGAAGTATATACTATAAACAATGTAGGGCTTATGAATAAATCTTTTCCCTTGAAATTACTTTTAAGTTTTAGCAAACACATAAACTTGTCCTTGCATGCTTGAAATGGAAAACATTTTGATTTAATACATGCTCTTCATCTCATTTAACTGGAAATGTAATGAACTAAGAAATTCTCT
>LPNX010473253.1:918561-989573 GCA_001517045.1 Pseudotsuga menziesii
CTCATCAAACATTTTGGCAAGCCCTTCAATGTCCACAAGTTTCTGCATAACCTGTAAACATAAGCCTCTCCCATACACTACAGTATATACATATAATGCAAAATAATTTCCACTCATCCAAGAATGCCTTTAAACAAAAAAAATTACAAGCTCAAGGAAAATACCCATTCTTCCAAAATTAAAATAAAGAGAAAGCACAATTCCATAATCATAGGAAGAATGAAAGCTCACCTTAAACACCTCTGGCCTTGTGCCTTTGATGCTAATTTCTTTGTCATTCCACTCCCCAGAGGACTCAAAACACATGGATTTAAATACAGGGGAACGTGCTTCCAGAACAACTCTGTGGGCATGAAATTTTTCCCCTGATACATCAAATGTGACATCCGCATTTTCAACATATTCAAGCAGTTCCCCAAATTGTTGACCCAAGTTTGATTCAGGGATGTGAATATAGTGCAATCTGGGGCCTTGAATAGCAGAAACCACAACCCCAACTCTCCTAAAGCAAGGGGATGGATCAAAAATCTCTCCTAAATCTGCATGTTCCTCTAAATTTGGAAGGGTATCTCTGTAAATAAAGTCAAGGGATTCTCCACGCAGAGGCAACTCAAGGGATTCTCCACGCAGTATTAACACAAAGGTCACACCAACTTAGGGTTCAAGGTAACCCTCGACACTCGACCAACTCCATGTTCAAGAGAGCAATCACCAAGACACATCGGAACAAGCCCTAAGTTCGTTATCTGAGTTATCTTCTTAAGGCCAGACCAATGTGGCTCGAGATCTATGTCTCTCCTATGCATTGGCTTCGTTCTTCCACGCCAATTCCATGGACATGAAAGCATTAATTTTCAAGACTCTGTAGTTATGAAAGCAACAGTAGAGCTTACTATCCGATGGGAGATATTTCCCTATCTCAGCCCGACAGACAAATGAGAATGTGAGTTTAAAGGATTACAGGATTACATTTTAATAAGTGAACCGATACATCCGTCGCTTAACCGACACAATATTATTGTGGATTGCAAACTTTAGTCTAGATTTATTTGTTTAATTTTCTCAATTCAACAACCCCGCCGTCGCTTAACTGACGGTTATGAGAATATCCGTCGCTTAACCGACGGGTATGAGACTAGCCGTCGCTTAAGAGATGCTTATGACCACAATTTAAAAAAAAAAATTAACTTTGTGATTTTTGGTAGGTTTAAAAGAAAAAATCCACGCGCCGTCGGAAGTAACCGTAGGATTTTGGATCAAAATGTAGTAGTGTTGCTGCATTCCAGATGAGTGATCCTTTGATGTTCTGGGAGTACCTAACAAGATTTTGAGTTGGCCAGTCATCGACATATTTTTTATTCCAAAGTTGTGCCCATTAACTAAGTTTTGGTGATCAAGTTCCACCAAATGTTAACACTTAGAATTTCATTACTTTGCACTGGATCCCTAAGACCCAGACCACCTTCTGCTTTGGTGCAACAAACAGTGTCACATTTGACCAGGGCCCAATGATGCACATTTTTTTCCCCTTTCTAGAGAAAGGATCGTGGTATCGGTTTAATGTATTTAAGGACCCATTTGGGGGTAGCGAGGAGAAAAAATAAGTAGAGAGGCATGGATTGCAGGACAAATTTAATGAGAATGAGGCGTCCAACAAGATTGAAGGTGCGTAGAGTCCACTAAGAGAGATGGAGCTCAAGTTTGGTAATAAGTTCTTGTTGGAATATATTAAACCCACTCATAACTTAGGATAAAATAATTAATCATTATTTGATTAATTATTCACCCACTAGCTTAATTAGTTGAAATCCACTTGCACCTTAAATTCAATACATGCCATCTATATCCTAGGAATGATTTATTTCTAATTTTGGGTTGATATTGACCACCTTTTAACCATCTAGAATTAGTATACAACAATTTACAGCAGATTCTGCTTTATTTTTCTTTTCCTACTTTTCTATGGATAAGGTAAATCTAGTCAAACTAGGAAACTGGGTGCTTTTGTTGCCAACCCATCCTTCATGAATTTTACTCTATTTTCTAGGATTAGCATGTTTTTCCCATCTCCTTGACAACTCACTCATGATTTTTCCAATTCGTGAGGTCCTTAATAGATTTGGGAAGTGCTTTAGCCACCTATGGGGGTTTGCTATATTTTGGTAAGTCGTCCTTTTTGAGCTTTATGAGTTGTCTCCATACTACTCGATTTTCCTACGAGGGATGTACTATTTATGTAAACTAGTATTCATCATTATTAAATGGAAGGATACACACCAATATTCATCTCTTCATTCATGTGATTCAGTCTCTTTTCTTCTCTCTATTTTTCCTGTGTATGCTTGTGAGAATTCTTAGTAGCAAGATCTATTTCCTATGCTTCTTATTAGCATCATTGCTCATAGAATTTATCTATTATTTCTACATGATATCAGAGCTATAGGGAGCACAACCTTTCCACCTTCTACATGGTATCATAGCAGCAAGGTTGATCAAGTTCTATAGAGTTGAGGAGCACACTAGTCTCCTATCCCTCTCTAAAGAAGGGCTTCTCTAGATTACAAGATTTTCTCCTAGTTTTTGTTTTGCAGGTTGCAGAGATTATCTCCCAGAGAAAGGGGGCATATATTCTAGTTGACTCAGATGGTATCCTCTTGGCGAATCACCGCAATGGGCTATACCTCAAGAGGTTCTACGCCTGAGGTCACTGCCATGAGTCGCTTATATTATGTTTTTCTATTTTTCTTTTACACCATTCTTAACACGAGTCTTACATGTTGTTTCCTTGATTGCTCCAAATGGATCCTACCTTGCGTCGCTACATTGGATTTGCTGATGGAGCAAGTAGATGGACTCCAAATCTCGCCTCATCTACATGGGTTATCTATTCCCCGTCACATGAGTTGATCCATATTGACAGAATGTGTGTTGGGATTTCTACCAACAACGAGGCTGAGTACGATGGTGTCACTGGTGTTCTGGTTGCCTCCCTCTAGTTGGGTATTCGTCACCTTGATGTCTTCTTAGACTCCTAGCTACTTGTTTCCCAGTTGAATAACTTCCACCGAGTATGTAATCCTTTCCTCTTTAGAAATTTTTTGTGCACTAAACAGTTGGTTAGAAATTTTGAATCCATCACATTCATACATGTTCCCAGAAACCTCAATAGTGTAGCAGACCAAATGGCTAACGATATTCTAGAGTGGCATATTCATCATCACATATAGGAAATCAAAAAACTGCATCATGCATCATCATATAAAAACATGCATACACATATCATATACACCAGCTAGGCATTTTCATTATAAAAAGAATTGAATAAAAACCATCAAAAGGTGCATCGACGTGCATAAAAATATTTATATATATAAGGTCAATGGTGTTCAGTACAAAATGAGAAGCTCCACAAGCTTTCTCAGCCGAGCATACATAATACAAAAATCCTAGTGCACCACCGCACTAGGGGCAGCATCATTAGCTGCTAGTCGGAATCAGAATCAGAATCCTCCTCCTAGTACTCTAGCTCTGACTCTTCCTCTATATCCTCCTCCTCACTGGAGCTGTCCTTGTCCTCCATAGGCGCGTCTCCCTATGTCACCACATAAACATACCCTGGCGTGACTGCAATCCTCCTCATCAAGGGGATCCACTCGCGAGGCACGCGGTAACACACAGCAATTAGATCACTATCCAAATGCTGCTAGCCATCATCAATAAATCCATCGAGCAAATGCTCGATGTGTTGACAGAGTGCCCATAGGGTACTCTGGGTCCAAGGAGTAGGTGGATCCACCCCCTCAACCTTGCCCCTCCATTGCTCGTAACCCGTGGTCGGCTACGGTCCGACATATACACATATACACAATACATCATTAGTATCAGTCACACACTGGCTACCACTAATCTAGTAAACTATGCATGAATGTAAACACATACAACATCATGTATACGTACCATCTAGCCCCTAGGCCTATCTTGTTGGTCAGGGCATCTCTGGGTCTCCCTTGTAGTCCATGCCTGTGTATAGGTAGTCCTCAATGAGTACTGGAAGCTACCTCCACTGAGCTAGTAGATCCAGAGTAAAATAATGGCCTACTAAGTCACCTCTTTCCTGGACCAACATCTCGCTCCATCTCCGCATCTGGGGCTCTTGAGGCCCACCATCCCACACTGCCAAGTGCAGTCGAAGGGTCGGAACTGCCTCAAAGAGGAAAGAGCACAAAAATGAGGGGAAACATAAATCCCCTCCCACAAACCTAGAGTGATTCAACGAACGTCGAACCACTGTCAAGTACATCTGGGCCCACCCATAGTAGGTTCCCACCATCACATGCTCCAAAATCTGGAGCTGCCCCTCATAGATCTTGTGGGTCCCAGATGACCCCAAGATCCGCAACACCATTGCTGCAACCGCCCGAGTCAAAAGAATCTCAATATCATAAATAAGGATGTACGACCCACACAAAGTAGCAAAGGCATATCAGTTCCTCTCACTAAGGTCATCAAGGGTCACCTTGTGTCCAAGCTTTGACGATGTGTCACCAATCACTCCTAGAATCAGGAGCCCAGTAAAAAATTAAACATCCTGGAGCGTGACCTCAAGCCACTACCCTTGGATAATGAAGCACTCTGTGTCAGTATCCCAAAAAATTACCAATGTATCAAACAATAGCCTCGTGGTCTGCATCAATGGTGCCTTGAAGTACTTCAGCAACCCACTATGGGAAAGTGTATCCCGCACCCACACATTTCTCAATTCCTGTGTCTGCAAGGTCCCAAGGTCCCGCTCTCGCCACACTTGTCAGGTCATCCTACACAAGAACCAAATCCCTGTCAGGAACCATCCCACACACAAAAACGCATCCCATGGATGAAGTCATGACTTTTTCAGCCATTATGTGTGACACAAGTCGCACTAAATCCTTGAGCAGTCGCAACTTAGTCACACCTTTTGGTTGAATAGGTGTGACCCAGGTCACGCATATCTCCTCGATTGGTGCGACTGGGTCGTGACTGTTTGGACAAAAAAATCAACCCATGTTGTGACTTTTTCCTCAAAAAGCATGACCTGGCCCTTACAAGCCCTTTCAGTTCGGCAGGGACCCCTGGATGAGAAAACCCCATTTTAACCTACAAGTCCCAGAACTGAAAACCATTGGTCGAAACAAGAGAAATCAACAAAAGAATTATGGGTTCCTCCACTCCAACTCAGCCCTGAACAGTAACAATGGCACATGGCATGTGGTCCCCCCTTGTTTATAGGCCTCCATTAGGTCTATTTTTCTTTCATACACCACAAGGTCATCCAGACTCCGTTTGGGGTGTTGTTCGCACCATCAGGTTCAGTTTTTTGTCCTTTATCTCTTGGAGAGACCCTAGTCTCCTGCTTTCACTATGATTTCAAGCCAATTCTTGGAATCCACCTCGATTTGTGTGCCACCATGCGAATAGCCATTGTAGAGTTTATGTTAAGCTCTTTTCTGACTCTTAAACAAATGAAAATATCGTCGAGCGTGCTTTCTTCCTTTCACGCTTGTTAAAGTATTTGAAAGAGCATCTATGTAGCCTCTTTTCCCGGTTTCTCAAGATATGAATACTATCAAGAAAAATACCACTTTGGCACATTTAGAACAGAAACATTTCCCTTTGCATCCTTTTATGCTTTATCAGGCATTGAGACCGAACTCTACAAAAAATCTCATCATGGGTTGTCTTTAATATCTTTTCTAGCCTTCTCATCAAGAAAATATTGTCGAGCAAACTTGGTTTCATTCAAGATCATAAAATTATTTGAATGACCGTCCAGTCAGTATAGGTTTAACCTTTTTCGGCCTAATTGGACTACCAATGGTAGAGAATTCTTCCTTCCCAAAAGGTTGGGAGATCTCTCCTGCATACACTTTTATCCTTTTTTGGACTCAGGAGACTACATATGAAAAATAGACCACACTGGAGTCTTATTCCTATTTTTCAGGGTCTATAAACGTGAAAATGCCAACAAGCATTTACCTTCTCAGGATCACTAAAAATCCATGAGATCGTGTCATAATGGTATCTTTCGACGCCACCCCATATATTACAGTCAGGAAGCTTTCCCCCATTGGGTCTCCTTTGTTTAGAGTATTCCATGGTGAGTCTTCCTTGCATCACATGGATATCATTAGTCTAGTTACCTCCTTCATTATTTCCCATTTGCACTTACATTCTTGGTATCACAGCTATGATCCCTCTCCCATGAGTCAGTTTTATTTTCTTCCAGGTCATCCCTACCATCATTACTCTCAATCAAGGATGTTTGAGTCTCCCATGCTCCCCTGCCCCTGTTCCCCCATTCAGTGTCAATCCCTAGATTTTCCCACATATTTGGTTATCCCCCTTGTACTTCTGGTCAAGGAAACATTATTTCCTTGGTCAGTTGCAGGTCTCCCTCTGTCGACAACAATGGATCTATTCCATAGGATAGACCTAGAGCTCTCTGTATCCTGGTTTCATCCACCTTGTTGATGAGTTCCTTGTACCACTTGAGAGGAGTAATTAGTACCTCTCGGGATGGTTGTGTCTCATGTGCTCGACATCAGCTACATCATCTCATCATTGAGATTTGTACATGGTATTGGTCCGTGTAGTATTTGGTCGAAGACCCTGGTTGTCACCTGATTCTAGCACATTGGTGAGTCTATTAAAGGACCCAAACATGTTCATGTCCTTTATGATTTTCGGGTTGCATTGGAAACAATGTTTAAAAGCCCCCAGAGTAGTGCTTCTGTATAGCTTCATGATTGATGCGGCATATTGTACCACTGAGAATATGACTCTCCCTTAGTGAGTCCCTAAAGTTAGGTAAACTTCCAGATCCAGTAGAGCATCAATTGTGAATATATTGCATTTCATGAGAATGCCATGGGTGCTATGTATCAGTTCTTCATATCAGCATTGTATTCATCCTCTCATTGAGGCCACCATTATGTAACATCAGGTGTATATGTATTGATCGGCTCCCTTATTTTTTAGCCTTTATCGCATTATATATTCTTTTTACATTGTTACAAGCATGGGTATGCCCGCCTTGTCCATATACATGCCACATATTCTTTGTATCTCACCCATTATTGGGAACCAATATTAATACAGAAACCAAAATCCACCATGTCTTGATCGAGGAAGCACTGCTTCTTGGAAGGTATCTCCACTATCCCCATGATCCTATGATGTCTGTCGTCCATACGATGAGCTCCCACCCTCACACATCAGGGGGCAAGATGTTAACGCAAACAATTGCTCAAATAGCTCTACATGGCCTAAACCACATCCATACATCATTTTCCTACCATTTTCCCCTTATTTTTGACCTCCACAACTATGGTTTACTCTTATTCTCTCTCGAAAAGCACAAAAAACATTAAAAAGGGCTTAAAACCCCCAAAAAGGGCTTAAAGACCTAAAAAAGAGCTTGAAAACCCCATAAAAAAGATAAAAGCCACAAAAGGGGCTAAAAACCCTAAATAGGGTTCCAAAACCCTAAAAGAGAGAAAAGGCCAAAAAATCATTATAAAAATAGAGTGGAGGTCTCCATCAACAAGATTCTTATCCCTTTTTCATTATTCTATTCCCGTGAGTACGTTGAGAAGCCATCATTCTCAAAATACTCACACTACATAGCCATCGCTTCATAGACACACCATCTCCCAACTTGTACGTTGAGGCATCTTCCGTACTAACCAGGCTGTGGAGACGTGGCCCATATCCAATATCAGGGCATGGTGGCCCATTTTTAGAAGAAGGGTATAATATTCTTGCATTTTATTTCTTGTTTAGTGTAGCTGTCTTTATTTGTTTATTTTATGTTACTAATATCATTTGTTTATTGTAGCTCTTATTTCATGAACTCTGCCCTTCTGTCTCATTGACGAAAGGGAGGTGCTTTTGCATGTAGCAGGGGTAAAAACCCTGCTACGCCTCTCACTAAAGAGATCCTTTAAGCTTAAGGGAGAACAATTCAAAAATATTACAAGATCCAAAAACCTACCTACAAAGCACAAGATTTTAACATTTATAAGATTAATGAATGTAACACCATTCGAAACATTTTTTTCTTTTCAATGAAAATCCACCACCACATGCATAAACGAGAGTAACATAGATTCGTGTGTTAATATAGATGACTTAGCATATTCATTAATAAAAGCAAAGAAATATATTGTTAATTGTAATGGAAGCTTTCCCATGCAGTACTGTCATGTGTCACTTCAAGTCTCAACATATGTTGGTTATATTTTTGCATGTTAACAATATATTACCAGCATATATCCATCTTAAAAGGGGATCTAACAAGCGTCGAGAGGGATCAAATCTCTCGAGGTGCAATCCCTTCCTCCACATTTGCACTCTAAAAAGGGGTTTGTGTAGTCTTATATAAATATATGTTATTCTAATTTTTTAAAATCTAATTTGAGCCAACTTGTTATTTTTTATATATATTACAAGAGGAGCATGGAAGGAGTTACACATCCCCCTTATTGGGATGTAGAATGCGCCTCTTAGCTCAATAATTATAATGTTTTCCAAAACAAATTGTGTAAGGTTCCTTTTTATTTAGGGGATATTATTATAAATAAGATACACATGAAGGAAAAACACAAGAAACAGGAAGAAAGGATAATCTATTGACATGTAATCATGGAAATAGACTTAGCTTCTCTTTCCCTATGATCCTCGTAATGTTAATCACTTCCACGTGTTAGTGCATTTACATGCATAAGCTAGGAAACTAGTGATGGATGGAGGTTGTAGCAACAACTTCTTAGATGCTATTAGGTGATGGGTACTAGCTATCTCACAAATTCAACAGGAAAAGAAGGTGACAAATACACCAGGGAAGAAAGTAAGGGTCTAGCTATATATATGACTATATATTATGTAGTTTCTACTAACCAATTAATTACTATCATTGTTTCTTAATTTTATGATAAATCAAAGTGTCTTATATAAAATTGCAACAATCCTTATTATCATATAATCTTCTAGTCTAATATTTTTTACCCAAAAACATAGGGAAGAATATAAAATCTAGAATCATTAAACATTGACAAGGAATCCATACCTTTTAAGTGACCAATTAGATGTAATGATTTAGATAAAAAATAATCATAACAAAATTTGATCTAACGATTTGTGATCACAATGAATTAGATCTAATGAGTTAGATCACAACATTTTTTTATCTATTGTGTTGTGGTCACAATAAATTTCAGTCAAAACTATGATCACAATGAATTTTCATTTGATGAGTTAAATTAGTACAAATAAGATCTAGTGAGTAATATCAAAACAAGTTTTGATCTAACAAGTTATGATCACAATGAATTTTGATCTTAAAATTTTGATTTATCAAGTTGTTAGATCACAATATTTTCTTTTCTAATCAGTTGTGATCAAAATGATTTTTTATCACAAATTCACCTTCAAGATTGTTGTGATAACTTTGAATTAACAAAATATGGGTTGATTTGTACAACTACTTAAGCAATCGAATTGTTCAAAATCTCTTGGTACAAAAGGGCAACAAAATTAAACCTAGAAGACCGTCAAATTGTTTATTGGAAATACTTATGTCTCAAATGAAGAAGTATTAGTAAAATAATACTCATTTGACTCTTATTGAACATGAATGTAACAAATTTTGATATATTTTAAATAATCCATAAAATTTCAGAATTTTAAATAATCCATAAAATTTCATAACTTTCAAAACCATTTTTCTTACATGAATTTATTTTTTAATTCCAGAAAAGTTTAATTCATTTTTTAGAATGCCAATTTTTTACTGCATCGAATTTTCATGTATATTAATAATATGAAAAACATCTATTTGTTTTGATATTTTGGTTTTTAAGAAAAATGGACATGTCCTTTTTATGCTTTTCATGTGTTTATTTAATGAGATTCAGAGAATATTATCTTAGTTTCTCTTCAAAAACTTATGCTTTTCATATGTTTTTAGGAAATTTAGAGAATATTTCCTAGGTTTGTTGTTTTACTTGAAAATTTGTTGAAATATTCACAACAATGTTCTAACTATACGAGATTAGTTAGTTATAATTATGCTTAATCAAGCCTTAAATCCAATCTAAATACTACACAAGTCTTACAAATATGATGACCATTGCTACATCCCTTCATTGGGGACCTAAAATTTTCCACCCCCAAGTCTATTGATGGGGACAATAGGGCGAATGGAACACTATTACAAACTCATATATCACTTAAACCAATCCATTTAATCTCAGGATCATTCATTTTTCTCACAATTGAGCATTACAGGTAATTCATACAACCATCACATGGACATGGAATTCTTATCCACTACCCTACAAAATGTAAGAAATATATTTCCCTTATTTTCTGAACAGTCACTCAAGATTAGTGTTCTCTTCTATTTCTTTTCAACAAGCTTATCCTATTCATATCTTTTGCACAAGTAGTCCTTAGAATCCTTCTTCTCCCCGTCTTGTATTTTGCTCTGTTTACGAGAATCATTGATTGGAATCTCTTTCAATAGATATGGAATAAATGGGTAGGCTTCACAGTATAATTCCTTGAAACACTCTATGAACCCTCTTGCCACATCCATAAAATATTCACCTTCACAAAATTATGTTGATTCATGCACTTGTTCCTTAATCACCAAAGGTTACTCTACCAAGTTTTTTATTATTTTATCTCTCGTTAGATTTCCTCTTAGAAAAATTTATTAAACCCTTCTTCTCAATAGGTGATTGAGTCATTCCAACAACCTATAATGTCTTCCCTTGTTAGTTCAACGATCTAGTTTTAACAAGATCAATAGTTCCCTATTGGCCTTCACAATTTTGAAGGGTTCTTATCAAGGGATTAAATTGACCAACCCTCCCTTCAACTAATCCATTGTCTTGAAACTAATATTTCTATTGAATCGGTGCCTCCTTGCACTTATTAGACCTAACACTTAAGTTATTTTACACAAAATAAATTTTCAACTTCCTTCTCTAGTGAAACAATTTGCACCAAGTGGTGAGTGCCTTTGTCATGAACTGTTGCAACAACTTTTCATGAAAGTTTCATCCTACCTATAATTTCTTGCCTCTGGTTTACCAAAGTGAAAAACCAATCCACTTTCTCTAAGACTATCTCCACCAAAGAATCCAATGTTGGTTATTCTAAACACCCAATGGTCCTTTTCTTGAAACAAAATTAACATGTTGTTATGTGATGGCATAAGGAATGTTCATGGGATTAAAAAATACATCAATAAACTTCACAACTAAAATTATTGACACCTTTTCCAACTTCCTTCTAGTCATCACAGGCACATCATAAGTCTTGGTCCCATCCAAGGCCATCAAATAGTTTTCATTGTTCCCGAGAAACTCTTTGACAATTTTCAGAAATTCTTGTACCAAGATGACTCTATGGTCATCCAATAGAACCACTATAGAATATAAAACACCAGACTATTCCCCCACCTTCAAGGCATATAGTGAAATACTCATGTTGATTCCTTCACTAATAATTTCACTGCCTTGAACTAGGACATGCTTCTTTCTATTTTACAATGAAGAACTTTTGAAATTCATTTAATTATAAAAATGTGGGTCTCACTGATGTCCACTTAGGATACTGAATTTTATCCACTCACTACAGTCGCATTCACGAAACAAAGTTCAAGCCTTCTTTCACCTTGCAGCTCAAATTCTTGAACTCTTTCCATGAACTTTCTCAAACCTGCTATGAGGGCACCCATACCTCCAACTTTGATTTTGAAGTCTATTGCACTTTGACTTTTTCCAACACTTCCAAATTTTTCTTGAAATGAAAAAATTGATAGAAAAATGATTCCTAAAACAAAGGAAATAAGCAACATTCTTACCTCTACATTTAAGTATTTTCTTTTACTTCTTTTTTGTAAAGATGCCATAGCCTTAGCTATCCTTCATTCTCTTGAATAATCCCAACTTAGGATGCAACCACACCTTTTATTGGGCTATCACAAATTGTAAATGTTAAATCGAGGCTTCAACCCATGCAAATTGAGTTGTTCCAACCTAGTGAAGTGATTGAGGAAGATTACCTTGATCTCTTGAATTAGTTGTTTCCAACTGACCATCACAAATTTCATCCTTTTATTCCACAAGTACATAAAGTGCGTTCTTTTATAAAATAATTGATAAAATATAAGCATAAGGGATTGTTTTCGAAGACATGACTATTGATCTTTTGGTTGCGTTATTTGTACTTTCATTTTGTTTTTTTATTTGAAATTACAACTTATGTTTGTTGCAACTAATATAGGCATCAACAGTTTTATGACTAGAAAAAATACGATTAAAACACATGAATAATGTTTTTAATCGTATTTGTTAATTTTAAAAGTTCACTTTTGACTTTGTTTTGATCGTAATACACATTAGTTATATTTTCGAATACAACCAAGGCAAAGTAAGATGTAAAATAAAGAAAAAGAATTGGGAATAGTTTTTAAATGTAATTGTATATGTTTAAATTTCAGTTATTTATACTTGCACATTTTTACAATACATTCAATACATATTTTTTTTGTAAGTTTGAAGACTATTCTATTGAAGGAAAATAATAGTACAAAAAATGGTACAGAGCCGAAAGTCTATCTTGCCGAGAGGAAATAGCAAGAAGAAAGGTTCAGTCTGCCCTAGGAGTGACAGGCCATAATTGTCAACATGATCCTCCTTGGGCGAGGGAAAATAGATCCAAAGAAGATGAGACTTAAAGTTTTTACAAAAAAACATCTTAAACATCTTAAAGTGTGTATCCTAGGATAACCAGAGTTCTTGAAGCATCAAAACTTAAAATCAGAAGCGAGAAACATGGAATACAACTTGGTGTAGGGATCCTGAGTGATGGGAGTCCAAAGGTTTGTGCTTCGCTGCTTGAATGGATCATCATTGTCATCTATTGCACTATTGGGGGCATCCTCATCTCTAGCATATTTACTACTTCCTGAGGTGTCTTCATTGTTGGATGGCGTGCTCTTGACCAAGAAGGGCTCGATTTCCTGAGGGAAGCCATGTTGGTGTTACTTTTACCGGCTGAAATGGTCGTGATTCTGCGTTGAGGTGGAAGAGGTGGGGGTTTAGAGTCCATGGGTACATTGGGGGAGTCCTTGGGGAGATGGGATGCAGGAATGGTTGGGGGTCCTAAGGAACATAGGGGGGCGAAGGTGTAGAAGTGGTGGGAGTCCGAGAGGTGGCAGGGGCATTTTTAGGGAGTGGGTGGGGGGAGGAAGAGTGGAAGAGAGGATGAAAAGACAGACCAATAAATTCTTCATGACTCAATAGTTTCTCCTTATTTTCGTGGTCTGAATGCCAGCAAAAAGAGATCCAATGAGCGCATCTTCCCAGTCGTCAAGAATTAGGAGAAGGGAGGTCGAAACTTCCAAATCATAACCCTTTGTGCTAGCTAGGGCATTGTAAGGAGTGGGACACTGCATATGGATGCCTCTACCAACTCGTTTGCATCATGTCATTCCCATATTTCAAGGTATCATGGCGCAGGTAAGGACCAAAGAAACCAAAATAAAAAATACATAGAGAGATCCTCCAGACGAGCTGCAGGGGAAAAATAAGCAGGGTGATGAAGGTGAAGGGATGTTGGGCAGCTTTGGAAATCAGCGTGGCACCAGACAGTTCGATGATCATTAAGGCGGGTCAGCATGGGAGGGACATGGTTGTACTCTCCAGGATCAACATGGATTCCACGCACAATAAGTGAATTAAGTGTTGCAACAATCAAGGAGGAGTAAAGGCCTTAGACGGGTGANAGCATGGGAGTGACATGGTTGTACTCTCCAGGATCAACATGGATTCCACGCACAATAAGTGAATTAAGTGTTGCAACAATCAAGGAGGAGTAAAGGCCTTAGACGGGTGACAACAAGGCATGGTTAAGTGCCTTGTCAGCTGGGCCCGTGTTGGTGGAAGGCACATTGTCACCCGCAGCCGGGGAAAGATCCTTTGTAGCAATAAGGGTGCAATCACGCATGAGGTTGGAGTTTGGTATCTCTTCCAAAGGGATCTGCTGGAGAAAGGAAGATGAGAGGACTCCCAAATTGATGATTTAGTCAACAAGGGAATTGGCTGCTCGTCAAACATGCTGAAAATTGATAGCAACCAGATGAGATATAAGGATTGATAGTTGTTGTAGATTATGGTACAGTATCCATCTTGGGGAAACCTTGGTACTTTTGGGTCCATGTTGAAGCTTGATCACCATGTTTAAGATGAGCTCGAAATCTCCCTCAACTGTGAGAGGAAAGAGAGCGTGTGTGAAGGCAATGCAAATTCCTTGAAGAATACCATTCATCTCGGTTGCGTTGTTGCTTTCAATTCCTAGTTTGTCGTAGTAAATTCAAATAATCTGACCAGAATCAGATCTGAAAACTCCTTCGAACCCTGCTTGACCTAGATTTCCTTTGGAAGCCTCGTCGAAGTTAAGTTTGAAAAATCCTCTTTCCGAGTTTTCTAAGTAGGTGATTGGAGGGGTGAAGGGAGTCAGAGTTTGGGGTGATGAGGGATAGAGGAGAGTGAGGGAGCCAATTTTCTATAATGAATTTTTTCTAGGGGGTTGACCTATAGATCCTTTTCCTGCCACCTGATGAGCGTTGTGGTCTCCTTGATATGTTGTTGACATTGGGTCCAAACCTTTTCCACTGTGTTTGTTTGACCCTCAAATATCTTGATATTATGTTCCTTCTAGATGTTCTAGATGAGAAATCCTAGAATGAGCTACCAGATTTTGTTGAGGAGAGGGTTTTGAAAGGGATTGTTGTGCTAACATTTGATGGTTTCTATAATGTTTGCTTGGAAGAAATTTGTTCTTTTGGAGATGGTAGCAATCATGTCCCAGAGTTGATTGGAGAGGGAGCATTGATCGAGGAGGTGATCCAAGGTTTCCTCTTGTTCTTTGGATAATGAACATTTCTAGGGTCCAATGAAGCCTCGCTTGAGATTATTGTCCAAGTAAGAATGCGCCTATGTAACACAAGCCAGATAAATGTTGTGACTTTGGGCCAGGATTTTGTTCCCCTGATTTTGATCTAGCAAGGATCACGCTGTTCATTGGAGTTGTTGAGAAGTTGGTAGGCTTATTTGATGGTGAGCATACATTTAGGCATGTATTCCCATGTGAGAATGTCAGTACCTTGTCTGTTCTTGATACATCATTGCTACAAATCCTCCCACAATCCATCTGAGTAATCCTGTTGTTGTAGCGTATTCCAATTGTCCTAGGTAACCCATTCTTGAAAATCCAAAGGCTCATTTTCAGACCAAAAGAAGCAGACTTTATTATGAGTGGGGATCAAGAGAAGATCATGCATAGGATGGATATTGAAGGTGGTCTCTAAGGGGGGAAGCTGTTTCCATGAGTCTGTCCAAAAATTTGCTGAGGAGCCATCATGGATTTCCCAAAAGTTGTGTTGCTGGATTATTGGTCTTTGAGAGTTGGCTGCATTCCAGATGAGTGATCCTTTGATGTTATGGGAGTACCTGACAAGATTCTGAGTTGGCCAGTCATTAACATATTTTTTATTCCAAATTTGTGCCCATTAGCTGCGAGTTTTGGTGATCCAGTTCAACCAAATTTTAAAACTTAGAATTTCATTACTTTGCGCTGGATCCCTAAGACCCAGACCACCTTCTGCTTTGGTGCAACAAATAGTGTCCCATTTGACTAGGGCCCAATGATGCACATTTTTGTCCCCTTTCGAGAGAAAGGATCGTGGTATCAATCTGATGTATTTAAGGACCCATTTGGGGGCAGCGAGGACAAAAAATAAGTAGAGAGACATGGATTGCAGGACAAATTTAATGAGAATGAGGCATCCAACAAGATTGAGGGTGCGTAGATTCCACTGAGAGAGACGGAGCTCAAGTTTGTTAATAAGTTCTTGCTGGAATATATTAAACACACTCATAACTTAGGATAAAATAATTAATCATTATTTATTTAATTATTCACCCACTAGCTTAATTAGTTGGCATCCACTTGCACCTTAAAGTCAATACATTCCATCTGTATCCTAGGAATGATTTATTTCTAATTCCGGGTTGATATTGACCACCTTTTAACCATCCAGAATTAGTATACAACACTTTACAGTAGATTCTGCTTTATTTTGCTTTTCCTACTTTTCTATGGATAAGGTAAAGCTAGTCAAACTAGGAAACTGGGTGCTTTTGTTGCCAACCCATCCTTAAATACTTTTACTCCATTTTCTAAGATTAGCATTTTTTTCCATCTCCTTGACAACTCACTCATGCTTTTTCCAATTCGTGATGTCCTTGATAGATTTGGGAAGTGCTTTAGCCACCTATGGGGGTTTGCTATATTTTGGTAAGTTGGAATTTTTGAGCTTTATGAGTTGTCTCCATACTACTCAATTTTCCTATGAGGGAGGTACTATTTATGTACACTATTATTCATCATTATTCAATGGAAGGATACACACCAGTATTCATCTCTTTATTCATGTGATTCCGTCTCTTTTCTTCTCTCTATTTTTCCTGTGTATGCTTGTGAGAATTCTTAGTAGCAAGATCTATTTCCTATGTTTCTTCCTAGCATCATTTCTTGTAGAATTGATCTATTATTTCTACATGATATCAAATCTACAGCGATCACAACCTTTCCATCTTCTACATGGTATCAAAGCAGCAAGGTTGATCAAGTTCTATAGAGTTGAGGAGTGCACCAGTGTCCTATCCCTCTCTGAAGAAGAGCTTGTCTAGCTTACAAGATTTTCTACAAGTTTTTGTTTTGCAGGTTGCAGAGAGTATCTCCTAGAGAAAATCAACAAATTCTATATGGGTTCAAAATTTCCTCTAGTATCTCCTTTTAACTATGTTGATTGGAAGCCAAAGATGAGTGCATACTTGAAGAGGCAATGTCTCTTTGATGTCTCCATTGGTGCATTAAGTGAACCTGAGTCTTATGAAGAGAAGACTGATTGGCTAAATAATTGTGTTAGAGCTTATGTAATTATGTGTTTGGGAATGTCTCCAAATATACATCATCTCATAGATTATGTTGAGTATCCATTTGAGCTTTGGAAGAATTTGGACAAAGCTTTTGGTTTGCAGGAAATAGAAGATGAAGCATGGAGAAAACCCAACATATCCTCTTGTTCTCTCTCTCAAGATTTCTTGGACTCTAAATTCTCTGATGAATTTTATCATGATGAATATTTTCTCATACAGTTCATGTTGCTTCTAACCTCCTCGATTCGAATGCTTCCTCCTTCAATGAAGAAGCAAATATTGAAGAGCCATCTTTTCTTGTGTCTCTTGAAGGTGATTTTTATTCTTGTGATACTAATGATAAAAAATAAGTAACATATGGAGCTGATATTGATATTGATGATGATCCTATCATCCATTCATTGTTCTCTAAATATCCTATCTTAGATTCTGAGATCTATGTGCCAGATCCTTCACACTTTGTGCATACCTCTCTCATTGATGATGCGCAACCCAGTTACTTCCAGGATGTTTTCTTAGACACATCAATCCTTATGTGTGTCATACCACTTAACTTACTTGATCTCATGTGATTCAGCAACTCCTCCTTTATTCTTGGCATCAATACTCAGAACCTTCTTGAATATTTTGAACATCTCCTTTTTTCCTCCTTTCATATAGAGGATTCATTACCAGTGTATTCCCATGAGTCTACTGATATGCTTATATGTGATCCTTTGGATTATGATTTAGGATCATATTTTCAGGTTGATACACATATCATACCACCATCCATACCATCTACCATACCTCTAAATAATCCTAACACTATACAAATCCCAAGTTCACTAGTTGATTCCTCATTGGTCTTTTATGCAGTGATATTTATCTTACATGGTTTGAATTATTTCCTATATTTAAGTGGCTGGTTATCCATGAACTTAGTAATATTTGGAATGATATTAAACATGTTTGGATATGTTCCAAAAAATTATGGTTCAGATCTTATGCCCATCCAACATTCATATTTTTACACCTATCAATTTTCCCCAGCTGCTCATAGTTTTCCTAGTCTAGCCCTATATCCTCATGGAGCCATTGAAGCCTTTTTCCTTGCTATTCCATATGATAATATTCATGATATATCATAGTTTTATCAGCCTCATATCAGATATGGAAAGGTGCTACATCAGATTGGAAGATTGACATGTGATTCACATCACAATTTTGCAGCTATTCAGGGAATTGGGTGTGAAATAAATTGTCTTAATTTGTGTACTCTTTGGAAAGGAGTATGCGCATATATATTTTCCATTTAGATTATGTTTATGGATCAGAGTTTTACAGCAACAAGGATCATTTAGATAATTCTCCTACTTCATCAGTTGATGAGATACAAGGAGTCTCTCCTCTTCCTTCTTGCAGGTTCTATACTCTAGTGCATGATCATGGAGTTCATGATTTCTTCAGTAAGTCCTTCATACAAAAGTAGTTGATTCAGCTCATTAAAGTGAATATGAAGATATGTTGAAGACATATTTCAAATTTTGTGCCTCGTCCTATCTTGAGGGAGGATTTTCCCCATGTGGTTTTGCCTCTTTCCTCACTTTTATGGACGTAATAATTGTTAAAGGGTGACCATAGCCTTGTTCCTGGGCCCTATATGCATCTATATTTTTTCTCATACCATCATAAATTCATACGTATAGGGGGATGTTGGAATATATTAAACCCACTCATAACTTAGGATAAAATAATTAATCGTTATTTGATTAATTATTCATCCACTTGCACCTTAAAGTCAATACATTCCATCTATATCCTAGAAATAATTTATTTCTAATTATGGGTTGATCTTGACCACCTTTTGACCATCCAGAATTAGTATAAAACACTTTACAGTAGATTCTGCTTTATTCTGCTTTTCCTGCTTTTCTATGGATAAGGTAAAGCTAGTCAAACTAGGAAACTGGGTGCTTTTTTTGCCAACCCATCCTTCATGAATTTTCCTCCATTTTCTAGGATTAGCATGTTTTTTCCATCTCCTTGACAACTCACTCATGCTTTTTCTAATTCGTGAGGTCCTTGATAGATTTGGGAAGTGCTTTATCCACCTATGGGGGTTTGCTATATTTTTGTAAGTCAGCCTTTTTTAGCTTTATGAGTTGTCTCCATAAAACTTGATTTTCCTATGAGGGATGTACTATTTATGTACACTATTATTCATCATTATTCCATGGAAGGATACACACCAATATTCATCTCTTCATTCATGTGATTCAGTATCTTTTCTTCTCTCTATTTTTCCTATGTATGCTTGTGATAATTCTTAGTAGCAAGATATATTTCCCATGTTTCTTCTTAGAATCATTGCTCATAGCATAAATCTATTATTTCTACAGTTCTTTCCAAGAAGAGTGCTTGAGTGCAAATTCAATAAGAGGGGCACCGAGATATTTTGAGGGTAGGGTGGCCGCTTTGAACCCGAGAATTCTAAAGATGTTTCTCTAGGTAGGTAGGGGTGTGTTGAAAAAAAACGATTTCTGATTTTTCAAGATTAATGGTCATACCCGAGGATTTGGAGAAAGTAGAAAGTAAGTTGTTGAAATTTCTTTCCTCCTGGATTGAGGAATGGCCCATTAGCAGGTTTTCATCCACAAATTGTTGGTGGGTAGTGGGGGCATGCTCAAGGAGCGAGATACCTTTGAGATTTCCTATAGCGGTTGCATGAGTGAGAATTCTCCCCAAGCCTTCCATCATTAGGATAAATATGAAAGGGGAGAGCAGATCTCCTTGCCTTATACCATGGGAAGGATTGAAAGTTATAAAGGGGGCATCACTGATGAGAACATAGAAGAAATTGGTGGAGATGAGGCGTAGGATCTAGTGAGTCTAGGAGTGATTGAATCTAAAGGAAAGCATGGTTTTTCTATGAAGATACAATTTAGTTTATCAAAGGCCTTTGAGAGATCTAGCTTGAGAAGCATGCTAGTTTTTTTGGAGATCTTTAGGGAATGAATAACTTCATGGGATAGAATGATGCCATCAAGGATTTGACTTCCTTCCACATAGACTATTTGTTCCGGAGAGATAAGAGAGGGTAAAAGGGGCTTGAGGCAATTAGCAATAACTTTGGTAATAATTTTATAGAGGACATTGTAGAGAGAAATTGGACGGTACTTACTAGGATTGGAATCTTTGTTCTCTTTTGGAATGAGCATGAGAAAGGTAGCATTAATAGTGGGTAGAATCTTCTAGTGGTTGCATGATTCTTCCACCATTCCCGATATCTTGTGTTTTAGCAAGTCCCAGTAGGAGTGAAAGAAGTTGACTTTGAAGTCGTCTGGTCCAGGGGATTTGTCTTCCTTCATTTTTCTGATGGTTGTTTCCACTTCCTGAAGTGTGGTAGGTTGCATGAGCATAGAATTATGATCTGTCGTGACTAGGGGGAATGTGAGATCTTGTTGAATGGAAGCCTCCCGGTCTTGATCATTTTCTATGAGTAGATCTTCATAGAAAGAGACCAGCTCAGTTTCAATTTCTTTGTGGGTTTCCAGTTTGACACCTTCACTGTAATTTAGATGAGTGATGCGATTGTGCATGCGGTGCTCGACAGTAGAGCGGTGGAAGAAATAGGTGTTGTGTTCGCCTTCTTGAAGCCATTTGATTTGTGGTTTCTTCTTCCAAAAGATATCTTCCTGTTTGGATCTCTCCTCGATCTTGGAATGAAGATGTTTTTCCTACTTGTCAGTATCCTTCATTCTCCCTGAAGTGATGATCTGTTGTTGTAGTTGACCCATTTTTGTTTCTAGAAGGACTTTGCTGGTGAAAATTTTCCCAAAGGTGGTCTTGTTCCAGTGGTTGAGATGATTTTCTAGAAGTTTTAATTTGGTTTACAGCCTAAACATGTAAGAGGATCCAGTGACACGAGTGTTCAACCACAATTCCTTAATTATCTCAGAAAAATTGGGGTGAGTGAGCCAAAAAATTTCAAAGCGAAAGGGTTTCCTCCGGGAAGCCTCATCTAGTTGCCAGTTTAGACATATAGGCCAATGGTCTGAACCGACAACAGGTAGAATAGAAGCAATCAGTTCTTCATTACAGAGCATACGATGTTCAGTGATGAGGAAATGGTCAAGCTTGGAGGCAATACGGGAAGCCCCTCCTCTGTGATTGTTCCAAGTATGGATCTCGTTATTTGTGTGAAGATCAATCAAACTATTGTTTTTCAATGTAATCCTTGAAGATCTTATCTTTCTGTGAGAGTGTGCATCGTCCCCCTCATTTTTCCATGAGATAGGTGATGAGGTTGAAATATCCTCCATGAATATCAATAGGATAAGTCTGATGTTGGGTGAGCCATTAGAGAAATTCCAGGAAGAATATGTTCTGATCAGGAAGTTGCGTACCATAGACATTGGTGATCCTGCCATGAAGATTGGTGCTAATAGGGTGAAACTGAGCAGAAATGGAATGATGAGAGGATAGGAAGTTTTCAAGTTCTACTTATTCATGGTTCGAGGAGATGGTGAGGCCACTAGAGGCCCCCGAGGAATCTACAGAGATGGATTTGCTGCCTCGCCAGAGTCTGACCATAAGGATGTAAATATTGTCACTGTTGGATTTGGTTTCTTGTAACATTAAGATGGTGGGTTTTTCTTGATGGATCTTTTTTTATCATTCTATGCCCACTAGGGCTATTGATACCTCTTACATTCCAGGAAATAACCTTCATTGGTTAACTTTGGACTTGGAGGGGAATAATTTTGTAAGTTGGGAGTATTGTCCCGATTCCACAAGGTTGGTGCCAAGGGTTGCTAGCCTCTGGATATCGATTTTTCATCCTCTACTTCCTTGATGCTTTTCTTTGTTTCCTTGGGATTGCTAATGATGATGCCCAGTTTGGCTCGAGTGTTGGTTGATTGTAATATGTCAATAAGTAATTGAATTTTCTTGGGAGCAATGGTGTGAAGAGTATTATTTTTGCAAGCATCTTCCAGTCCTAAAAGATCTATATCTCCCAGATCTATGTCACCCATGTCTTCATCCATAAAGACATCAATATCTTGTGTGGAGAGTAGAGGGTTATGTTCATGGGGATTGTCTTTTGATAGTTGGAGCTGCTGAATTGGATCATCCTTGGCCGGTTGACTAGGGACGTTTGTATCCTTTCCTTTTTGAGCTTCTTGATGGGGGCACTTTGAAGAGGGGGGGTTTCCTTTTCTTCTTCTGGTACTTCATGTTGGGATCCAAGAACCTCAAAGTTGTTGCTGGTGGAAGGATTCGAGGATTTTCTGACAGTGGGGTTCTTTTTGTCATGTCTTCTTCTATTGGTAACTTTCTTGAAACCTTCTTCATCAGTGGAGGGGTTCTGTTTTTGTTTCATGAGGGATCTATTTTTGGGACAATATCGATAAAGATGGCCATGCTCATGGCATTTCCTGCATCTGAAGGGCACATGTTTTAAATCTAATGGTTGCACCCATTTTGTGTCCTCGTGAGCTAGGGTGATGGATTCTAGAAGGGCTTTATCAATGTGCATTTAGACGCAGATTCGAGAATAGGAGGTGTAGCTTTGTTGTTTATTCTGATCAACAACTTTGAAAAAATCTCCTAGTGCATTTCCAATGTCTTTCATAGTTTCCTCATCCCAGTAATCTTGGGGAAGCTAGTAGAGTCGTACCCAGACTGGAGCCCAAGAGAAATTTTTTGTATCTGGACTGAAGCGTTCGATCCATTTCCTGAGAAAGAGACCCGCAGAGTTGAAAAAGTAAGTCCCTCCTTCAAGCACACGATCCATGTCCTCCAATAGGGAGAAAATGACGGTGAAGAATCCTTTTTAACCAAGCTGTAGGTTGAAGTGCGCTTTTGGCCTCCATTTGACGATGATCCAATTGAGCAGAGCCTTTTCAGTGGGATAGATTCCCATGAATTTCCCAATGAGGGTGTACATCTTCATGTATTTGCTTCTGGCATTAATTCGGGATGGGAGCAAATTGATTTTGGGTTTTTCTATGGACATAGCTATGCAGGTATGCATTCGGGGTTTGACGGGTGTTGTTTTACCATTTCCACTTCCTTGAGATAAAGGATAGTTATTGTTTTAAACGGATTATAATGGAAAATAGTAAGTGCTAGCCCCATTTTATCATTATAGGCCTACAAAACATGTAAACAATGTATAAAGTTAATTTCCCCTATAAAAAGTTTGAATATCAAATAAAAGATTGTCATAATGGTAGTGTTCATTATTTGTTTGAATATCAAATAAAACATTCTTATAATGGTAGTGTTCATTATTTGTTTTTTAAAGAATGAAAACATCATCTATTCAAATTGATTGTCAAAGAAAGCAATTTCATCCAACATATAATATTTATCTTTACCACTAACAAATTATGAACAAAAAAATCATATAGAAATTGTGGATTCAAAAATAACTACTATAATCATATGTATCACCAACATACAAGTGAACAATAGTTTTGTAAGGATCAAGAATATCAATTGGTGAATAATTGCAAATAATAGTACTAGCTACTCTACCAAGCAGTTTGCCTTTAGCTTCATGATCACTTGTCAAGGGAAAACAAGAAGGTTGTCCTTAAAGACAAAAGTGGATATCGTAATAGCCAAGAAACTCTTGATGGTAAATCCATCACCCTCGCTTATATCAAAGGAACCGTGGATAAGATTGCAATACTTCTCAAGAAAGAAAATTTCAAAGTGTTTTTTTCTCCTCGCAATACCCTCAAAGACTTACTGGATTGCACCAAAGATTATATTTATCTGCATAATCATAAAGGAATCTACACTATTCCCTATTCCTGCTCCTAACATTATATTAGTGAGACCAAAAGATCCTAAAACTAGGCATAAAGAACACCGTGTTGATATTAAACACAACCAGGTTAAATATCTTCCTTATCTAAGCACTCTCAAGGCCCTGCCCATTTTATTTGCATAGATAAGGCTCGAATCATTCCTAAGGCCAAACATTATGTCAAAAGAAAGGATCGAGAAGCCATTGAAATTGAGGTCAATTAAAACAATATTAACAGGGATGAAGGATTGAAAATCAACGACTCCTGAAATCTGCTATCCACCAAATAATATTAAAACATTAAAATATCAAAAACTTAAAATTAAAATTCTATTATTAAAAGTTTTAGAATTTGTATTAAAATTATAATCTTTATTTTTTTTAATTTTTAATTTTAAATATTAAATAGATTTTCTTCTTTATGCGCATGATTTTCTTTTTGTATTTTTAGTATTTATTTGGTGCCTTATTATTTTCTCTCTCTCAATAATCTTCCTCTCGATGGATCCTAGCTTGAAAATTGAAATTGGTCAAGGAATGCTCCATTTCAAAATGCAGTTTCATTTTTCTTTCAAATTGCTACGGTGTAAAGGCAAAACAAAAAGACTCCATTACAAAACAATGACCCAAGACCATAATTAGTGCTAAAAAAGCACTATTTGAATGTATAAGAACAACATTGAATTTAAGGACACATGCTATCCTACAATTTCAACTATAAAAGTGCCATATTAAGACAAGAACTATAATTTTGACACTAGGGCATTGTAGCAATGAAGGGGGTGGATGATAAACTGAAATTAAAGAAGGAAAATGTTTAGAATCATTTGAATGCGCTTTTTAGAGAAAGTGAACCACTCTAGAGAGAGTAAAAATAAAAAATTTCAAGTGATTTCTTTGGAAAGGAAGTTTTTAGCATCTTCTAAATGCATATATTATGCACATCTTTAATTAAGTGAACCTAAGTCGAGATAATGCTTATGTATCAGTATTTCTTAATGAGTAATAATTTGTTGTGTCCCCATTATTTTTGTATATAATATTTTGATACAAATATTTTTTTATGGTTTAAATTATTTTTTCATGTGTTTATATTACATTCAATCATGAAATCATATTTTACTCTCTTCAATGTCATTTTTATTTTGTGGGAATGAATTTGAAATCACTATCTAGTTCATAGCCAATATGTAGCAAGGTTTCCCTTTATGCATATTTTAGGTTAGTGAACTTCTATGGAGGGAATACTTATGCTCAAATTTTTCTTAACGAGTGATAGTTTTCTATGTCACCACTATTTTAGTATATGATATTTTAATACAAATAATTTACAGGTAATTTTCAAAAAAATCCGCAAATTTTAAGCTTGGATTAATAGAACTAAATTATTGTGCTATGGACTCCAAGTTAGAATGAACATGTATTACAATTTATTGTTTAAATTAACTTTCCATATGTGGATTTCCACGGATGTGGGTGGTATCCATGTGTTGGAACGTGGGAAGCATGCTAGTTACTAACCCACACGCCAGCATATGGACTGAGGCCGGGCGGATTAAATAGGCTTAGGTTCATGTTAATGAAATTTTTAATGACACTTATGACGACGAATCCTTTCGTGATGGAAATTATGGCTCATAGGACTATCGACATTCATTGTGAAGGGATGGCTAATCCACCCCCTGCGTCTTGTGGGAGATATTTATACGCATGGAAGTCCAGCAACGGTGCCCATTGGAATCGTTTGGTTCTATGTTTGCAATTTATCATTTCCATTATTTGGCTCTCTTCCTGCACCATGACTGCCAAGAAAAGAGGAAAGTCAAGGCAAGGGAGAAGTGGTCAAGGTACCTCGAGCGGTCGAGGGTCTGGGAACTATAGAGGTTGTGGATACATAAATTCAATCTCTAATTTGATTAGAGGTTTAATAGATTACTAGGAGGCGGGTATAGTCTCCCACCATTTCAATTTGGGGCATTTGACATGAAAAATATACCATTACTAGGTGGTAAAAAACATGTTGGGTTTGTTAATGGAGGATGCTCACACACAATGAAAAAATTATAAGGCTATTGCCCTAGACATAAGAGTTAGTATGGAACAAATCTTAGAGAGCCTAAACAATTTGAAAGAAATTTTTGAATGGCCCAAGAAACTTTGTTTGAGAAAAGGTTTGAAGCTATGGGTGCTCAGAAATCTAGTTTGGGTGGGGACAATTTCACTGAAGCCAATTCACATAGTATATTGTTACCAGTAAAGCTTGTCACAAAGCCTACTTGAAAAATTCTATGTATGGAGCTGGAAGACCTAGTTATTCCACGCAAGACGATACTGCTACTTGTGAAAATTCCAGCGGAGGATTCATCGATCTTGGAATACAAGGATTTCCCCATTACTAAAGAACAACGCTCCGACTCCGTCCATGGTGAATGTTCGTGTTAGCAGAGATTCTTATGATTCAGGGAATAATTATTGTGTCTTTCAGTTTTTTTGGCTTTCTATGACAGATAGCTTGTTATCCTATAGGTCTGTTAGCACTGGGTTGATGTTTAAAAACTTAAAGTTCTTCTGAAAGTTTCAGGTCCATTTTCCCTCTTTTGGGAGGGCCTTTTATTGTTTAAAACTTGACAAAACTGACAGTATTTTTGCATGGCTGGGTTGGTTGTTTTACCTTCTCGGACCACCTTGAGGCCATGATGAGAACATCTCTGTAACTTTGGTTCTCGGACCACCTTGAGGCCATGACGAGAATATCTCTGTAACTTTGGTTCTTTTTTATGTTATAATAAACTCCTTGTACAACTTTTAAAAAAAACTTTACATATGCACATATTACATTAAATCAAGAAAAACATTTTTTTATCTCTTCATTGTGTCAATGTTATTTATAATTTGTGAGAGTGAATTTGGAATCACTACCCAATTCAAATACTTGTTATTCCCTGGGAATTACATATTCGCCATGGTTTGGCATTTGTGCACATGTATTTCCAAAATTTTATGATATGCTTTTTACTTGTTTTCTTATTTTTTTAATATCTAACTCTCTTATTGCAAAGTCACCTTTTTATTTTGCAGTGCTCTGTCGAATCCTTGACAACTTTGACACCTACACCTGCTCAGAATTAGCAGACATCAAATCACCTACTATGCCACCTACATACATGCTTCCAGCATGCATGTTGAGTTGCCACCTAAGGTTTCTTCCTCTCTATTTTCTTCCTACATTATTTGATATTTCAAAGAAAATGTCAATTCTCCACGACAAGGACAAGGCAGTCAATGTCTAGGTTCTACTCCATTGCACGTTGAAGGTATGCAGATTTTGAATCCCTTGTTTTGTTTCTTCTACATTTTATTTATAGAATTTAGTCTGGCCTTTGTTCATTCCTTCAATGACAAGTTTGTTGATTTGTTTGGGATGGAGACTCAAGTTGTTCAAGAAGGAAGAATTCAGAATCAATGTTCCTCACGTTGTGATTTGCAATGACTTCGGCGAGAATTTATAAAAATGTTAGGTCTAATATTTAGAGCTGTCGGCTATAAACTAATTTTTTTTTAATTAAAAATATGATCTTACACTTATTAATGTGTTATCTTCCGTACCTGAAATAACCTCGAGATACTTTCTCCTGATGATGAGTCCTACTTTATGACTCGAAACGTCAAGAATAAATCCAGCTAACACAATCTTCCTCTTATCTTCATCATTTATTACATAAAATCATGAACAACTTAATTTATCATCTGTCACAAAATTGCCTCATGTTGTGATTTGCAATGGAAGTCATGTTGTGATTTGCTATGACTTCCAGAGAGAAGTCATCGTTTGTCAAAATATCGCCAGCAAGCAAATAGATCGAACGTTTACATTTAACAAGGTAATCCCCTAGACAAAATAAATTTCTCCAAACTGAGTGTGATCATCTCGATGCCTGCTCGGACAACAATTTCAAAATAAATTCCTGAAGCCCATCCCTCTAATACAACGGGCTTATTCACTATGTATTTAAACGTATGTGAGCTCCAAAAAAAACACATTTATAGAAATCAGAAGCCAGCAATGTAAAGCCTATAGTTTTCAACTAAATAACTTTTATATCTAAGGTGGTCAAACTTGAAATTCTCTAAATAAACTCATAACATGGACTATCTACAAGCCAAATTTTAGCCTTGAATTCCTTATAGATTAATAGATGTAAAGTCTTAGAGCTAATTTCGAGGTTAGAGCATTATGAGCCCATATTTCAATGTAACTTTGTTCCCATGCCTCTTTGACTTGGGGTCCATACATGCACATCTTGCCAACTTCATCCTCCGAGCCATAGCTTTAGTGTTTTTCCACCTTCTACCTTGAAATTGGGTTCCATTGGCCTGCTGGCGGGTGTTCTCTCAATTGCAACTTTTTTCTAATGAATTAATCTAGTATTATATTTAATAATATTCACAGAGACCCTTATTGATATTCTTCCTTCAATTTTTCATTCANCTGCTGGCGGGGGTTCTCTCAATTGCAACTTTTTTCTAATGAATTAATCTAGTATTATATTTAATAATATTCACAGAGACCCTTATTGATATTCTTCCTTCAATTTTTCATTCATTTTGCTAGTTCTATGCCAAGAACGTAGATTTCCTCTACTGTGATGACCTTGGGATCCAATAGTTCTTCCACCAGTCTCTCCTCCCATTCACATTGGGAATGCAATTTGATTACTCAAGTAGAGAGAATGTGGAATTTTCTCAAAAGGGTTTAATGTATATATCAAGAAATAGAAATAGAAATAGCAGCAAAGCTACATATTTCCTGTCTTACGTATTGAAAGCTTGAAGATGTGAAAGATATAAACCATGTTTCAAACTAAAAGTGTGTAATGGTCTACGAAGACCAAGTGTTACAATTCTGATATCATTGCACCATGTAATACAAAGTGAAAATCAAATGTCCATGTAATACAAAGTGAAAACTAAATGTGATCATTCATATACATTCGTTTAATGCACTATGTAATGGTTTTTGGCAATTAAGGACATGTGTGGTATATCTTTGGGTATGTTCTTTTAATGCACTATATAATGGTTTTTAGCAATTAAGGATAAGTGTCTGTGGCATATCTTTGGGTATGTTGAATTTTTAGAAGATCTCTTGTTATAATGATTCTTTGCTTTGGCAAGTTTTTTACATAAATAACGCGATTTTTAGCTTTGACAAGGTCTTTTAATAAACAACATCCGACAAATTTGTAAAAGATTTCTTAATGTATGCAAAACACTTTAACATGTCAAAATTAAGTGGACATAATATTGCAAAGGGCTATTTTAAAGCTTCATGAGTGTCCAATGGCTTTCAAATTGCTACTATAATGAATACTTCCTCTTCTTTGTCTCCAATTTCCTACTCGCAACTCCAACAAAATATTTTTGATTCCAATCCCTAAACTATTGTCTTCTTTGAGTTGTGAAGCTGACTATATTGGGCTACTCCTCATTCAAGATTTCAACCCTTAAAGGCATGGAATATGCAACTTTGCTTCTAAATCTTGTTTTTCTCTCTTCACTGTTACAATGTATAATGTTAATGTCATAAGTATATAATTTGTGAGAGTGAATTTGGAATCACTACCTAATTCAAATACTTATTTTTTGCTCTTCAATGTTTCAATGTATAATTTGTGAGAGTGAATTTGGAATCACTACCTAGTTCATAGCCATTATGTAGCCAAGTTTCCCTTTATGTGGTTCAATGTCTACTAGAGATGTTGCATAAGAACTCCATTCTTCAAGGAAAGGTCGTCTCAATAATTTATCCCATGGTTGAGAAATATTAGATTCTTCAAAAGTATTTGGCTATAAATATGGCCCCACAATACATACTCTTGATCCCACTGATGTTCACAACCTTTTGCATCATATTTAAGAATCAACTTTTAAACCAGGAACATTTCACACTACATTAAAATCGTGGTAAACATAAATAGCTATGTTGAGATAATAAACATATCCATATTGTAATCCATAAATGGAAACAATGTTATATTAGTCATATCATGGCATGAGACCTTGACTATCTTGACTATCACTTGTAATTAAATGCAAAAAGGTATTAAAATTAGTTTTTTTTCTCAGGAAAAAACTTTATAGTTTTAATTTATATTAATCCAAAACAACTTTTTACATAGACTTTATTAGTATTTTAAGAAAATATCACATATTTTAAACCTCCATTGTTGCACATAAATGATGATGTGATATACAATTACAGTATCCTTCAAATAGTTGTCATAGAAGACCCGAGTTGTCACAATTTTTCAAAACAAGCTAAACTATAGATAAACATTCAATCCTCTAAACCAACAAGGATTATAAAATAAATATGTTGGTTATATGGAGGGACATATAGCCCTCTTCATCCTAGATATGGTCCCATATCCAATTCTATTAGTGTATCTCCATTCTTTTCCCATCTTTTCCAAGTGTCAAGGCCCATATGTAGCCTAGTTTTTGAGAGATCATCTGTTAATTTCTTCATTTCCTTATAGATATGGGTGAATGTGATCTCCTCAATTTCACTTTGAATAAGCTTGTTTATTTCATATGTATCTCTTAAAAATATGTTCTGGGAAGGTCGATACGTATGGAACTAGTCGATCACCAATTTAGAATCTTTGAAGACCTATAATTTTTGGATGATCCTGGATAGAGATAATATCAATAAAATATTGAGAGATATCAGTTTAGCCCTATTTTTAGTGCTCTACCCTATGGATTCTTGAATCTTTATCCACCTATTATCGTCTTGATATAAAATCCATCCTGTCCTCCCATGGTTGGGATACCTTGGGAGGCACCATGGAAATAACTCGAAGATCTAGACCTGTCAATAATTTCATGTTGAATGTTTCTTATCTTCATAGAATTATTGGATTGTGGAAAAAAACTCATAGTGTCCAGACTGTTAGAAGCACGGAGACTTGGAGCAAATAAAGAATATTAAAAAACAACCTTGTTCCTATTACAACATATTCCCCAAACTATAATGAGTGGGATGGAGAAATTTTCCTTATAATAATAATCAGTTTGGAACCAATTGAGAATATCCTCTTCTATATTCTACCCCTTGAGTCCTAGATGAAATTGATTCTTGATTATTGAAAAGTTATTCTCCATAATTCCTCGTTATATTTATAAATGATAAAAATGTGAATGACACTTTCCTCCTTATCTCCACAAAGGGAGCATCTACTGGGATCCTCCTAGAACAACTTTTGCAAATTCTCCCACACTGACACTTTATTATTTATGTATAGCCAGAAAATGATTGGATTTGAAGGGGCACTTAAACTTCCATAAGGATTTAAACCACCATTAAGGTTCATTGAAGTCCTCCTCTTCTCGCATAACTTTATAACCTGAATGAGGATAATAACGTCCTTTAACTTCATTCCTCAAACATATGAGAGAATATGTGTTATCTGTTAATCTGATGTGGTTTATTTGAAGAGATATAGTATATGCTTCCCAATGTACCTTGTCCTCTCTTTAGAAGCTAAGATCCTCTATTGTAGTCCATTCCTATCTCAAAATGGTAGTCAATCTTTCATCACCTATCTGATCCAATAAGAATTTTCCTTGATTCCATAGAAAGTTTATCATATGGTTAGGTAATCTATGTGATCCATCACTTCCCACCCATGGGTCCAATCCTACTCTCAGTTTTATTCCATCTCCCACTTTCCATGCTATCCAATTTGCTATCACATGGAATGCAAGAACCATGTCCTTCCAAATAATTGATACTTTTCTCAAGGAATTATGTCTTATCCTAAACCAATATTCTATAGTTAGAGGAGCAATGTACTTTTGAGAGACAACTTGTGGCCATAAACCATTCCCTTGAAGAATTCAACATACACATTTAACATACAAAGCTTTTGTAAAACATGAAAAGTGCTTTAATGCCCAACCTCCAATTTTTTTAGGGATTGTCAGTTTATACCAGGAGACCCATTGATAAGCATTCCCATCCTCATTACCTTCCCACAATAAATTAAAGCTTATTTTAAAGGATATGGAAATTTTACTTCTTGGCTCACAATTTCAAGCAGTGGATGCTTTTGGGCATTTTGGAGGTTTAATTTTGGGTTGGATTTCTACATTTTTTACCTATTCTAATATTTGGGCCTTTGCATTTGGTCTAGGTACAAAATTATTTTCAACGAATCTCGGTTTAGAATTTACAATGGTTAATTTATATGACCCATATTCCCAACGTATGGAATTATGGGAGAGGCTCTTCCAGTATAGATTCTTGGACATGGAAAAGGAAATCATAGGTGAGGACCTTAATTTCTCTTTGGGGAAGGAAAATTTTTAGGGAGCCACGGCCCATATAGACCACTTAGCTAATTTTTTCTTGAGAAGTTTGGACTCCGACAATTTTTTTGTCATTAGACATTTTGCTCTAAAACCCACTTGTTGAAACATGAGAATTGGCCATGACAGGATATCTAAACATTTGGACATATTCCATGTTAATGACGGTATTATGCAAGACTCTATTGTCCTTAAGAAATGGATGGGAACAAGTGGTAATTCAGATCACTTTCCTATCTTCCTAGAATTCATTATGGGTATCCATAAGCTACCAATCCAATTCAAATTTAATGTAGAATGACTCAAGTATGACAACTTCATTCCAATGGATAAGGATAGCTGGGTTTTGTATGATGTAGAGAGAATATAATCAACTAATATACAATTCTTACATAATCTTAATAAGTTAAAGCTTTAAGACTAAAACTTGGGCTGCTAATAGAAGGAAAATACAAGAGGAGGACTTAACAACTATAGAAGTTTCCTTAGCTTCCCTTTATGATTTAGACTCAGAAGGCTATAGGAATTTGGGGCATAAACTAGAAGTTGTAAGACTACAAATAAGGAGGAATCAGATCTTGGCAAAAAGAAGTACATGGAAGCTAAAAAGTAGAGAAATTTGGTTGAAGCAAGGGGATGAGAATACAAAATATTTCCATAATTTTGTTTAACACGAGAAATTTGTCAATTCCATAACTAGTCTAAGGGAAGCACATGGTTATGTTATTACCAGGTTTAGAGATTTAGTTGTAGTTGAGGTGAGATATTTGGATGGACTTTATAAGGAAGACTAGAGAGGGGCTATGGAAAATATGCTTAGAATTATTTATCATTTTCCATCCTTTATTTCATAAGAGGATCAAAAGAGATTATAGGAAGAGATATCTTAGAAGGAATTGAAGGAAGTTCTTCATTCGATGCAAAAGGACAAAGTCCAAGAACATATGGCTATCCTACGGAGTTCTTCACAGGGATAATGGACATCCTGGAGCATGAAATTCTTTTGGTCATTGAAGAGTCACGATCCTCATGTAGAGTTTTGGTTGCTTTCAATTTGACCTTCATCGTCTTAGTTATGAAGAAAGACCATGTGGACAATCTAGAAGACTTCAAACCCATCTCCTTATGAAATTGCTTCTACAAGATTATTGCAAAGGTAATAGAAAATGGGATCAGAGCAGTTCTGTCAAAAGCCATTTCTCAAGAACAATTTTCCTTTCTTTCTAGAAGACAAATTCATGATGCTATCGAGACTGCACAAGAAGTTTTACATTCCATTCACTTGAGAAAGTATGCAACCGTGATCATGAAGGTAGACTTCTCTAAGGGTTATGATAGAGTAAGTTACTTATATTTAAGTTTGGTTCTATAAAAAGTTGCTTTCTAGGTACATTTTGTGAACTAGATAATTTCACGTGTCTAGTCAATTACTTTTGCAGTCCTAGTTAATGGTGCAACTTCTTCATTCTTTAGTCTAGGTAGGGGAATCAGGCAAGTTTTTCCTCTGGATCCCCTCCCTTTTCTTTTAGTCATGGAGGGTCTTAGAAGAATAATTTTACATGCCAATAATTTTGTTTCTTCATGGGAATACATATGGGTGGTAATCTTTAGGTAACCCATTTACTTGTTGTAGAGAATATAATGATTTTTTGCAATGGGTCAAGAAGAAAACTTGAAAAACTTAAGGATATTTTGAATTTTTTCTCTCCAGCCTTAGGTGTGATATTTAACATTAGAATGTCTCCTTTATCCTTTATGAATATGTTAGAGGATACCATGAATTGGCTTGCCATCCTATTCAAATTTACCATGGAGGAGCTATATACTAGGAACAAATATCTGGGTTTTTATCTAAATACCAATGGATATAACAGAAGATATTGGGGCTAACTGGTAGGGAAAGTTGAATGAAGGCTCTCCTTCTAGTGTAACAAAAGGATATATATAGTAGGATGAGTGGTTCTTATGAAGGAAATATTTTAGGCAATACATTTTTACTGGGTATTTGTACCAAAAAGACCTATAGATCAAAATAGAAAAATAAAATATTAAATTTATTTAAAAGTGGAAAAGATGCATTTAATGAAAATTTATAACATAGAAAACCTAAACTTGAAATTTAGAATCTTCTTTCATTCCATCCCTAAACATTTTTTCATTCCATTCCTAAACATTCTGATAAATATATATTGTTCAATGACTTCCAAACTTTTCAGATATCAAACATATAAAAAACCTCCTCGGTCAAAATTGAAAATGAATATATAACTATTATTATGTAATAAAGACATCACAAATACTATCATGCATTGCTCCTAAATAGTGTATAGTTGAAAGAATATCCATAACTTTACATCAATGCAGTTCCCATCTTCTCATCATTCAACAACATTTCCAATAGATAGCGCAGATCCAAATAGTTGATTTATGAAATTTCATTCTAAGTTTGATTGGCTTACATGTTTAGGTTCTATGGTAGTTTGCATTTATTGTACATAAGAACTTTAACATGGATAATAGTTTGCATTTATTGTACATACGCACTTTATCATGGATAAGAAATCATACAAAATTCATTATAGATCATAGGTTGCAATCATTATGAATGGGATACCTATGGAGTTCTTTAGAGCTACTTGAGGTCTATGAAAAGGGTGCCCGTTATCCCCTTTCTTGTTCTTATTAACCATGGAAGGTTGGAGAAGGATGTTATTAAAAGCCAAGTTAGAGGGAAGATTAAAGGGAATCAAATTTGGCTCTGTAATTCATTAGACCAAGTTAGAGGGAAGCTTAAAGGGAATCAAATTTGGCTCTGTAACTCATTTTATATTTGTTGATGATGTAATTATTTTTGGAATTGGATTAATACAATAATGGGATTGTTATAACAATTTAATTCATCTTTTGTATGGGGTTTTAGGGATATCAATTAATATATCTAAATATTTCTTCATAGAAAACAGTATGGATCACGGTGAAATTACTAGGATTAAAGATCTACTGCCTCTACAAGTATCCATCTTAGTGGTTGGATCAAATATTTGGGATACTACATCAAATCAAATGGTTATATGGTTGGGAATTGGCATTGGAAGATTAAGAGATCTGACAAGAGAATCAACCATTGGTGCTGGAGATGTCTATCGCTCGGTGGACATCTGGTCATGGTAGAGTTAGTATTGGAAAATATCTCAGTCTATTGGCTTGCACTTTGTAAAATTATTCATTTCATTATTCCCTTTAAATTTGCACTTTGAACTTCCCCTTCAAAATAAATCTAAATCCCAATAACCAATGCTAAATCTTAAAGAAACACATTTTTCCACAATAGATTATGAAACATTTTCTAGAGGTTTTCTAATTAAGAATGATATAGAACGTATGGTCACATTATGCAACATTTAAAATGACCAAGAACGATTTCATAGAACCTATGGTCACATTGTGAAACATATAAAATGATCTTACTTGATTTCATAGAGCCTATGGTCACATTGTGCAACATATAAAATGATCTTACTTAGAATTATACTTAATCTTTTGGTCACATGTCATCCAAATAGGGTTAGCCATGCTTGTTTGAGCTGATTGGTGTTGTAAGGTCCTATGGAATCTTCTTCATCCATGGTGCTCATGGTCACTAATTAAAAGCCTCTTCAAAACAACTTGGTAAAATGTACAAGTTTATTTAATATAAAGGATTATAAAAATGTTGCAAATTCTTAATAACAATGTTTTATTCATATTTTAAAACATAAACATTTACAATATATTTCTCACTTTTGAATTATGTTTTGTGCAACCTATCTCTACATTAAAATGGTTCAACAACCCAAAATGATAAGATTACAATCTCTAGCCTAAACAATAAAGACATTCCATATAAATTTATTAATAGTAGAGATTTGGAAGAAACCTCACCCACATTAATGTAGTACACATGGACAAATATGTTAAAACCAAATTAAAATCAACTACCTAATGTGTTAGATCAATCTACACTATAAGTTAAGAGAACTTTTTTTCTCCACACATTTCCACTTTTTCTTGCATATACATCTCAAAAAATCATCATTAATATCCAGTCCTTTTTAGCATATATAACCAATTGAGAAAACCAAATAAGTACCCAAATTTATAACACACTTCCTAAAAAGTACATGCTCATTGTAAATTTAAGGTTTTCACAGGGCCTAGAAAAGATTTGAACCTCTAGATCAATAAATGAAGCAAACTTTGTAGGCATTTTCATGTTTCTAGGGTTATATCCTAGTGTTGGAGTAAGAATGTATAACATATGTGATTATTATTTTCAAGGGATTCTTATTGGGTGTTGTTGTAAATGCCTACCCTTAGCTATCCACTATACTCCATGAACAATGTCTAAGAAAGCTCCATAAATTTTCCTTGCTTTGTCCATGACCTCAAAGGGTATTCTGATTGGTTATCAAATGAGAAAAAATGGGGCACAACCACTCATCCTTAAAATCCTTGTAAGGTATGGTAAATTCCTTGAAAAAATTGCAGTTTTTCCTCAATTCCATTTGAAAAAGTATAAAAATAGGAATAATACGCTTTTCATAAGATCACCATGCAACACTAGGTAATGGTTTGGGTTTCCCATTTTGGCCATGTACCCACTAGTTGTGTGCAATCCAACAATTAATGCGACAAATGCAAACTTTTCCCTTACATACGTTCACCCAATGAATCATATTTGAATTTGGAGTTTGCTTCCCCGATTCCTTTTGATGGGTCTTTCTCTTTACCCCATTTCCATTTATAAGGTGGAATCATGGGATACCATATGAACAACACTAGGAAAATGATATGTGCATTGAAAATTGTGGGGTCAATAATGTGTGACTTGTTTCTTCTCCTTTGCTATACTACTCTTGTAAGGTGATCTTCCCTTTGAATGAGCTCAATGATAGAAGCTCAGACATTGAAATCAACAATACTTTTGCAAAACAAAGGCCTATGTCAAATCCCAAATTCATTATACCATGCATCCTTTGAATGAAATTACCCAATCCCACTATTCAAAAGCTTGAATCTCTTAGTTGACTCACAAATGATTTTGTAGAAGCATTATTGCTCATTTTAGGACGATATCCAATGTAAATTGCTAATCAAGCAACCCATCCACATGAGACTAGTATCTAGTTGATCAACTGATTTTGTTGTCAACTTTAATACTTTCAAGCGACCATTTTTAACATTATAAATATTACCAAACCCCCTCTTCACCCTCCACTTAGTAAACACATTTAAATCTCTTTACGCCAATATTTCATTGGCATGCATACAAAATTTAACTCATTATAATTTTCATTATTCTTTATATATATTAAATGTCATATGTACACACTCTTTCATGTTTCATACATTTTATTAATTGCATTTTAATTTCATTTTAAAAATAAACAATTTTAAAGTTATCAAATTTATTAACATTTTCAATTGCATCTTAAAACACACAATCTTTAATATTATATTACAACTATTTCTCAATTAATAAAATTATATTTGAATACATATTAAATAGAAAATGCCAGTAACTTGTTGACATAAAAATTTGTGTAAATTCTTGAAAGCTTGATACATATTAGATAGTTCAAATAGAAAATGCCACTTTAACTTGTTGACATAGAAATTTGTATAAATTCTAGAAACAAGCTTTCACTGTAATGTGTAGATTAATTTTAAATGTCAACTTACTAAAGATGAATTTGGGAGTTGGGTTTTGGGGACCAATTTGGAAAGACTGAAAATGATCGTATGGGAAACCCTTCATTGATTACATAATAAAGAAATTGTATTATATAATCTAGCTATATTGTCATTCTAAATGAGGTTAATAAAAAAATGAACAACTAACAACATATAAACAAAAGAGATGGTTTCAGAAGTGCCAAGACATCAATAAATTGCACCCTTCCTTTAAGACTACTTCGATAGTCGATCCTCAATAACAATTCAACAACTAAGAATGGGGTACACCACCAGTCTCTCATAAATGGTTGTTCGGTGGTTTAAATGAGTGTTGTGAACTAAGAATAGGGTACACCACTAGTGTCTCCTAAATGGCTGTTTTGTGGTTTAAATGGGTGTTGTGTGGTTTGCAAAAAGATAGGAAGTATTAAGCATGTTATAAGGAGTTGTAAAGTAATTTTCTTGGTATGGAAAGGGGTCTTTTTGGTGGACAAATGGATGGCTTAAGAAAGCAAGAAGAAACAATTGGAACATAATTAAATTGGTAGACATAGCCTATTTATGGAAAAGGTTATTTTTAATGAGTTAATTAATATGTTTTATTTTGAAGATGTTTCAACTTTCATATAAAAAGTGGTTGTATAGATTATTAACTTTTTTCATATATGTAGTTAAGGGTAACTTGTGTGGTCATGCTTTGTTTCCATGTTGTATTATTAGCTTTTGTATTCAAACATAAGATGTATTTTTTATTTTATTTTTTGTATTGAAATATAAGATTTTTTTTTTATAAATAATAAAAGAGATAATAAAAAATTAAATAAAGTTGTAAAACAAAAAGAAACCATGGTGAAATTTTAATGTTCAGGGTTAAGTCTCCATTAAAAAAACAAGTTTTCAAAGGCAGATCATACCTTCCATAATTTAAAAAAAAAGACTAAACCTATATCCAATATATTAAACACATAAATAAACATCTTATGAACTTCATTTATTTCATAAATCTATTTAAGAATAGTGATGAAATTAATCAATTAAAATCATATTTTGCAATTTCCAATAAGTTATGTGCAGATAAAACTTTCATGTTGAAATGTTCAAGCAGGATAATATACCATATTAAAGAATTGAAATCATATTTTACAATTTCCAATGAGTTATTGTAAGACACAATTTTCATGCTAAAATCTTCAAACTAGTTAATATACCATATCATGAGTTTTATAGAATTTTTATTATTATTTATTTTACTTAATTGAGTTTCCAAAAAAAACTAAACATATAGGCAACATATTAAATACATAAATAAACATATAGCAATTTGTTTATTCTAAACTTCATTTTTTCTATAAAACTATTTGAGAATAGTAATTAAAATTAATCAATTAAAATCATATTTTACAATTTCCATTAAGTTATAAGTAATTAAAACTTTCATGCTGAAATGTTCAAACAAAATAATATACCATATTAATAAATTGAAATCATATTTTAAAATTTCAAAAGGTCTTTCTGAAACCCAACTTTTATGTTAAAATTTGGAAGTGCATATCATCAATTTTATAAAAAGAAATTAAAAAAATAAAACAAAAGTTTGTTTATTTCAAATAATTGAGACACCATCTTTGTAATGGCTTTAAATATACCCATTCAAGAAAAGAGGAAAGTAAGTAAAAATATGAAATACACTTAGAAAAGAATGGAAGACAGAAGGAGACACCATCTTTATAATGCATCTTTGTATAACCATGCAGTTATAAACAATTTAATAAAAAAAAATGAAAAAAGTAAGTAAAAAAAAATGAAATACATTTAAAAAAAAAGAATGGAAGACATAAAGTGAATTATGGTTAAAAAAATATGCTTATAAAAATGGAATTTAATCTCCTACACATCTCCATGTTGAAATAAAATAATAATTACAAAACAAAATACTTAAATTTATGTGATAAAATTATAAATAAAATAATAATCACACAAGTAAATTTGTTTGACCTTTGACCTGTGAACAAAATCCAAAAGTATAACGCATCTAAATATTGTTCATTGGAATCCACAAAAGTAGCAACAAAATAAGAGAGATTCAGTTTTAAGAAATGAGGATTCACAAAATATATAAAAATGTAAGAGAGATTCAAATTTAAGAAAGAAGGATTCACAAAGTATATAAAAATCTGAGAGATTCAACTTTAAGAAATGAGGATTCACATGGTATATATATTATTAAAATTTCATTTTCATGGGAATTCGGTTTATTGGAGGTTGTGGGTTTGATTCAAAGAACTTAAAAGCCTTCAAAACTTATAAAAAAACTAGTATTTTGATTAATAAAATTATGTCTGACACTCAATTTTCAATAAATTGAATTTATTATCTGAAATTTAGCATACACCAATCCAAATGATTGATTAAACAAATTTAACATAGACAAATAAAAAATGATTGAACCATCTTGAGTCTTGACCTTCAAGACTCATCCTAACAAAAAACAATTGCAACAAGAAAACAAAAAAGCATCAACAATGACCCTGTGTTTCCAATATTTATAATAATAATCATAGGAAACATCACCATGCAATTTGTGGTCAACTTTATCCTCTAAATAGACTTGTCAGATTACATGTGCACTGCATGCATGTTATATATAATAATTTAAGAGGGTAAATGGAACTGTGTCAGGAATCAGGCTCCATTCTGCTTCTTATCTGTTTTGCAGAATTTACATCTATTCCAAGGTAATTGAAAAAATGAACATTTGAATCTTTGTCAGATTCAAATGCAAAATTCAAAACGAATTCGGCATTGCCATGACGAACTGAAAGGATGTATCGAGCGTACTGCTAAGTGGCGTGGCGTGACGGCTATTACAACAAGGCTGTTGTTGTCACGACTCACGGTCCACGGATCTTGATTCTCGAATGGGTTTATTCAAGATCCGTCTTTCTCGAATGCAATTGATGGGGTACGCGTGATCAGACGGAAAACTCCAATGCACGTGATGGGGAACCGGGGTTCAAATTTGAATCTTTATAGAAACTTTCAATTCGCAAGAGCTATCCATTGAGCTGTAAAGCAGTTAATGCGGCTGTACTAGGCTTGATTACCGTTGGATCCAACGATCATCAAGCTTGTTCAATGGATAGCTCTTACCCACTTCCAAAGGGAGTTGGCTAATCTCTAGATCATTTGTATCTTTTTAAGTAAGTTTGGTCAGAATCTGGTCACACTATTTGTTGTTGAAAATGAGACTTTTAGTAATAAAATTGCAATTTTATTGCAGAAATGGATTCATGACCCTCAATTACGCACCTGGAGGCACCCAGATTATGCAATTCTAATCACTAGAAACTATCATTTGAACAATTTCCCCTGGATTTTGGCCAGAAAATTCAGAGGATTATAGGTGCAAATGGTCTAGAGTTTAGCTCACTGCCTTCCAAAGGGTTCAAGCTCTTTTTTAAAATTGTAAAGTTAAAGGGTTCGAGCTCTTTTTTAAAATTGTAAAGTTAAAATTGTCTTAAAAAAATTTAAAATCTGAATTTTATCTTTCTAATCAAGGACCGTCCTAATTTATATTAACATTTTAACATTCGAAATTACCTATTTATATAATTTTTTCAAGATGTTGAAATTCCTATGCTATAAAGTTTGATTCATCATTCAAAATATTGGAAATATTTAAATTATAATCACTCACTCAGTTACATCACACACTCACCCCTTAGTTGTACAAGATGATGACTAATGACTAATGACTAAGAGGCACTAGCCACCAAGCCACCAGGATGTGACGCTAACTCCCGAGTCACTTGGGGCTACAATCTAAGGTGTGACAATGTGTCAACGACTACGGTTGTAACAATAGAGAATAACTGCTAAGCCCGAAACAAGCCCAAAACTTTTTCCTACTACCTATGTGAACCTGGCTACCAATGTCCACTCATTTTTCGTCCAAATGAAATTTAAATGGCCACTTTGATGATTCCTCCTCTACATGACTTCATTTCTTGCATGAATATCATGGACTCACGACAACTATAAAAAGAACATTCAATGTCATGCAACTACAAATAATGACATGCAACTAAGATCACAAATTAAGCATTGATATAGAGAGGTTTTAGTGGGCACATGATATGGAGAAACAATGAGTTAGAATAAACAGTTGGACCAAAGCACCACAATGGTTATTAATAAAATAAAATAAAAAACAATTATTGGTTCAAGAATAGTCTTCAATTTGATGGGTGGCATGATCATGATGTAACTCCCTTTGTCCTTCCAGACATTTGTGGTTTCTCACAACATTTTTCCTCGCCGCTCGCCATCAAAATACGCATAAAAATTACTTGTCTTTACATCCTCTTCTCTTTAAATCCTCACATCATAGTCATAACTAAGGATTATTATGCATGCACATCCTGGCCTTATAATATCAATTGGGTCAAGGCGTAGAGCCAACCATAAAATATCAAATGTGTCAAGACACAAAGAGTAAGAGACAATTGTGAGTAAGTCTTATATTAAATTTACCATGTCTTTAATTGACACTATCAATTGAGATTTGACACATTGTATTGTTGTTATCTTCTCATCACTCCTTACCAATGTGATTGCAAGGCATTATTTGAAGGTGAAGTCCATAATTTTATGTTTTCTTCCTTATTCTCTTTCCTTTTGGTCAGACAAAATCCTCACATCATAGTCATAACTAAGGATTATTATGCATGCACATCCTCGCCTTATAATATCAATTGGGAAGGCGTAGAGCCAACCATAAAATATCAAATGTGTCAAGACACAAAGAGTAAGAGACAATTGTGAGTAAGTCTTATATTAAATTTACCATATCTTTAATTGACACTATCAACTGAGATTTGACACATTGGATTGTTGTTATCTTCTCATCACTCCTTACCAATGTGATTGCAAGGCATTCTTTGAAGGTGAAGTCCATAATTTTATGTTTTCTTCCTCATTCTCTTGTCTTTTGGTAAGACAACAAGGAGGGTAGTGGCACGCATCAGCATGGAAAATGGTTTCAACATAGAGGTAGATACATTAATTGTTTTCATTAAATAACTTAAATTTTCTACCTGTGATTACCGATTTTGCTGAATCGTGGATTAGTACAAAGCACAACAAATGTTAGATCTTCGAGCTCTTAATTACTCACAGCTAGGACTTTCTCAAATCCAAACATTCACAAACTTATTTTGATGTTCTAGTTCAATTTAAAAGGCATAATATCAAGACTCAGACATGAAGTGAGTTGCAAGGCTCTGGTTGACTTAGGATTGATTCCATTGCCCCTCCATCCCATTCTTGTATGTTGTCTCAACAAGTGTTGAACAACAAAATTTGATGTCCCGACCTTGATGATCCTAGCGTTTCTAACTTGCTTGGTATGTAGGATTTTTTTAAATGTTTTATGCACTGTGTATTGTTTTTTAGGCGTCCATTGCCCATCATTCTTACATCTCTGAGGCTTGGATGGCTTCCCTCTCTCCGGTTTGAACTAAGTTTTTGGTTGGTTTTCTATGTATTTTTTGGTTGTAGGTATATTATGGCCTCGTTTTGCTTAGTGGCTTCCTTTTGTACATAGTTAATAGCAAGTAATTCTCTCATGGTTCTAGTTTTCTTTAAAACTATATCTAGTTACAACGTCTTGCACCATGCATAAGATTACACAGATGCCACAATATGGTTATTGCATAGTCTGAGTATTTTTTTTGTATAATGAAGTGTGCTCTAACTCGAAATATACAATAGAATAGTTGGTATGTTACTGAATTGTAAAAGTAATGTTGCATATATGTCAAATTAATGTGTTCAAATTAGGTTTTATTGAAAATATATCATTTTTTCATGTAAATATTAGGGCATACTCAATTGTTTAAGATTGTGAAAAATGGAAGGGCAATATTTGTTGTCTTAATTGCTGAGTAATCAGACCAAAAACTCGAGTTCCTTTTGGATTTCCTTCTTAATCAATTTGATCATGGAAACTACTGAGAATCGGTCTGTAAATGCAGGTTACAAATTTAGTCAGGAGGAAGAAACCTACAATATTGTAGTTGCTCATAGTTATTTTGGCTTATTGATCTTCCAAAATGCATGTTAGCAATGATAGCGATGGTGTCATCAATTACGAATGTATGAAAAATAAGCTAGATATGAGTGTGATATTAAAAACGCAACCCCCCTGGAATTGGCACAAATATAGGAGCATTAGAGACCCAAAAAAAAAAAATGAAAACTCAAAGCAAGGAAACCATGGTGATATTAAATAACGACAACTATATTTTAATGATAAAATGTTTAAAGGCTAAATGAATGAAACGACACTAAAATAATAATAAGGAGCCCTTGCTCTGGTTTTTAAAAGAAGGGTTTAGCTAATTTATACTTGTCAATTAAGGTACACTTATTTATATTTCCCTTCAGATTTAAAGGGCTCCAAGAAAAAATTCCCTTCCAATTGAAATTAATACCCTCCCTCAAATTTGATCACTGATGGGAACGGTTTTATCCCATATCATTATCTTAAAGTGGTTAGTATTTCTGGTCAACGTACATCAAATGTGTCAGTTTTGTTAGGGGATTTGTGTTTGCAACTTTGCACTCTTCAAGTTTGTAGGAACCCAAGCCGCCTCATCCATCCATCTTTTCGCTTACATTTCTTTGCTCTTATGTTGCGATTATATGTTGAGTTTTTGGGTTTGTGTGGTGGGACCTATACATATGAGGATTCTTCAATGTGGTGGCGTGTTTCTAGTGGTGATGGAAGTTCTTTCCCTTTTCTCAGGCAGTGATGATGGCGGTTTTTCCCCTTTTCTCAGGAAGCAACGATGGGTTTTCTTCAGTGGTGTGGCATCAACAACAAATGTAATGTTTACCAAAAATAAAATGTAACGTTTACCAAAAATAAAAAGTAATAAAAAATATATGTAAATACATAAAATAAAAATTAAAACCAAATGAAAATAATTATTTACATTACAAAAAGTAAAAACAAAATTATATTTACTTATCAAATAAAAAATTAATACCAAATTAAAATAATAATAATAATCCATGTAAGGCTATAAAATAAAAGTACTAAAGAGAGCAAATTTATCCATGTGTAATTTTTTTCTCAATGTATAAAAAACATAAGTAAAAAGATAAATTACACCTTTAGAAATTAGACTCTCTATGTGAATTTTTCTCAATGTGTTAACAACTTAAGGTAAGAAAATAAATTACACCTCTTGAAATTAAATTCTTTAGATTCTAATTTAAGATGCATTTATAGTGGTTATAAAGAATTTATAAATTCAATTTTATTAATTACAAAATGTTAAACTTGTAGGTAAAAAATTTAAACTTGCATTAAAGTCTTAATTTTGTTTGATTCATTTAAACCATATTATATTTTAATTTTTTTTAAATAACTTATTTAATAACATACACTCTTTTTGGGAGTACATTTAATAATCTACATTTATTTATAAATTTATTTTAAATTTGAATGTATTAATATTATGGAAGAAATTAAAATAAAATTAAAACACATTTTCACTAAAAAATAAATTTAAATAGATAATACACGGATCTAACAACATCATCATAACCTTGTTTCTTGGTATTTAAATAGACAATACATGGATCTAACATCATCATAACAATAACAAGGCAGTCCATAAGCTAAAACACTATCAACAATGACAACAATATGCCAATCCCCTGACCACAAAAAAAAAATACAGAGGTTCATAATTATATTATCACCCAAAAATCAATAAATCTCTTAAAGTGGCTAGAGAGACAAACACTATCAACAATGACAACACCTTACCACGAAAAAATACAGAGGTTCATAATTATATTATCACCCAAAAATCAATAAATCTCTTAAAGTGTCTAGAGAGACAACAAAAATATTGGATGATATAGTCATCCCAAAAACAACTGAGGCAGACCAGGGAAAGAAATAGACAGTCATTGATGGAGAGAATCCTGCAGGGGCGGCAAATGCGAAGGGGTCTTTTTTGATCCACGAGGAAATAAGGTCTTATATTTCTCTTGGGGCTTGGGAAAGAGGATGAACAATCATGCTAAATGGGTAGTCTTACAGCATGGAATAAAAATTCTGAAAGATTTAAAGGTAAAGTTGTGTCAAGTCTTTAGGGACTTCTGGATTGTAATTCACAAGTTGAGAAAGCTCTAGATGAACAGAGAAGAAGGACCAGGAAGAGTGCAAAGAATAATATTGGCTCACATCCAAGATCTATCTAAATTCCAGTTCAAATGGTCATAATAATCTTGAGGCAGATCACCTAGCCAACATTGGATGCATGCTTTCAAAAGGAGATATAATAGTTGACAACTCCATCAAGACCATTAAATTGACCCTGTGTTTCTTAAGCTAACAATTCATGCCTTATTATAAAAAAAAAAGATCAAGGGTCACTTCTTCCCTCATGAAATCCTCAAGGTTACGATCAAAGTTTTCAGCCACCCCGGGATCTCGTTTAATTGGATAGGAGGGTGGTAGACAACCTGTCTTATTTCAATTTATTTATCTCGACAATCTATACGTCCATTCCCATTGAATTTATGAGGCCTATACAGACCCATGTGATTGTGATTAAGGCGGGTTGCAGTCCCAAAGGCTCGCATGAGATGGACCTTATTACTCTTAGAAGGATCGAGAAGCCGTCCATTTGTTTCCAAACCAAGATTAGGGCAGTTTCCAGTCCATGCCATGCAAAGTTTGAAGTTGAGTTTCATCTGTGAAGGCCTTTCCCTTCTAGTTCCAGAAGAGCTCCAGACTTGGGTTGCGAGATCGACACAATGAAAGGAAATCCAACAAAGTATTTGAAGGAAAGATGAATCCCAATGCGTATCAAGAAGTTAAGGGATACATGCTTGATTTCAAGAAGATGCTCCTCTATGAACACGAGGTGGTATCTGCAATAATAGATGGGAAACGCTACACTGAGTGGGAGATCTTGTGCTTTAACATCAGGTTGGAAGATGTAGAAACTAGCTCCAGAGTCCTGGAGGGTGAGTTGGAAGAGATAAAGAAGATCTTGCAATAGATGGAGCATTCACAGGAGGATGTGGAACTTTCTTGTGGGCATGAGAAGTATGTTACAGGAGAATCTCATAGCTAAAAAAGAGTGGGCAGAGCAACATTTTAATCAACTGAATGATACTATTGAGGCGATGAAAGTGGATTTAAATGGCATCATGGCAGATATGAACGGTATTATGAGGAATCTAGATATCTCTGAGCAGTAGGACCAAACTTCTCCAACATAATGAACCTGCCAAACTAGGAACGAAGACTGGGTTCCTCCCTTTTTGTCTTTTTGAATGTTTTTTTGTTTATTACTGAGTAACCAATATACCATAATATAATCCATAGAGGGAGAAACATAGGAAATCCTCAATTTAGTAGCTTTGTTTTTTATATAGTCTATTATAGCAATGACACTCTAATGACACTCTAGAGAAATCTGTAGTCTATGCTTTTGTTAAGCTGGAAACTTTGACCTTAGTCTGTATCTGATACTCTTTTATATTAATACAAACCCTTTTCACGTTTCTCTTAAAAACAAAGAGAGAATCCTCCACATATTCTTCAAAGTATAAAATTTCCTCTTTCCCTCCAATTGCTCTTTTCAAAAATTCATGTGCAACATAATTACATTCTGACATTAATTTCCATGAATGTTGAAAGTAGTATCTCTATTATTTGACAACACTGCTCCAGAAATAGCACATGTAATTTAGACAATTTATTTGCCCAATTCACAATGATCTTCGAATTACCATGAATCTCGAGAGAAGTAATACCATTTAAGGAGGCAAAATTTAGAAGTCCCTAGAGAGCCAATAATTCTGCTTTTGTATTGTATCCACACCACAACTCCTTCAAAGTTTGAAAAAATGATCCTCATTATTCATTAAGAACCTACCTGCGCCACAAACTCCCTTCTGTGATGCACCATCAAAGTATCCCACTGCATTAGAAGATATAGGATAATCCGAGATCTATCTAGGCATTTTATACATAGTAGTATTCTTTATAATGGCCCAATATTCACATGCAACTGGCATAAACATTTGGACTTTTTTCTTCAAAAATAACATAGTTCCAGTATTTCCAAACATCCCAACAAATAAAGACTGACAAAAGCTTATGAGAATGATGATTTCTTACCCATTACTCAAAATTTTCCCTACCATAGGATGTACCCCATATCTGTGTGATCTATAGCTCCTCATAATACCCTGCCAAATCTTAATACTGAAAAAGCACTCAACAATTATATGATTGACAGATTCACAATCATTTTTATAGAGAATACACATATTTGGCCCATTACATCCTCTTCTCACAAGGTTGTCCCAAGTCAAATTGAATTTTTCGATACATATCCAAAATAAGCATTTAAGGTTTAATGTCATTTTCCATTTCCACGATTTACAAAAACACCACTTATACACACCTAAAAACTAAGATTGAGAAATAATATCATATGAAAATTTTGCATATACCTGTAAAGAAGTGTTATTACATGACCAAACCAAAGCATCATCATCCTCCTTCAATCTAATCCCTTCTTTATTTAATGCCATAATATAATATATCCATTCCCCTTCCCATTTTCCAACCATACCCAAGTCTTCATCAAGTAAGCAATAAGAGTCAGAATTCCCCAGCCAACTGGGTGTTTTAATATGATTTAAAGTACTAAAAAGAAACTCAACAAGATAATCTAAGAGTAGAGGAGACATAACATAATTCTCTTCACTGCCAATATATGGATCCGCCCCAATAAGTACTTGAGTGCCATTACCAATTTTCTAGGATAGTCCTCTGCTAATCTAAGAGATTCCTCACAATGCCATTCCAAAAATTTGAGACACCATGAACATAATTCTTGGGATTTCTAATCCAATTGGATACATATATCCCTTTTAGATATTTGGCTTTGAGTACTTCACACCATAACCATGTCCCAAATAATCCTCTCCACATACTTTTCATACTCAAGGGAAGATTGAACAAATAAATATTCTTGATATCCTAACCACCCATAGATTTTGGCCTGGATAATCTATCCCATCTAACCAAATGAATTTTCTTTCCCAACACAAACCAAAGCATAGAAAATTAAACATCTTCCTTCTAATCAAATTCATAATACACTATGACACCTTATCCAATGAAAACCAATACATAAAAATTCCTACTAACAAAAATCTTACAAAGGTAATTCTACCTCTCATTGATAACAACCTGTATGATCAATTCCCAATTCTTTTTTCAACTTTATTTACAAGCCAAATCCAATATTTGACCCTGTAAATGTTTGATTTCAGGTAATGTTGGGCCTAGGGAAAGGAAAGTAGAATTCAGTTAGAATTCTGCTTAAGTATGGAGAAGAGCTCAACAAGAAGAGAAAGAACCTGCAATAGAGGCATCGACAAGAAGAGAAAGAAGTTATGATAGAGGCAAAGACAATAAGAGAAAGGAGTTGTGACAGAGGCAACGACAAGAAGGGAAAGGAGCCACGACAAAAGGAAGGAATGCAACAAGGAAAGGTGCGATGAAATAACAGTACTAGAAGGCATGCAAGTGGTATAACGAATGGAAAATGATAGTAAGGCATAATGGCTAGAAAGTGACGGGCCATAAAGATCGTGGGTACGAGACTGACTAGAGTCAGCGGAGGTCACACGTATGAAAGCATCTTTGTAAGTCAGGTAGTGCCTAATGTCGTGTGTTGCTAAAATAGGAAAGCTGACATGTTGGATAAATGTACGAAGGTGGCAGAGAAAGTGGCAAGAAAAGAGTCTGTAACGAGTCTATAAAGAGTCTATAAAAGGAATAACCCAAGTTGTATGCGGGTTAGCTCCTCATCCGTAGCTCTCATTTTCTAGAATCTTAGCCTTTCTACCATTAGCTTCAGGTTGTTGGCATGGGTGTTGTTGTATGTTAGCTGTGTCGAGTGCATAGAGTTGAAGAATATGCAGTTGAGTGCGCAGAAGTGTAGGAGAATTTGAGTCAATCCAGGCTGTGTGCGGATCGTTAGTAGAGTTAAGTAGAAAAGGGATAGAAGAGAATATCAGAGAGCATGAGATGGAGTAAGAGTCTATGTAGATAAAAAAGAAGATCTAAAACAGAGTCTGCAGCTTAGTGTGCAGACAAAAGGTGCATATATTTCTCATGCCAAATGAAGAGCACTCTCAAATTATGTTCTTTACATCCTATCTACAAATTAAAAAGGTTAAAAAATACAAAAGAATAAGATTACAATCTCTAGCCTAAATAACAAAGTCATTGCATATAAATTCATTAATAGTAGATATTTGGGAGGAACCTCACCAACATTAATGTAGCACAGTTTTATTTAGAGTCCCATGGACAAATTTGTTAAGACCAAATTAAAATCCACTACCTAATGTGCTAGATTAATCTACACGATAAGTCAAGAGAACATTTTTTCTCCACGCATTTCTAGATTTTCCAACATATACATCTCAAGAAAACAAATGTTGTTCAAAACATCAATAGTTATAAACAATTGAGTGAATATTTCCCATAGATGGAATATAATGCATTGAAGCAACATTGATTTCTAGCCCTTTATAGAACATATAACTAGTTGAGACAACCAAATATATACTCAAGTGTTTAACACCCTTCCTAACAAGATATATGCTCATTGTAAATTTAAGGTTTTTGAAAAACACTTGAGCTCTATCAAGAAATGAAGCAAATTTTGTAGGCATTTTCTATGTCTTTAGAGTTGGCCTCCCTATGCTATAAATTCATATGCCCTCTCCTTGTTGAAGCTAATATTGAGCTTTGATCTTTGGACCATGTGATTTGTGTTATCTATCCATGTTAGGATATTGATACTATTGAGAGTGTATTGAGAATTAGAGTTATTCTAGTTGTTTTCCCTTTGATTCAATTCTATCACTCTACTAGTTCAGGTTCTCGCACAGGAATCCAGGAAATGGGAATGGCGAGCTAGGTCATATCCCATGGGAAATGGAGACAAACAAGAAAGTAGTAGTGGGAAGCATTGTGGTTCTTGGAAGAGGTAGTTCTGAGAGTTGCTAGAGTAAGTGTGCCTCTACTTGTGGATCCATGGTCTTAGCTCAGGGGTGACTCGTTCGAGCAAGGAAGGATTGAATTTGTATGTGGATGGGAGGAAAGTTGTCCTACTATAGCCAGTTGCTTATATATTGAAATAAGTATTTCTCATATGATTTTATTTATCTTTTAACATATTATTATGATGATTATGTGCAAAGGTGGATGAATTTTATTATCTATTTGCTTTATTGTTGTATGTCATAATTTGGTTACAATAAGAATGGACTCTATAGGATTCAAATCTAAGACAATATTTATTCTGGTCTTCTTTATCTTCTTCAAAAAACGTAACTATGGCTCTACGATACTGGGAGGGGCATATACATATGTTTTGTTTCGCCAATATTTGTTCATTTTTGTGTTTTGGGACCTATTCAATTGTGTACGTAACAACATTTCCAATAAGGATCGCCTTTCGTTTCGTCAAAAAAGCTTTCTAGATGACCAAGATATGGTCATTTTGGTCCAGTAGTTTTCCTGATGCCAGGTTGAGGGCACCAATGGTTAGATTGGAAATGTTCTATGCATGTATCTACTCTTATTTTCATATATGAGTTTTAATAATGTAATCTTAATGTAATATTGATTGATGGATGGAGGGAGGAAGCCATACAATCTAAAATATATTAGTCAAAAAAATGGTTGTAGGGGACAACCATTGGGAGGTGATTTTGTGGGCTATGATTGCAGTTGGTGCCTTTTGTTTTGTTTCAGTTATGGTGTGACTATAGTGTTGGAGTATCGATAAAAATACATGGTATAATTGTCGCACCTCTGGGAATATAAAAATGCGTACTAACCGCCATTCCTGATGATAGGGCCTTGTGATTGGTTTCAAATGTTAATCAACATCTATAGGTTTTGGTGTAACGACAAACCTTACATGGTATCAGAGCATAGGTCTCAAATTCAATTCCCTCGATCTACGTTGGAGGGGGGGTGTTGGAGTATTGGTACAACCACATGGTATAACCACCGCACCTCTAGGAATACAAAAATGTGGACTAGCCACCACTCCTAATGATAGGGCCTTGTGCTTGGTTTCAAATGCTCATAAATATTTGTATATTTTAGTGTAATGGAAAACCTTACATGGTATCAGAGCATAGGTATTGGTACAATTACCCCGAGATACACCGAAGGAGGGGTGTTGGAGTATCAGTACATCTGCATGGTATAACCACTGCACCTCTAGGAATATAAAAATGTGGACTAACCGCCACTCCTAGTGATAGGGCCTTGTGCTTGGTTTCAAATTTTCATCAACATCTACAGGTTTTGGTGTAATGACAAGCTTAAAAGTGGACTAACCTCCACTCCTGATGATTGGGCCTTGTGCTTGGTTTCAAATGTTCATCAACATTTGCAGGTTTTCGTGTAACGACAAACCTTACATGGTATCAGAGCCGTGTTCAGTCTAGCACCAAGTCTTGTCCGATCTCCATTGTGCACCAGAAGCAGTTAAGTTTCCAAATAAATCCTGTAATCATTGCCTTGCTAACTCTGGATTCTGTCAGATAAGTCTCTGCAGGTGTGACGAACTCTGAGAAAGTGGACATGTTGAGGTGGAAAGGCTTGTACTGACATATGATTGCGAATTAAATTATTTTTGCAGTGTTCTTTGCATGTATCTACGTAGCTTCTTGAGGAAATAACTTATCAACTTACATAAAGATGGAGCATTCTTTAGCTCTCGTACCTAGAATAATTACACCCTTCAATTACATTGATTGGAGGGCAGATATGCAGGAAGCCATGCGCAATCTAGGCCTGTTTAGGATGGAAATGGGTAGAGAAATTGAGCACCAATAGTATGTTGAGAAGAACAAGTTTTTGAATCGGATTCACGTGCATTCACATCTCCCGGGATCTTTTGTTCCATCTTGAGGGACTAAGGACTCCGAAGGAAGCTTGGGATAAGCTTGAATATTTGTTTGGAAAACAGGATGACCTTCGAGGGAATATTCTATAGAATGAGCTCATTGCACTACAACCCAGTAGTTTCAAAACTATTCAACAATTCTTTACAAAGTACAAAGCACTAGTACTACAATGCAAACAATGTGTATTAGAGAGGAAAGGTGAGCAGCTTGTGTTGTCAATACTGAGCAATCTTGGCTCAGAGTACTCAGTCTTTGTCTCTACATTCCATTCTAGAAGAACTTCTATTCCTAATTGGAATATGCCTTCCCTAGATTATTTTGTTGAGTCCTTGATACAAGAGAAAGATAAATTGGTTCAAATGGGAGTGATTCGGACCTCCAATAATCAAGCACTCTTTGTAGGAGACTAAAACACTGTGCAAGAAAAAGGAAAGCACAAAGGAAAGGAGACAAAAAGAACTGATTCGAACGCAAAGGAGAATCAATTATCTTCTGATGGAACCTCAGGTTCCAAAAAAAAGAATAAATTCGAGAATACTAGGTGTCCTACTATATGAGAGGCTTCCATCCAAAGATCTAGTGCATGAAGAAAACCATTGATGATCTGTCAAAACTTATTAAACGAAACAATATTTCTCTCCCACAAAGCGCAAGGAGGTCTGTAGAAGGACAAGAGACATAATAAAATGAGAGTTTCCATGTCTTAAAAGAAAACATCTCTTAATCAAAGGTTTTTTTTATTGATTCAGGAGCATCCAATCATATGGTTGCATCCAAAGAATCCTTCACCTCTCTAGATCTCTCAGACGGATCTAGAATTCATATGGGTGATGACTCTCAAATCCCAGCAGCATGAAGAGTTTCTATTAAAATCCAACATGGAGAGTTCATAAATGTACTCTATGTTCCCTCTCTTGCAGCAAATTTGTTATTTGTATATCAGATGACTCACACTGACTCACCAAAGCAAGTGGTATTTGGCCCTGATTTAGTAGAGATCACAAATATATCAACCAGGAAGATTATAGCGAAAGGTGTTGCAATCCATGCCTCTAATGGCATGTGCATTCTCACACTTCATGCCATACTCAGGTTGAGTACAAACTCAACTTCCATTCGAAGCAAATAAAGGTATTGAAACTCCTTCATTTCCATTTGTAGATACAAATTTATTGTCTAATATTTCATATTCAGATTCAGATGATGAGGAAGATCAACATGATCTTGATATTGAGCTTACACCTCAAGAGGATATAGATATGGATCTAGCATCTAATCCATCTCAACAGCCTAAATGGGCTCAAAAGCTCATTAAAGCAGTTGGGGATGTTGTTGGGAATCCAGATGATAGAATAAGAACGAGGTCCTAGTATTAGAATGAGTATGTTGCATGTCCCACACATATCCACTTCTCCATGATAGGTTCTTCATGATGATAGGATCATATCCTCAAACATTCAAATAGTCTTTCCATGATCCAATATGGCAAGCAACTATGGGTGAGGAATTTGATTCACTACAAGAAAACAAAACTTGGGAGCTTGTCTCCTTGCCTCCAGGGAATAAACTAGTTTAGTGCAAATGGGTCTACAAGACCAAGATAGCATCTGATGGAACCATAACCAAGTATAATGCTCGATTGGTGGCAAAAGGATATTCACAAGTTCAAGGATTGGACTATAATGATACATTCACTCCAGTAGCAAGAATGGACTCCATCAAACTAGTGTTGGCAGTTGCAACTTCAAAAAGGTGGGAGGTACAACACATGGATGTGAAAAGTGCCTTCCTCCATGGTGACTTGAAATAAGATATTTACATGAAAAAACCTGAGGGGTACATTGATGATTCTTCCTTAGTTTTCAAACTGAGGAAATATCTCTATGGGATCAAACAAGCCCCAAGGGCATGGTATTCCAAAATGGATTCCTTCCTCATGTCACAGAGATTTGAAAGATGCAGATCAAACTGCAATGTTTACATGTAGAAGAAATCAGTTTACATGCAGAAGAAAGAGGGGTCTTTGCTATTTATTGTGCTATATGTGGATGAATTTCTCATTACTAGCAGCACTATTGTTGGATTGAGAAGCATCAAGTCAGCTTTGAATAAATAATTCGCTATGACTGATCTAGGACTGTTAAGACAATTCGAGAATTATGATCTCACAATCTAGATACTCATTAGATTTTCTTAGAAGATTCCACATCGAATATTGTAAAGCATCCCCTTTTCCCTTCCTATATGGCATTAGGCTAGAAGAAGGTGGTTCTACACCATTGCTAGACAACACTCTTTTTCAGACAGCTCTTTGGGAGCCTTCTATACCTCACACATTCAAGACTAGATATATCCTATGCTGTGAGTGTTGTTGCTAGATATATGCAGGAGCCACATGAACTTCACTGGAAGGAAGCAAAGTGTATCTTGCACTGTGTGCAGGGTACCATAGACTATGGGATCCATTATATAGTTGATGCACAATTAGATCTCATTAGCTTCATAGATTCAGACTGGGTTGGAGATGGGAATGATAGAAAATCCACTTCAGGATTTGTGTTTATGCTGGAATCTGGGCCAATTTGTTGGTCCAGTAAGAAACAAGAAGCACTTTCACTCTCTTTAGCATAAGTAGAGTATAGGGGGGCTATAAATGCAGTTATTCAGGTAGTTTGGATGCATAGAATCTTGACAAAATTTGACATTCGCACTTCACCTTCAGTGGACATCTATTGTGACAACCAGCGTACCATAAAGATATCCAATGATCCAATCCAGAAGCAACGGACAAAGTATATTGAAGTTCACATGAATTATATTCGGGAACTAGTGCATGACAAAACTATCACACTGCAATATTTCCCTATAGAGGAGCAGATTGCAAATATATTTACGGAGTCCTTCACAAGAAAGAGATTTGTTTTCCTCATATCTCTTCTCGGTGTAAAGGCTTGATTCATTGTTTCCTAATTCATGCTTATTTTGAGGGGGGGGGGGGGGGTTCCCATGTGGTTTTCCCCATTTTCCTTAGTTTATTAAGCAATATTTTATTTCATTTAGATTGTATGGGTGCATTTTGGCCTAGTTGTCAAGGCCCAAGCTGTCCAAATTTAGGATTAAGGGGGGGTGTTAGGATTAATTAATCCTCCTTTATCCGATATAGTCTATTTGGTCAGTTTTCCTAACGTAGGGAGACATTATTACTATACTAGAGTGTGGGGAACACATATATAGGTTATCTGCAACTTACTGCATGTGCATGCATGAGTTTATGTGCCTCCAAGACCAACCCTACATTATAGGAGCTCACTCTGAGTGCCACCAACATCCTCCATCAATTAGTTGTGGTACGTAAGCAGTTATACTGAGTCAACCTCCAGTTACAATCAGTTAGATCACTTTCAGTTAGCCTAGTGCCAGTTTTGCATGCATGCACGAAGAGTGGTGCCTTTTTCCCACCTACCTCACCAGTTAACTGATTGTAGACTAATTTAGACATCCAAAGATAGACTAGTGAGTTCCAGCAGTGATTTAGACACACTGAGTTAGTTATTCAGTCAGCTTGAGCTGGTAGATTCGAATCTTATCCCCGTGATTTGAATTCTATTTGTTGTATAATCATTGTATTATTGATTAATGAATGAAGATTAATGTTGTGATTATCTTATCAATTCTTGTCTGATTTATTTGAAATTTGTGGCATGAATTTCATGTTTAGTGTACATTCTCTTTGATTATTCCACTGCATAATCCCCTTCCTACAACTTTCATATTTGCATGTAGATCAATGGTTCACAAATTTAAAATGGTATCAGAGCATAGGTCTTGGGTTCAATTCCCCCAAGCTACGACGAAGGGGTGGTGTTGGAGTATCGGTACAACCACATGGTATAACCGCCGCACGTCTGGGAATATAAAAAATTGGACTAATTGCTACTCCTGATGATAGGGCCTTGTGCTTGGTTTCAAATGTTCATCAACATCTGCAGGGTTTGGTGTAACCACAAACCTTACAGATATGTTACAACCTACAATTGTGTCTTGATGTGTTATTTTATTTCTATTCAGTCTCACCAACAACACACACGTAATAATGCCAAAATTTAACTTAGTTTGCAAAACTACTTATAACAACAATACTCAATTTTTTTAACAATTGCGGTTTCAATGTAAATACAATTTATAATGCATGAATGATTTTAATTAGGATATTATTCTCACTAAGGATGACGCATCATAGCACTCAATCATGTTGTTACAATTTTGACCTTTGGCAATTAAATAATAATTAAGTGTTGCAACCTTAGGTATAATTCAATCTCTAGAGTTAAAATTTTTATTATTTATGGTTAGTTAGCCTTACCATAAGTTATTTGTGTTCGTTGTGCTTAAACTTAACTTAGTCTTAATTTTAGCACTTTCAGCCTTGTCTAAGGGTTGGGGCGCTACAAATTATTTATTAAGAACAATTTCATAGAGCTTATGGTCACATTCTGCAATATATGCAATTAGATAAACTTGAAATCCCCAAAATTGACCTTACTTGGAGGGATAATGTATTCTACATAGTAATCTTGTAATGAATGTTATCCAAATATGTTCAAATTGGCTCATTCATGATTGGAGGATTCATTGGATTGTGAGATCCAATCAAAGCCTCTTCCTCCATGGTGCTTATGGTCACCAAATAATATCCTCTTCTAAACCCTTTTAAAAAATCCCATGTTTATTTGATATTAGGAACTAGAGAAATGTTGCAAATTCTTGGTTATAGTGTGTTGTTCATAATACATATTCCAAAACATACAAACCTACAACATCCTTCTCACTCTTGAATTATGTGTTTTACATCCTATCTCTATATTTTTTGTTAACAAAAACCACAGAAATATTTATATCTATAAAAAGGTTGAGCATAACCATCCTTACAAAAGAGGTTGCCAAAATTTTGAAAAGTTCAGAGAAAGAGAGACTAAAATAACTATGCTAAAAAATGGAATATATATAGTTATAGAGTGATTATTGAAATAACTTAGACCCATTGAAGGGTATTGTTTGACAAACTGGTTATTTTATAGTACACAAAAAACATTAAGAAGACATGATAGGGTGACCTATTTTTTATTTCCTTCTATCCCACGATCCGACTAAGCAACCGAGTTCTTCCATTTGATAACCATCGTTGGATGGTGTTTCCTAACAGTGGTTGCACTAGTTCATGCTGGTCAACTTTTGAACTTCTTATTTTACTATATCTACTGTTCCCATCAATTCGTGGAGGTCACGGGTGTTGTCCTCTATCCTTGACTCGTGGCAAGCCATCTGGTTTGCTATGTACTTAGCATCTGCAACTGCAACCCTGTTTTCATTAAGTCCAGTACCAACCATTTCATAAATCTAGCGAAAACCATTTTTATATTAGACAATGTAGCTTTGATTTCGTTGATGTCCTTTGATGTCGCCAGCCTGAACACACATGGGAGGGAAATCCTGCAAAGTGCAATATGGGATTCCAACACTGTGAAAAATTGCAAAGGGTATTCTGCACAGGGAAACCTTACAACCTTGAGAAATTGTTGATGGAGTTCTGCACAAATCCTCTGAGTGCCAAGGGACGGAAGGAGGATATTTTCCTTTGGTGTTGTTGGAAGACGAATGAACCAATTCACACTCTAAGGCATGTTTACTGAGAAGACCTGCAAACAAAATGCTAATATCTTCCTCCATAGAGCTAAAACTAGAAGAAATCGAATGTATGAGCTCCTCTTACTCGCATAAGAAAGCGGGAAATAATGGATATGTATTCATCCTTCTGTGTGAATCGATTAAGCGTGCCAATGATCTTGAGTTTACCTCAAAAATATAGATATAAGGACTGGCCATTAAATTCTTCCCATGACCGAGAATGCCAAGAAATGAATGTTCTCTTGTCGGTGGACACTTATTTGACATGCTATGGTGGGGTGAGTCAAGGGTATGGTTTCATAGTGGCCAAGCCATACACCCCCGAAAAACATAAGGGATAAGGAACGTGCTTGTGATAAGTGTGTTGACCCTTTATAGAAACCAAGCCCAAGCTATTTTTGACTCCTTGATTTGCCAACTTATCCACAATAACGTTATTTCCTCTGAGAATGTGGTAATAAGAGGCGTGAAGATTTTGATTATTATGACATATGCGTTCGTAAATTATTCTACAATTAGTAGCCCCATACTTGTAACCATTTCTCATTTTCTGAATAACCTGCTTCGAGTCTCTAAAAACTATGATTTTGGCGATGTTGTTCTGTCCTACTGGTTCCAAGCCAAGGTATAGTGAAATCCATTCCACTTCATCATTGGACTTATGTCCTATTCCCCATGCAAAAGTAGTGACTATATTTCCTCTGGGATCAAATATTATCCCACCCGCACTTGCCTCCCTGGACATCGTATCTCTCTATTAAAAAGGTTCAACCACCCAAAACAATCAGATTACAATCTCCAGCCTAAATAACAAAGTCATTGCATATAAATTCTTTAATAGTAGAGATTCAAGAGAAACCTTGCCATATTATTGTAGCACAATTCTTCTTAGAGTCCCATGGACGAATGTGTTAAGACCAAATTAAAATCAACTGCCTAATATGCTAAATCAATTCACACTATAAGTCAAGAGAACATTTTTTCTCCACACATTTCTGCATTTTCCTACATTATAACGTATCAAAAAACCATTATTAGTCTCTAGCCCTTTTTAGAATTTATAACTAGTTGCGAAAACCAAATAGGTACGATTTTTAACACCCTTCCTAACAAGATATAAACTCATTGTGAAATTAAGGTTTTCAGAAAAGACTTGAATTCTAGATCAATAAATTAAGCAAATTTTGTAGGCATTTTCCATGTTTCTAGACAAATAGGAAATAAGGTTATGTCCTAGTGTTAGAGTAGGAATACCTGTGATTTTTTTTTCAATGAATTCCTATTAGATCTTCTTGCAAACGTGTGCACTATAACTGCCCAATATAATCCAAGAACAATGTCTAATCAAGTTCCATAAATTTTAATTGCTTTGTCCATGGATTCATGCATATCATGATTGGTTATTAAATGAAAAAATTTGGGGCACATGCACTCATCCTTTAAATCCTTGTAATATAGGCTTGGTTCCTTGAAATATTTACAAGTTTTTCTCAATTCCCTTTGAAAAAGCATAAAAATAAACAGGACACTATGCTTTAAAGAAGATCGCCATATAGTGAAAGGTAATGGATTGGCTTGTCCATTTCAGCTTTGTACACATTAGTTTTGTGCAATCTAACAACGAATGTGACAAATGAAAAAAATTGTCCTTACATATGTCCACCCTATGAATCATACTTGAGCTTGGAGTTTGTATACCCATTCCCCCCATGATGGGTACCCTTTTCCCTTTGATGGATCTGTCCCTACCGATTTCCATTTCTGAGGTGGAATCATGGGATATCGTATTAACAACACAAGGAAAATGTTCTATAGATTGGATATTTAATGTAGGGTCAAGAATGCATGGATTGGTGCTTCTCCTTTGCTCTACTTCTCTTGCAAGGTGACCTTCCCCTTAAATGAGCTCAAGGATAGAAGCTCGATTGTGGCAACTGATAACACCTATGCAAAACAAAGGACTCATGTAAAATAATTCTTCCATGCATTGCTAGAATTAAAGTACCCACTCTCACCATTCAAAATCTTGAATCTTAGTTCTCACAAATTTTTTTGTAGAAGCGAGTTATTGTTCATTCTCAGACCATCTCCACTGTAAATTGCTAAGCAAGCAACCAATCCACAAATTACTATCTAATTACTAAACTCATTTCCTTGCTCTCCACTGTTGTCCCTTTTTCTGTAAATACATTAAGTCTCTTTGCACCAACATTTAATTTTATTGGCATAAATTCTCTCTCTCTCTCTCTCTCTCTCTCTCTCTCTCTCTCTCTCTCTCTCTCTCTCTCTGAGTCATAAATTAGAGTACTTACACAAACCATTCTATATTTTAGTACATTTTTATTACATATGTTTTAATGGCATTTAAAAAATATTTAAATTGTAAAATTTATTAGCATTGTCAATTGAATCTCAAAACACACACACATGCAACTTTAATTTGTTTACAAAAAAAATTGTAGAAATATTCTTGAAATCAGCCTTGAATAATTCAAGATGCTAACTTGTTTAATATAAAATTAGGTGGTTTGGGGTCAATTTGGAAAAACTAAAAATAGTTTTTGGGAAAACTTACATAATAAGAAGATGTATTATTTGTATTAAAGGATTCAATGCGATTTTCCTTTAACATTAGAGTGATCAATAACAATTATCAATTAAAGATTGTCTAAATCACTTTAGAGAGCTAAAATTGTTTAGCATGTTATGTGGAGTTGTACACTTGTTAGAGCTTTCTTGGTATGGAAAGGGGTCCCTTTTGTGGACAAATAGATATCCCAACCATTAAGAAGAAATGTTTGGGACATGAAGTATTTCCTTTTGATGGAAAAAAGAAATTGATATTTTGGAAATGTTAATTTTTTTTATGGAAAAAAGCTAAAAAGTAATTGATATTTTGGAAATGTTAAAACTTTCATATTAAGGTTGGTTTGATAAAACTCATTGCTACAAAACTCAATGAGAATGAATATCTTCAACAAAGATGTGGATTTTCTTGAAACCATAGTCAAAGTCAAAGTTTTTTTTTTAATAGAAACTTAAGAAAAAATGTATTCGAAAGGCTATGCGCAGCCATTCAGAACATATTTTGCTCAAGAGAATTTTTAGTCAGAAGAACTGAATCAAAAAAGAGCCAGAAGTAAGGCCATATAAGGAAACTAGATTTGTTACCGTTCTTTAAATTGGCATTTGTGGAGTATACTTTGATGAACTGCTTATTCAAGATTTTGCAAAAAAACATGACCAAATCAATTTAATTCGGTCTCCAATCTGATCAACTGGATGAGAGTGTATTTCTTAATCCTCCGGATTGCTTGCACTTGATTATCTTGAGCCTGGAGGTCAAAGAGAAAATAGTTTTTATCCTCTGACTATCTACGGTCACAAGCTCCTATGCTGGGCCTCCATATCAATGTCAGGTTTCCTTTCTCATTGCCAGTCGCCATTGAAAAAAAATAGCTGCTTGTCTTCTGTCTTTCATGCTGCTCATTTAAATTCATTACATTTCCATGACAACCCCATTCCCACTCCATCCAATCATGCTTACCACTCAAACTTAAATTATACATGCTCCTCTCCTCTCTGAATAGATTCTTCCATTCCTTTTTATGCAAAGATATAATACAACACAGAATTTTTCCCCATTTCAAAGTACTCGCGCAGGCAGATGGTGGACTTGACACGTTATTCCTATAATCGTGTTGATTACTTGAAAAGGTTGCAGAGAATGGTGGAGTGAGGCAGAGAGCCCATGCATTCTTCTGTAAACTATTGGGACTGCTTATAAAAGGCAAAGAAAAATACAAATTGTTGCATCCACTTTGTGTTGAGAGGAGGCTATGTGCCCTACCAGGGAAACGTTGAGGATATAAGGCATTCTGTTTATACTTTGAGAAGTGAGTCATGCCCTATCCTGACTTACTACAAGAAAACCATTTTTGGTTCTTAGGGGATATGTTTGTAGCTTGTCTCTTCTCCATTTAAAATTAGTGAACCTTGTGAGAGAGAGTCCCCCTTGTTTTCCATTTTATCTGCTTCAGCGTTGTTTTCTCTTAAAATATGGTACTAATATGTGCTTTCCGGAAGATGGAGATTTAGAATCCTGCTGTGCATCCTTTTCCATTTAATGGATCCCGTAGGATAGCCTATTCTCATTTTGAGGATCACTTTGCGAGAATCCCCCAAGATTATCAACCTAGTGATGGATTTTGCATCAATCATCTCCAACCCTTGTAGAAGATCCAGCCACTCAGCCTCATTATTAGTCTTACTCCCCAGTCCCCAAGCAAAAGAATTGATTATTTGTCCTCTTGGATTCAGAATAAGACTCCCTGCACCTGCCTTCCATGGGTTTCCTTTTGAGGCACCATCAAAGAATAAAGAGTAGGAATTCTGATCTTTAATCCATCCAGAGAGGTTATCATAGTTTTTTGTTACCTCTCATGGATTCCTGGTGTTGTAGTTTTTGGCCTGAGGGGAACTCCTCTAGAATAAAATGATGCACCTCTTGGATACTTTTGCTGGGATATCTTATGCATCTAGAAATACCATTCCTCTAGTCGCTAATTTTTCAGCAGTCATCCAATAATCTTTGCTGCAATCCGATTGATATTAACCTTCTCTCCCTTGAATATTGATCTGTTCCTTGCCAACCAAATCTGCCAGCATATGTTCTTAGGAATGATATTCCACAACTGCCTTAGGATGGGTTTTTTTTTGAGATTCCCTAGGTATATATTTTTCCAGACTATTAAAAGTTGCTCAAGGGAGTCTGGAGGTTTGAAAAAAGCACAAACGTTATGGAAGATAACCCTCCAAATTTGTATAGTGACTTTGCATTGAAGAAAGAGGTGTGTGGCAGATTCCAAGTCTGCTTTACACAGGGCGCATCTGGAGGGGCCTTCTATACCTCTTTTAGTGAGATTGTCTGACGTTAGGAGTTTATTGTGCATTAGCAGCCATGTAAAACAATTGACTTTGGGACTATAGTCTGGATTCCAAACCTTCTTCCATAGATTTGCTGAGGCGGTTACCAAATTTGTTTGGAGCAATTTGTATCCCTCTTTAACTGTATAAGTACCATTGCTGCCCCACCCAATGGAGTCTTTAGAGATTTTACTAATAGGGACGATACCGTCGAGGAGGGGAAGCAAGAGATCAACAGCTTGTTTCAGATGATCGGGAGGTTGCAGCAACTTCCAGCCAATCAATTTTCCTTTCCTATCCCAGCTAGATAGATCATAAAGAGTAACGAGACCATTACCAATTTCCCAATTGGAGAGATCCTCCATATGAGGAAGAGAAGAGATGGAGGGATTACCAAGGATTATATCACTCCAAAACTTGATCTTCTTACCATTACCTAGGACCCAATAGAATTCTGATTGAATTAAATCCAGAGAAGATTTACATAGCTACCATACTGAAGTACCTTGCCCATCCCAAGGATGACAGAGAATTGTGGAACATGGCTTCCTTATATACTTTTTCCTGATAACTTCTTTCCACCAATCCCTACTTCCAAAAACCATTCTCCAAACCAGCTTAGCTCCCAACGCTTTATTCATTTGCTCCGGATCTCTAATGCCCAATCCCCCATTTAATTTTGGGGTCTTAACCACATCCCATTTAACAAGGTGGAATTTTTTAGATTGAACTTTGCCTCCCTGCCAGAGGAACTTTCTTATTTCCATACTTATGATGTTAGTGATCATCCTTGGAGCAAGAACCATTGATCTGATGTAAATGGGGTAGGAAGATAAAACTGACTGTATGAGAGTGACTTTCCCTACAATGTTGAGCCAGTGCATACCAAGAGAGAGAAACTTGCTTTTTATTTTTTGTATTATAGGTCTCCACATGGCCGCTGAGAAACATTTTTTATTGATTGGTATTCCCAGGTAGTTGAAGTGCTTCCAGTCATAATTGACTTTAATGTTGAGGATTTGGGAGATGTCTCTGAGGGTGTTAACGTTGTTGTGCCACCCATAGATTTGGCATTTATCCAGGTTCGCCTTGCTTCCCGAGGAAAGAAGGAAAAGATTGAGAGACTGCTGGAAACTCCTAGCTATCTGAGTGGAATCCCTTCCCGTCAAGATGGAATCATCTGCGAAGAGCACATGGTTGTTGTGCTGAATCCCTGTTTTGAAGAAGAGGCCATGAATCATTCCTTCCTCTAGCTATTTGTTTAGTCTTCTACTCATACAATCTGAAACTAAAATGTACAGAAACGGGGATAGAGGGCAGCCTTGCCTTATCCCTCTTTTGGGTTTGAAGAAATCAGAGGGTCTTCCGTTAACTAGAGGGGCTATCCAAGGTGAGCTTATGCAGGCTTGAATTTGTTTGACAAATATGGGAGAAAACCCAAACTTTTCCAAAACCAAAAAAATAAAATCATGTCTTAGTCTATCAAAAGCGTTGGCCAAATCAAGTTTGATGGCCATTCCAGATTCCCTATTTTTTTGACTAGAATGTATTGCTTCTTGGACTAGAAGAATGTTATCACTTATGTGGCAGCCGACTATTAAACCTCCCTGATTTGGAGAGATTAGGGAAGGGATGATAGTTTTCAGCCTGAGAGATAGAGCTTTGGAGAAAATTTTAGAAGAGGCATTACATAGAGAAATAGGTCTGAAACGTTTAATAGAGGTAGGATTAGGCTCCTTGGGGATTAAGGCCAAGAAGGTAGAGTTTGTTGTGCCTCCCATCCTTCCTTTGGACATCCAAGAAATGAGATGAGTCAGGTCTTTTTTAATGAAGTGCCAACACATTCTATAAAAACGAATTGGGAAACCATCATGCCCGGGGGATTTGTCTGGATGGAGGGACCAAATGGCCCTCTTAATCTCTTCTTTGGAAATGAGAGCTTCTAGGGCTTCGATGTCTTTGAGGGCTTTGAACATTTTCGCCATATCCTCTTGAAGGACTTCCTCTCCATTATTATACAAATTTTCAAAAAAACCCCTTACCTCATTGACGATCTCGGCCTGGTTTGTGATAGAAGTTCCGTCATCCTTTTTGAACTCCCTTATGGTATTCCTTCGTTGCCTTTCCTTGCATTGATTTTGAAGGAATTTTGTATTCTGGTCTCCACTAATTAGCCACAGATTCCTAGGCTGCAACCTTGAACTTTCCTCCTCCTGCCTGAGAGTGGTCTGCAAATATTTTTCAAGCTCTATTTCCTGTATAATTAACTACTAGGTAACTTCAATTTGCTCCATGTGTCCGTGTAAAGTTTCCATCTTCTTGATTAGCTCTAGCTTTCTGATCTTGGGCTCCTGGTAGTGCTTCGATGCCCATTGCTTGAGAGCAGATTTGACACACATTAACTTTTTCTCCCAAATGTAAGACGGTGATCCCAGTATAAAATAACTCCAGGCGTTATAGATGATTTTGGAGACACCTTCCGATTCCATCCAGACGTGATTAAATCAAAAAGGAAGAGGTCCCAACTTCCTCATAGGAGATAGAGAGAAGCATATTGGTTTATGATCCGAAACAGTTGAGCAAAGCAGCTTTTATTCTGGGATGGCCAGATTCTTTAAAAGGTGAGGGCTCACCAGCATCGTATCAAGCTTGGCTGCAATGTGTCCTGGTCCTACCCTTTTATTATTCTAAGTGAACTTGCCATTTTTTGGCTTGATATCTGCTAGACCCCATTAGGAAACCAGGTCCTCCAGCCTCTCTCCAAATGGATCTCTAACTTTGGTGCCTCCCCTGTGCTCTTCGGTCGATATATTAACAATGAAGTCTCCCGCAATTATACAGGGACATTTATTTTTCCCCATGCATTGGTCTTCTAAGGAATTCCAGAAAGATTATTTTTGTGCCTGAATGGTAGGGCCATAAATGTTCCCCACCCAGATAGTTTCCTTACTTTCCTTTTCTTCGAGTTCCACAAAGAGCCAGTTCTTATTTTCTATTACTGAACGCATTGTGAATTTATCTTTGTCCCACCATGTGAGGATGCCTCCTGATGCCACTGTCGCACTAACTGCTTTTCCTTCACCTTTAGGCCAGATTTTCTTTATTAATGAAAGATTGTCTTCTGCAGTCTTTTTTGTCTCTTGGATGAGGAGGATGGATTTGGCTTCCATTGTTTTGATTCTTTTAACAACTTCTATTTTCTTATTTCCTCCCAGTCCTCGACAATTCCAAGAGACCAGCTTCATTATTTCCTATGTTGATGGAGCGCCCTCTCCTTTTCCTTCTTTTCTTCTTCAGGGGTGAGGAGGTATTTGTTCGTCTGTGGGTTTCTTACCAAAAAATCTAGATTGGACTATTTTCCTGCTGCTATTTCCCTTGTTGCTTCCTGTTCTCTGAGGGTTTTATTAGATCTTCTTCCTTTTTTAGATAGCGGTTCTGGTTCTTCATTGGAGTTTTCTAAGACTTCTTCTATCGTTGCCCTTGTCTTGGACTGGGTGCATGTACCTCCATTGCTAGCAGGAATCAAGTCTTGCTTATATATGAGTTCAGATTGGAGGGCTTTGAGCCAGTTGCTCTTCCATGTCGTGAGAAGGTGAAACATTTGGGGCTTCAATCTCTTGCAAGGTGTTAGTCTCTTCCCCCACCACGAATTCCCCTTCTTCTTTCTCCTCATCAGCTAGCGCTTGAAACTTATTTTTGACTGCATTCTTTGCCACGGTGTTTTGAGATTGAGTTGGGGCTTCTCTTGCTCCCTTTCTTTTACTGGCTACGTTCCATCCTTCCTCAGGGTTAGCTTTTTCTTGATTTTTTGGGCAAGACTTGGCAAATTGCTCATATTCATGGCAATACTTACATTTGAAAGGCATATGTTCGTAGTCCACGGTCTGCATGTGGTTCCACCCATCTATTGTCAAGTTGATGGCTTCTGGAATCCCTTTCTCCAGGTCGAATTCAACACAGATCCTTGTGCATGAAAACATGGGGGCTTTTGGCTCTGATTTGTCTATGTATTTCCCTAGGGTATTGCCTATTGCATGGAAGTCTTCATCATTCCAGGAATGTAGTGGCAGATGGGGAAGCTTCACCCATACCGACACTGCCTTAGGGATATCATTTTTAGGGTCGAAGGAGAGGTCCCATTTGTTAAGATACATCCCTCTCGGCCCCATAGAATATGGCCCATTTCTGAAGATAAGATCCCGATCCTCCTTTTTTTCAAATATGAAAGCAAAGTAACCCTTGCCGCAGAATATTTGCTGCACTTCCCCTTGGATGAGCGCTCTCTAGTTTTTATTGAGCCATACTTCCACAGATCTAGGGGAGGGCCACAGTCCTGTGAATAAGCCAATCAACCCTTTTTCTGATAAGGTAACAACCTTCCTTTTTGAAGCCATAGAGGAGAGCTTGACACTCAGAACTTTAGATATGTTGACAAAATGAGAAGAGGTTGACACGCTGGACGACAAAGGGGCAGAGGAAGCCACAATCCTTTGAAATTGCCCATCGAACTCCTCTGGGTCAGGGTCCAGGGGGGGGTTCATGATGCCTGGCAGCCAAACCACCACGCAGGCAAGCCGACCGCGTGAGTTGCATATCGTTTGTTTGTGCAGACCGTTTGTTCATGCCCTATGCAAATTCAAGGATCCCTAGGCAATGGAATCAATGTGCACCAATTGTGGATTGCAAACTTCATAGTCAAAGTCAAAGTTAACATAATAGCTCTTCTCACCTATGTAGGTAAAGATAATTTGGGTGTTGTGCTTTGTTTCCATGATGCATAGTTATTATTGTATTATTACTCTTCAATATGAAAACATAAGATGCATTTTGCTATTATCTTCCTTCCCGTGAGTATGACACATACTCGAGTTTCAAAAACCATATAAATAATAATAAGAAAGTGTTGGTCAAGTTTTTGAAAAATCAATCATAGGTTTTACATACATGGAAAACACATTCTGATTTAAGTATAGTTCAACTTTGGCTAAAAGACTTTAAATAGACTTATTGGTGATATTATTATTAATAATAACAATGGAATGAGAATAGAGTTATTGGTGATATTTACGCCGTAAGGCATTTTTCTCTGAAGTTCTTCGAAAAAACACTGTTCATTTCGTCGTCTATTCGACCAACCGTGCTCCTCCACGTGTCCTCTTCACGATCCGATGGTTCTCCATGTGTCCTCTTCGCAATCCGGTGGTCCTCCGCGTGTCCTCTTCGCGATCCTGTGGTCCTCTACATGTTTTGAAAATCTTCTGGATGTTTTGGAGGTAAAGGTTAGAACCCAGTCCGAGCTCCTCTGCAAGTGACAGCATTGATGGTTAGACCTGGCACTTAACCCCCATCCCCGCATGTCTCCTTCGTGATCCGCTGGTCCTCCACATGTTTTCAAGTTGATTCTGTGTAAAACCTCCGGGCTGATAGTTGGGCCTTCCGGATGTTTTGGAGGTAACGGTTAGAACCCAGTTTGGGCTTCTTCGCAAGTGACAGCATTGATGGTTGAAGATTTCCGATTGCTGCCTTGCTCTGTCCTCCCATTTCGCTGTCCTCCCATTTCACCTGCAAGTTTCAGTGTTCACGTGTTTTCCACCTCTTTGTTGAGCATTGTTCATTAGATTTGTCGTGACTGTTGAGTTGGTCAGAACCGCAATTGTCCAGCGATTCTGCAGTGCCGTGGGCGATTTCTGGAGAGACCATCCGAAACATGAAGTGTTTTTTTCTCAGTTTGGCATTTATTCTGAATTTATTAGATAGCTTGCTATTCATGGAGGAGGTGGTTGAACATCTTGTCATGGTGACCACCCCTCCCTGCTACATAAATGGTGTTTACTGGTCACATTTAGTTTGCGTGGGTTTGCACAGAGAAGTTGCATTGTTTCTAGTTGCAGGAATTTTGATTCAAAGAGCCAAAGAACTAAAAAAACACAGGTACTTTGTTTTTCCGCTGCTCCTAGATTTCATTCTGTGCAATTTCATTTCTATTGCAAATTTGTTGTTAGTGTCAATCTTGTAGGCTTGTCTGGGTGTTGTCATATCTTTTGCCCTCTGCAAGCCGTTCATCAATTTCCGCAAAACTGCCATTAAAAGAATCGAGCACCACAGCTAGCCCGGCCACTAAACCTCCATTCTCATATAGCATAGAATAATTCAAAACCCCTGAATCAATAGTAGGGTTCAGCAGCAAGCCTATGGTGCAATTGGCTATGAGGCATATAACTTGTGTAGAGGAGGCTGCATTTTTCATGTCACTATCTGCAACTGTGGATTTAAGTATCGAATCCTGCAAGCTCTTCAGTAGGAAGCTGAGGAGGCCTATTCAAAATTGAAAAGAAAATACCTATTCACAACCTGCTTCAACAATTCCCTCTACTTTTGTTGTATTTCAGATATTGAATCTTTTCTTCAAACATAACATCATATTATAAGGTGGTCTTGGATCATGTATCCAGATAGTGACTTGTTTTCCATGGTCTGTCTATATACTAGCAATTTTGTAATTTGTTGCTAAACTCTTATTGGCATTATCCATTTTCAGGGTGACCTTGTTTCCATTGATGGTTGATCTTGATATTCACATGTACATTGTGTTTTCTTTGAAGAATTTCTTATTTTGAAATTAAACAGGTAAAGAAAAATGTTGGTTTATGCTTTTTCTTGTTTTAATATTTGTTTTTCTAATTATTTAAAGGGTATTTGAAGTTTCTATACAGCGACAATGACTTCTAAATTTCCAAATTATTTTACTTTCATAGAATAGGCCTTAGTTCTCTTAATACACTTTTATACGCAGAATTTACTCCATGTCAATTTCTTTCGGCATTCTTGAATATAAATATATTTGTTAATTATCTTGTCCAGGAATGGATGTGGGTGTCTCATTAACGGAGGAAGCTTGTTGTTCAAGTTATGGGAAGAACTTTGTCTGAGTTTATGTATCTTCTCGCTCTGTTCCTTGCAGATCTAAGTTTCGAACTATTTATGGTCCATGAATACCCTTCTGCAACCCGAGTTCTTCGCACAAGATAGGCCCCGGTAAGGAAAAACCTCAGTGAAGAATGAGTTTTGAGTTTCTTGAATGTCTTGTATGCATGTGTTCTTATATGCATGTGTTCTAAGTGGAGTTAAAACGACAAGGTATATTCTGCGAAAATGCGCTTCCTTTTTCTCCTTCTTGAGTTAAGATGACACGTCATTTTCATGTGGAATCTGGGGAATTCATGCCTATGTTCTAGTAAATCCTAATAGCAATAAAGGCATAGGGAAACCGACAACCAATGAGTTGCAATAGTTGGGGACTCCAATGCATTATGCAACACAAGAGGTAGACTCCATCTCTTCTGCAACAACAAAAAATAACAAAAAGCGAAGCCAAATAAGTGTTTCCGCCCAAAACTTAGAAAGGGTAGTTG
>LPNX010473278.1:1857-101963 GCA_001517045.1 Pseudotsuga menziesii
TCATTTGATTGCATGTCAGACCATGTGGGTGTTATGACCGAAGCATGAGTGGGTACATGCTTTTGTACAAACATTGGATGAAATGTCATGACAGTGGAATGTAGCAATCGAGCTCCGATGGGAGATTATGACCTAGGAGGAACTAACGATCTATTTTAGTCACACTTTTAGTTTTGCAGATGCTGGTCTAGTAATTCATAGCGCACTAAAACATATCCGCAATGTTGTCTTGGAGATAGTTTCTGTCACATTTCTAGTAGAGTCATATGAGGATCCAAGGATGCAGAAAAAGATCGAATGTTACAATGCATAGTAGGACCTGGTGATGGGGATGACTATTGATGTATTTGTAACTTTGGAATGTATTCACTTGTATATATTATGTATTGTACCCTGATGTTTATTCTGGGAAGTATCTATAATGTAATTGAGTCATTTCATGCCCTGATTTTCTGATCGGGAGATTCAATAATGTAAACAAGTCATGCAAATTCATTGAGTTTAACCCTCCATTGTAAGTCAGGGAAATAGTCCCCACAATTGTGTCAAGGTTAACCCTCTTTGTTGATTGGAGGGAAAATTCCCCATAGTTGTGGGGCACTAGGGTTATTAGACTCTCCTAGAAATGTCGGCCCTAGTAAGTAATTGTTAAGTGGGGCCAACATGTTGAAGTGGACATTGAGTGAATGAAAGAATATAAATAGAGAGTGAGCCTCTCTATTTATCACACACAAACTCACTCATTGGGGTGCATGAATGACAGAGGAGAAGCTCTCTCAAGTGAGAGAGAGAGAGAGAGAGAATAAGTTGTTGGAGATCATTTTTTCTATTTTTGGGTTTTACTGCTGCCATTGGTGCTCATTCTATCTCTAAGGAAGTTGTGGGGTTTTCTCCTTTATGGTTTCCTTGAGAAAAATTCTTTGTCTCTTGTCTCTTGTGTTTATTGTTGTGCATGTTATTCTCTCAGATAAGATCCTAAGATCATATTGGTTAAATGATAAAAATATAACATGGTATCAGAGCTAACCTGAGAAGAAGACATTATGCAGTTGCAAAAGCTAGGGCTTCTTAATTTTTGGGTATCTCTCCATAATCCATATGCAAAATAAGGCTAGGATAACTCTCCATTGAAGGGCGCATCTTTCTGTCGAAGCGGATTTTGATTCCGGGCATTTTCAGTTTTTGGTGCGGGAAATTAGGGATTTTTATAGAAGAGAAATTTTTGAGTGAGCCTGGCATAGGATTTCTCTCCTCATCAAAATATAAGTTTAGAGACCTGGTTCAAGATTTTTTGTTGGGTGAAACTCCAGGAAAGTCAAACCCTAGTTTGACCCCGGGCCTAAAAAACCCTAAAATACTGAAACAGATAGTTTTGGTAAATTCTCTCTATCTCGATATTGGAGAGGGATTAGGTGGCAAAAATTTCATAGGTCAAATAAAAATTCCTGTTGTACACTGTTTCCAAGTTTTAGCCTCATATTCACTATATTCTAGGATATATGATTCATCCAAGTTAGGGTTCCAACCTCTCCTAGGATTCCTCCCCAAACAAGACACCTAGGGATAATTGATATATCTCGGGCTACAAAGGTCCAAATGAAATTTCTCAAGATGTTCCAGAAAGGGAACAAAATTTAATTTCTGTGGTAAATGTTTCATACCCAGAAGATGAAACAGTGACACGTGGCAGTCCGTACAACTTTGCTATGCTGAACAATCCTGAAACAAGTCACCTTGGGAAAACGCTCATAATTCCCAATTGGTGAAACCAATGATGGTAAAACCTATCATGTTAGAACAAGGATAGAAGTGGTTATCTTATCACAGAATTTCAGACATATAGGAGTAGTAATTTCATAGATACCACAGAAATAGTATCAGGTAATTCTGTAGAATAAATTGGTAAACTAGGGCTTCCTGTTTCGGGAGCTTCCCTCCACTGTTTTTAGAAAAGGAGTACATTGGAAAGCTAGAATTGAAGAGGTATATATTTATATCCAATCAGATCTGAAAGATTCCAAGTTTTGAAAATTAGTGTTTCTCTGACAAACCCTAGATCAGCTAGCTTCGGAACGAGGATGGACATCTCAAACCGATTAGATCTAATCTTTTTCTATTTACATTTGAGGTTCTCATTTCAAGATGACTAATCACACCAGATTTATGACAAGCTTGGTGAGGCTAACAACTTCCAAGCATTGAAGTATAGGATCTCACTAGTTCTTGAAGGAAATGAATTGGACACCTACATAAGTAGAGAGGTTCCAATTCTAGAGGGAGATGAGGTTAAAATCCTTACACAAGAAGAACTTGGTCAAGGCCAAGAATATCATTGCTGATTCAATCAAGGATCACCTTATACCACAATTTTATTCCATAAAGACACTGAAAGAGATGTTTGATTCCTTGACCAAGCTATTTGAAGGGAAGAACATAAATCAGAAGATGAATTTGAGAAAACAGTTGAATAATGTGAAGATCCAGAATGTAGAGACCATATAGTCATACTTTACAAGGGTCTCTCAACTCAAAGAACAACTTGAAGTGGTAGAAGAAGAAGTGGAGAATGCAAAATTTGTGATAACCACCTTGAATGACCTCCCAGGATCATGGCATTCATTCATTCAAGGAATGTGTGCCATAAGGAAGTGATTACTTTCAACAGACTCAGGGAAGAGCACACACAAGAAGAAGCTCGACTCATAATAAGAGAAAAGAAGATGGGAGCAACTGAAGATCAATATTTCATGATTCAAAGAAGATACCTCAAGCGATGAGGAATATGAAGAACTCAATTCTTGAATACCCTCTTATCCATCTTGAGCATTTGGATAATAAATTATGTTGTTATGAATGAGGAAGATGATGAAGCTGAAAGAAGGAGTCTACCCACGAAACAAATAAAGATAACTATTCAATTGTCATTTCATGATATTGTTTTTGTTATGCATTTGTTTATATTCAGTTGATGTATTATACATGATACAATGTTTGCATTAATGACAGTATACTACTAATATGCATGTGATGGGTAAGTATCCCATGGTTCTATACAACTCTCATTGCTACTTATCTAGAATGAAACCTCTTTGCTAACATATTTGATTAGTGCACAATCTCAATGTTGTCCTGGTAGAGATGGAAGGCATCTAGAAAGTTTTCGTGAGATATGGATGAATGTTGTATTGGATAAAATAGTTTCATGATTATATCTTTATGCATAAGAATTTACCATTATGAATATGCATTATGAAATGTTTCTAATCATACAACTGGTGCATTTGACTTGTAGGAAATATCATGTACAATCGCCTACAAGAAAAGAAGGATGAGACTTGTTCCAAAGAACAAGTGACGACAGTTCAAGATTCACTCTAATAATACAAAATTAAGAATGATGTCTAGGATACAGTATCGAGACCTGAAGGGAAGTTATTAGTTATATCATGCATTAGATGGAAACATAATGGGATACAAGGCAATATTCATAGCATGAGGCTTCTCATGGAAAGAATGCATAGAATACGAAAGGCAGAGGGAGAATGATGCTCCGCTTCAGAGGGAGTGACTATAGAAGATCCTGAGGTTCGACATGATACAACAGGATGGACATCTTACTAATGAATCTAAGCTTTACTGAGAGTAAAGAGGATTCCAACCTTTTCGTCAAGGTTGAGTATGGAAGACCAGTGATGCTCCTATTATATGTCGATGACTTATTCCTAACAGAAAAAAGTAACTCATTAAAGTTGCAAGAAGGAAGCTTGCTGCTGAGTTCGAGATGAAGGACTTGGGTATGATACACTACTTTCTAGGCATGGAGGTGTGGTAGAATGTGAATGGAATCTCCTTGGGACAAGGGAAGTATGCAGTGGATATCCTGAAGAGGTTCATGATGATGGAATGCAAGGCCATGACCACACCTATGGCATCAAACCTGAAGCTATTGAGTGATGCTTCATCAGAGACGGTTGATGTTACGATGTATCGTTAGATGATTTGTTCCTTGATGTACCTGACAAATATGAGACCAGATATTTGCTTTGTTATGAAAACATTGATACATGTTCACTTGATGGTTACAAAGCATGTAGTAAGGTACCTAAAGGGTACATTTGACTATGTGCTCAAGTATGATGTAAATCAAAAGATTAACCTAGAGGGTTATGTGGATTCATATTGGGTAGGTAGTTCCATTGACAGGAAGAACACTTCGAGGTGCTACTTCAGTACGAGATCAAGTGTGATCTCTTGCTTTAGCAGGAAGGAGTCTTGTATGGTGCTGAGTATGGCCGAGGCAAAAGATGTTGCCACTTGCTATTTTGGAGGTAGTATGTTTCTTTTGAAAACTACTATTTGATTTGATTGATCTAACTTTCATTTTTGTATGATGCAGAGAGGAGCAGTGAAGCTCCTGTTTGTGATCCAAATAAATATCTCTCGAAAGAGGGAGTTCTCGCATAGTCGTTGAGATAGGTTTTCTAAGCATAAATCCTAGCGAAGCTCGTAGGTTGCTCAAGTGTAAATAGACCTGTAGGTTGTCCTTGGATGTAATCAGTCTTGGAAAAGCTTGCAGGTTATCCTTGGACGTAATCAGCCCTGATGTGATTCTATGCTAGAAATGGCCAAAGTGAAGTTTGAGTACTTCAGGGAGAATCTTGGTGTTCTCCAAATCGAGGTTCTTTCCAAGGGGAAGTGATGAGTCTGTGACCCCTTCTGACATGGTGAGAGAATTGGTTTCTTCCATGGTCAGATGCAAGTGCAGAGATGCTCTGATATGATTGTGGGTTGTGTTACCACATGATCAATGCAAATCCATTGTGATGTGATTGAGGGATGTGTTCCCACATGATTAGATATAAGTGTTGAGGGCCATTCTTTGGGAGAATGGAGGTACCTGGTCAGTTACCAAGAATACTCAGCTTAGTGCTGAGAGGCCATTCTCTATGAGAATGGAGGCACCTAGTCAGTTACTAGGAATACTTATCTTAGTGCTGAGAGTCCATTCTCTATGAGAATGGAGGCACCTGGTGAGTTACCAGGAATACTCAACTTAGTGCTGAGAGGCCATTCTCTATGAGAATGGAGGCACCTAGCTAGTTACCAGGAATACTCAGCTTAGTGCTGAGAGGCCATTCTCTATGAGAATGGAGGCACCTGGTTAGTTACTAGGAATACTCAACTTAGTGATGAGAGGAAATTCTATGGGAAAATGGAGGCACCTGGTCAATTACCAGGAATACTCAGCTAAGTGTTGAGAGGCCATTCTCTCGGAGAATGGAGGCACCTGGTCAGTTACCATGAATACTCATCCGAGACCTGAGAGCCCTTCTAACATGTATGTTGGATTGGTTCCTCGCATGGTTAGATATAAGTACAAATCCCTTCCATGGATTGTAGTAGTTGTGTCCTACCATGCCACTGGTTGTAAGTGTTGGGCCCTTCCACAGATGATAGTAGTTGTGTCCTATCATGCTGATGGTTGTAAGTGTTGGGCCTTTTCACAGATGATAGTAGGTGTGTCCTATGATGCTGGTGAATGTAAGTGTTGGGCCTTTCTGACATGGTTCTTGGATGTGTTCCTCCCATGGTCGGATGTGAGTGCTGGGCCTTTCTGACATGGTGGTGGATGTGTTCCTCCCATGGTCAAATGTGAGTGTTGGGCATTCCTTTCTAACATGGTGGTGGATGTGTTCCTCCCATGGTTAGATGTAATTGTTGGACATGCCTTTCTGACATGTGGCCAGATATAAGTGCTAAAGAATATGAATACCTACATGGAGGCTAGGCCTACAACCAGCATGAAAAAGGGCTGGATCTGTAGAAATTCTTGTGATGAAAAGAATGAAGATATAGGACCTTTGATTGAGATGGAAAAAGCAGTGATGTTGATGATGATCCAGTGATGATACAGTTTTCGATGACCCAGTGATGATCTAGACCCCATGAAGATGACTTGACGATGAAGATGACTTGAAGATGAAGATGACTTGAAGATGACTTGATGATGATCCAGATGATATAGAGAAGAAGACTTGTGTTGATAAATTGTGTCGAGAGAATACATTCCTAGTTAAGAGGGAGTGTTGATGTATTTGTAACTTCGGAATGTATTCACTTGTATATATTATGTATTGTACCCCGATGTTTATTCCAGGAAGTATATATAATGTAATTGATTCATGTCATGCTCTGATGTTCTGATCAGGAGATTCAATAATGTAAACAAGTCATGTAAATTCATTGAGGTTAACCCTCCATTGTAAGTCAGGGAAATAGTCCCCACAATTGTGTCAAGGTTAACCCTCCTTGTTGATCAGAGGGAAAAGTCCCCAAATTTGTGGGGCACTAGGGTTATTAGACTCTCCTAGAGATGTCAACCCTAGTAAGTAATTGTTAAGTGGGGCCAACATGTTGAAGTGGACATTAAGTGAATGAAAGAATATAAATAAAGAGTGAGCCTCTCTATTTATCACACACACACTCACTCATTGGGGCACATGAATGAGAGAGGAGAAGCTCTCTCAAGTGAGAGAGAGAGAATAAGATGTTGGAGATCATTTTTTCTATTTTCGGGTCTTACTACTGCCATTAGTGCTCATGCTATCTCTGAGGAAGTTGCATGGTTTTCTCCTTTATGGTTTCTATGAGGAAAATTGTTTGTGTCTCTTATATCTTGTGCTTATTGTTGTGCATGTTAATCTCTCAGATAAGATCCTAAGATCATATCGATTAAATGATAAAAACCTAACATGGTATTAGAGCTAACCTGAGAAGAAGATATGGTGCAGCTATAGAATCTATGGCTTCTTAATTTTTGGGTCTCTCTCCACAATCCAATGGCAAAAGAATGCTAGTATAACTCTCCATTGAAGGGCGCATATTTCTGTCGAAGCAAATTTTGATTTTGGGCATTTTCAGTTTTTGGTGCGAGAAATTAGGGATTTTTAGAGAAGAGAAATTTTTGAATGAGCCTGGCATAGGATTTATTTCCTCATCAAAATCAAAGTTTAGAGACCTGGGTCGATATTTTTGGTTGGGTGAAACTCTGAGAAAGTCAAACCCTAGTTTGACCCCGGGCCTGAAAAACCCTAAAATACTGAAACATATAGTTTTGGTAAATTCTCTATATCTCAATATTGGAGAGGGATCAGGTGGTGAAACTTTCACAGGTTGAATATAAATTTCTGATGTACACTATGTCCAAGTTTTAGCCTTATAATCACTATATTATAGGATATATGATTCCTCCAAGTTAGGATTCCAGCCTCTCCCAAGATTCCTCCCCAAACGGGACACCTGGGGAGAATTGATATATCTCAAGATACAAAGGTACAAATGAAGTTTCTCAATATGTTATAGAAATGGCATGGACTTTAATTTATGTGCTAAAAATTTTATACCCAGAATATGAAACAGTGACACGTGGCAATCCATACAACTTCGTTATGCTGAACAATTCTGAAACAGGTCACCTTGGGAAATTGCTCATAAGTCCCAATTGGTGAAACCAATGCTAATAAAACCTGGTATGTTAGAACAAGGATAGACACATTTACCTTGGTACATAATTTCAGACACATAGGAGTATTAATTTTAGAGTTACCGCAGAAACAGTATCAGGAATTTCTAGAGAAGAAATTGGTAAGCTGGGGCTTCCTGTTCTGGGAGCTTCTCTCCACTGTTTTCAGAAAAGGAGTACATTGGAGAGCTTGAATTTAAGAGGTATATCTTTATATCCAATAAAATTTGAAATATTCAAAGTTTTGAAAATTAGGGTTCCTCTGACAAACCGTAGATCAGCCAGCTTCAGAACCAGGATGGACATCTCAAATCGGTAAGATCTAATATTTTTCTATTTACAGTTGAGGTTCTCATTTCAAGATGACTAATCATACCAGATTGATGACAATATTGGTGAGGCTGACAACTTCCAAGCATGGAAGTATAGGATCTCACTAGTTCTTGAAGGAAATGAATTAGACACCTACATAAGTAGAGAGGTTCTAGTTCCAGAGAGAGATGAGGCTAAAAGCCTTACATAAGAAGAACTTGGTCAAGACTAAGAATATCATTGCTGATTCAATCACGGATCACCTTATACCACAATTTTCTTCCCTAAAGACATCGAAAGAGATGTTTTATTCCTCAACCAAGCTATTTGAAGGGAAGAACATAAATCAGAAGATGACTTTGAGAAAACAGTTGAAGAATGTGAAGATCCAGAATGCAGAGACCATACAATCATACTTTACAAGGGTCTCTCAAATCAAAGAAAAAATTGAAGTGGTAGAAGAATAAGTGGAGAATGCAGAAGTTGTTATAACCACCTTGAATGACCTCCCATGATCATGGGATTCATTCATTCAAGAAATGTGTGCTATAAGGAAGTGATTACTTTTAGCAGACTTAGGGAAGAGCACACACAAGAAGAATATCGACTCATAATAAGAGAAAAGAAGATGGGAGCAACTGAAGATCAAGATTTCACGATTCAAAGAAGATACCTCGAGCGATGAGGAATATGAAGAACTCAATTCTTGAATACCCTCTTATCCATCTTGAGAATTTGGATAAGAAATGATGTTGTTATGAATGAAGAAGATGATGAAGCTGAAAGAAGGAGTCTACCCACGAAACAAATAGAGATAACTATTCAATTTCCATTTCATGGTATTGTTTTTGTTATGCATTTGTTTATATTCAGTTGATGTATTATGCATGATAGAATGTTTGCATTAATGACAGTATACTACTAATATGCATGTGATGGGTAAGTAGCTCATGGTGCTATATAACTCTCATTGCTACTTATCTAGAATGAAACCTCTTTGCTGACAATATCAATGTTGTCCTGGTAGATATGGAAGGTATCTAGAATGTTTCCGTGAGATATAGATGAATGTTGTATTGGCTAAAATAGTTGCATGATTATATCTTTATGTAAGAAATCACCATTATGAATATGCATTATGAAATGTTTCTAATCATACAACTGGTGCATTTTGTTGGAGACATTTACCACCATACACACTCATTTTGGTCAATTTGGCCTAGTTAAACCACTATCCTAACTTTTATTGACTTAATTGACATCAGAGGAGCACTAGATGACATCAGCAAGATCACACCCATGCCTACCTTCAGTCAAGGAGGCTAACTTAGCTTTCTCCTACATTCAGGGAGGCTAACTAGAGCTCTCTAGGGGTGATTTGAGTGTCATTAATGCCCCATATTGCTAACTGACTATTACAATTAGTTAAATAGAGCGGTGAAGGTTCCTTCCTTCATTAAATTGATTATTTATTGATTATTTAATGAACTGGAGTCAACAGGGGCGCCTCCAACCACTTTTGATGGTCAGTTACACTTCAGTTAATCTCATCGAGGTTCATTGGATTCATTTATGCGCTACCACTTGTTGGTTAGCTTGCAGTGACATGTGTTTGAGCTACTTTCAGTTAGACTCAGTCATTTATTGCACTTTGACTTCAGTTAGGGCTCAGTTGAATCAATTAGGGTTTTGATCAGTGGTTAACTTGAGTGTTGACTATGGCTTACATTCAGTTAAGCTAGACTCACTCATTCAATTCGAATGACCTCCTTGGGATTTCAAATTACTTTGTCATTCATGCTTGCAGCATGATCATTGTATTGTATTACTCATTCTTTGCGTGAATATACAGAGCAGCTACTCATTTTGTAGCACTATTACACCATTTTCATGCCTTATTGTTATTAATCTTTGATGAGACTGTGTTTTAGTCCCTAGATTACTGTGACAGATTAATATGGTATCAGAGCTGACTGTGGGATGAAGCTCAGATCTCTCAAAAACAACGTTTTTAACAGATCTTGCATGAAAATTGAGCAATAGCTCAAAAATCCAGCAGTGCACCAGAATCCAAGGCTTACCACTTAATACCCCAAGTAAGGAACTTGTTGATCAAGCTTGCTTGATTGAATATGCTGGGTGTGATGAAAGCCTAAAATGTGCAGGCTGTGTGACCTTACATTGCCCTTTTTGTTGTGATTTTCATGTTTTTAACAGGTGAAAGCATTCGCTCCAGCAGATTCAGATGGCTTCTTCTGTATATCTTTTGACTCCGTTCAATTTCCACTCATCGAAAGGAGACATAGAGATCCAGCTATGTTCCATAGGACTCTATAGGGTCACTATGGACACTGAAGAAGAACCTACTTCTATGATATACAAAGCTATATTCTTGAATAAGAAGGATGAAGCATTCGGATTCTTGTGCCTCTCTATTTCCCAGGATCTTCTTTTCTATCTTTCGGGATTGAAGACTCTAAAATAAATTTGGGACAAATTGGAAAACCCATATGGAAAGAAGGATAATTTGAGATTTTACCAACTTGAAAATGAATTGATGTCTCTCTAACCTTCCAATTTCGAGACCTTGAATGACTTTTTCACAAAGTTCAAGCACATTGTCTTACTGTCGATGCAATGCAGAGTAGAGAAGGAGGATTATCAGCTCATCCTCACCATACTCTCCAAACTTGGAGCTGATTATTCAATTTTTGTCTCTACATTCTGTGCGGGGAATCTCACAACCCCTGGATGGAAGATGCCTACACTTAATGCCTTCATTGAGTGCCTAACAAGTGAACATGATAAGCTTGTCCAGATGGGGATCATTAGATCCTCCCGTGATCAAGCCCTCCATGTCTCAGGGCCCAAAGATCTAAAGGGTAAAGGAAAACAATAGAATAACCCAAAATATAAATTCAAAGATCATAATCCTAAAGTTGAAAACCAGCAGCATGATGAGTCTTCTAGCTTAAAGAAGAACAAAGGAAAAGGGCATCATGGAAAGGAAAAAGTCAAGAATTCATACTGCGGGAAGGGATTCCACCCTAAACATGCCTGCATGAAGAAGAATATTAATGAAGCTACCTCTCTCCTTGAGAGAAATCACATCAATCTTCTAGAAATATTTTGGAGGAGAGATCAGCAAGATTGGGAACCACAGCATGAAAGAGGTCATGCCCTCATGGCAAGCACTTCGAAGTCCAAAGCACTCTTAATTGATTCTAGATATTCGAACCACATGATGGCTAAAAGAGACTCCTTCTCATCCTTGGAGACTGGAAAATCCATCCCCTTCCACATGGGAGATGACTCCACCATCATTTCAGAAGGACAAGGTACGGTTGATCTTGAGAATGGCTATTTTTCAAATGTTTTGTATGTACCGTATCTGGCATCAAATCTCCTAAGTTTCTATCATGTGACACATATAGGAGTGCCTAAGAGAGTATCTTTTAGATCAAATGATGTTGCGATAATGGAACTTTCATCCAAGAAACTTGTTGCTAAAGGCCTTGCAAACCATCATGAAAAAACCTATGAGTTTTCCCACTTTGTGGCGGATGCAAAGCCCACTGCACTACTAACTCATGGAAATGAAGTTAGTAGGCTATGGCATGACAGGTTTGGCCATCTCAATTTAAAATATTTGCATAAATTGTAGAAAAAATCCATGGTTGAATGCCTCCCGGTCATCAAGGCAACCACTGGAATTTGCAAGGGCTATGTGGTTGGAAAACACCCTGAGCACAAGTTCGATCGGGGGAAGGCAAATCAAGCTACATGCATCCTTGGGCTGATACATTCTGATATAAGAGTTCCAATGTCTATTACATCCATTAATGGATCAAGGTATCTTATGAATTTTATTGATGATTTTTCAAGGTACACATGGGTCTTCTTTCTCAAAAAGAAGTCTGAAGTATGTGAAAATTTCACTGAACTGAAGGCCTTGATCGAGAATGCCTCTGGGATTAAGATCAAGATCTTGAGATATGATAATGGTAGGGATTATTTCAATAATTATTGGCTGCACATATTCTCCCAAAGTGGTATTCATGTCCAACATTCAATTCCCTACACTCCCCAGTAGAACGATGTAGCAGAAAGGAAGAATCGATCTGTCAAGGAGATGACCACCTGTATCTTGGAATCAAAGAAGTTGGCTGAAAATTTGTGGGATGAAGCCATGCATTCTGCAGCATACATTCAAAACAAAGTTCCACACTCATCCATGAAAGGGAATAATCCTTTCGAATCATATTTCGGACACAATCCGGATGTGTCGAACCTGCGGGTGTTTGGGTCCACTGCATGGGCCCGAATTCCACTTGATAAAAGAAGGGATTTGCAACCGCAAAGCATAGAATGTCTATTTATTAGGTATCCTGATGGATAAAAAGGTTTCAAGATTTTGGATATCAAAACAAAATAGATCATCATCGAAAGGAGTGTCAAGTTCGATGAGCCTCTTCAGGAAGTGGAACTAGTGAAGGAGAAAACTGCTGAATTTCCTCTGAATTTGGGGGTGATGACCCTGATTTGGATCCTCTAATTTATGATATCAATGTACAACAAAAATCATATTCTGAACCATACATGGGCCCGATAGACACTCTCCTCCGCAGGAGATAACATTGGAAATCTGGATGATCCAAGGAGAACCCGGTCTAATTTCCAAAGAGCAGGTATTGCGATATCTTGTCCTGATAATTTGCTGTCCAAAACTTGTTATTTGATGATTATTTCAGACCCAAAATCCTACTACCATTCTCATAAGGATCCGATATGGAAATTTTCCATGGATGAAGAGATGAATTCTCTTCAGAAAAACACTACTTGGGAGCTAGTTTCTCTTCCTTCGGGAAGGAAATTGGTTCAATGCAAGTGGGTGTTTTGGACCAACGTTTCTGCTGATGGTATCACCTGAAAATATAATACAAGGTTGGTGGAAAAATGTTTCTCTCAGGTCCAAGGTGTGGACTACCATGAGACTTTTGCACCGGTTGCAAAAATGGACTCCATCTGCCTAGTTTTGGCAATTTCAGCATCTAAGCACTGGGAAGTGCATCATATGGATGTTAAGTCAGACTTTCTGCATGGAGATATTCATGAGAAGATATACATGAAGCAGCATAAGGAATACATCTCTGATCCATATTTGGTTTGCAAGCTAAAGAAGTCACTATATGGGTTAAAACAGGCCCCAAGAGAGTGGTATTCCAAGATGGATGCCTTCCTTCTCTCGCAAAAATTCCAAAGGTGTAGATCAAATCCAAATGTATATATAAAGCAGTATGATGGTCATTTTATTATTATTGTTTTATATGTTGATGAATTACTGATCACAGGTATCACATTTGCTTCTATTTCAGCCATCAAAACTGCTCTCCATAATGCATTTGAAATGAGCGATTTGGGGCTCTTAAAACAATTTTTGGGGCTCGAAATTGAGAAAAATTATGATGGGATAATGGTTACTCAGTAAAAATACATATCAGACCTATTATTAAAGTTTAACATGTCTGAATGTAGGCCTGTGCCATTCCCTTTCCTTTCAGGGATCAGCCTTGAAGAAGGAAAAAGCACACCTCCCATGGACTGCACTATTTATCGACAACTGATTGGTAGCTTGTTGTACTTGACACATTCTCAGCCTGATATATGTTATTCCATGAATTTTGTATCAAGATACATGCGGAAGCCTCATGATATTCATTGGAAGGCAGCCAAGAGTATCCTCCAGTATATTCAGGGAACCAGGACCTACGGCATTCACTATGCTACAGACTCCGAGCTAGAGCTGGTTGGATACACAGATTCTGATTGGGTGGGTGATTCTATTGATCGAAAGTATAATTTAGGATATGTATTCATGTTTTTTGGTGGCCCCATTTGTTGGTCTAGCAAAAATCAGGCTTCCATAGCATTATCTTCAGCAAAGTCCGAGTATCAAAGAGCGGTGAATGCTTGAATCCAAACAGTTTGGTTGCAAGGCATTCTTTCAGAGTTTGATCTTGGTAGTACTTTGTCCACTGTCCTATTTTGTGACAATCAAAGTGCTATTAAGATATCCAAATATCCAGTTACCAGGAAGAGGACCAAGCATGTAGAGATCCACATGCACTATATCAGGGAGCTAGTGCATGACAGGACCATCATTCTACAATACTGCCCGATTGATGAGCAGATTGCAGACATCTTCACCTAGAGCTTTTCAGAAAAGAATTTCACTTACCTCCATCCATTTTTGGGGGTGAGTTCATCAAGGTGATTCTACTACTTTCAATGTTCAGCTTGAGGGGGGGGTTTCCCACTAGGTTTTCCCTCTTTTTCTCACTTAGTTTGTTTTTTAGCATTGTTTGAGTTTTAGTATTGTACAGGGTGACCTATGGCCTTAGTTTCCAGGGCCCTAGCATTTTTATGCATTTTATTTTTTCTACTCCTCCTGATTATAGCTTAAGGGGGGGGTTGGAGACATTTACCACCATACACACTCATTTTGGTCAATTTGTCCTAGTTAAACCACTATCCTAAGTTTTATTGACTTAATTGACATCAGAGGAGCACTAGATGACATCAACAAGATCACACCCATGCCTACCTTCAATCAAGGAGGCTAACTTAGCCTTCTCCTACATTCGGGGAGGCTAACTAGAGCACTCAGTCAGTGATATGAGTGTCATTAATTCCCCATATCGCTAACTTATGGTTACAATTAGTTAAGTAGAGTAGTGAGGGTGCCTTACTTCATTAAATTGATTATTTAATGAGCTGGAGTCAACAGAGGCGCCTCCAACCACTTCTGATGGTCAGTTACACTTCAGTTAACCTCATCAGGGTTCATTGGAGTCATTGATGCACTACCACTTGTTGGTTAGCTTGCAGTGACATGTGTCTGAGCTACTTTCAGTTAGACTCAGTCATTTATTACACTCTGACTTCAGTCAGGGCTCAGTTGATTCAATTAAGGTTTTGATCAGTTGTTAACTTGATTGTTGACTATGGATTACATTCAGTTAAGTTAGACTCACTCATTCAATTCGAATGACCTCCTTGAGAATTCTAATTGCTTTATCATTCATGCTTGCAGCATGATCATTGTATTGTATTACTCATTATTTGTGTGAATATACAGAGCGGCTACTCATTTTGTAGCACTATTACACCATTTTCATGCCTTATTGTTATTAATCTTTGATGAGACTGTGTTTTAGTCCCTAGATTACTGTGACATATTAATACATTTGAATTGTAGGAAATATTGCATACAATCACCTACAAGAAAAGAAGGATGAAACTTGTTTTGAAGAACAAGTGATGACAGTTCAAGATTCACCAAATATTTTCTTTGTTGTGAACACATTGAGACATGTTCACTTGATGGTTGTAAAGCATGCAGTAAGGTACCTAAAGGGTACAGTTTAGTATGTGCTCAAGTATGATGTGAATTAGAAGATTAAACTAGAGGGTTATGTGGATTCGTATTGGGTAGGCAGTGCCATTTATAGGAAGAGAAATTCGAGGTGCTACTTTAGTATGAGATCAAGTGTGATCTCTTGGTTTAGCAGGAAGGATTCATGTATGGCGCTGAGTACAGCCAAGGCAAAACATGTTGCCACTTGCTATTTGGGAGGTAGTATGTTTCTTTTGAAAACTACTATTTTATTTGATTGATTTGACTTGCATTTTTGTATGATGTAGAGAGGAGCAGTGAAGCTCTAGTTTGTGATCCAGATCGAGATCTCTCAAAAGAGGAAGTTCTAGCATAGTCGATGAGACAGGTTGTTTGAGCATAAATCCTGGTGAAGCTTGTAGGTTGCTCAGATTTAAATAGACCTATAGGTTTTCCTCGGATGTAATCAGTCCTAGTGAAGCTCACAGATTATCCTTGGAAGTAATTGTCCTTGATGTGATTATATTCTAGATATGGCTAAAGTGAAGTTTGAGTACTTCAGGGAGAAGCTTGGTGTTCTCTAGATCAAGGTTCTTGGAAGTGTTGGGCCTTTCCGACATGGTTCTTGGATGTGCTCCTCCCATGGTCGGAAGTGAGTGTTGGGCCTTTCTGACATGGTGGTGGATGTGTTCCTCCCATGGTCAGATGTGAGTGCTAGGCATGCCTTTCTGACATGGTGGTGGATGTGGTCCTCCCATGGTCAGATGTAAGTGTTGGGTGGGCCTTTCTGATATGTGTTCATATATAAGTGCTAAAGAAGATGAATATCTACATGGAGTATAGGCCTACAACCAGCATGAAAAAGGGTTGGATCTGTAGAACTTCCTGTGACGAGAAGAATGGAGAGATAGCACCTTTGATCGAGATGGTAGAAGCAGTGATGTTGATGATGATCTAGTGATGATCCAGCTTCGATGATTATCCATTTTTTGATGATCCAGTGATGATCCAGACTTGATGAAGATGACATGATGATGAATATGACTTGAATATGAAGATTACTTGAAGATGACTTGATGATGATCCAGATGATACAAAGAAGAAGGCTTGTGCTGATAAATTGTGTCGAGAGAATACCTTCCTAGTTAAGAGGGAGTGTTGATGTATTTGTAACTTCAGAATGTATTCACTTGTATATATTATGTATTGTACCCTGATGCTTATTCTGGGAAGCATCTATAATGTAATTGATTCATGGCATGCCCCGATGTTCCAATTGGGATATTCAATAATGTAAACAAGTCATGTAAAGTCATTGAGTTTAACCCTCCATCATAAGTCGAGGCAATAGTCCCCACAATTGTTTCAAGGTTAATCCTCCTTGTTGATCGGAGCGCAAAGTCTCCACAGTTGTGGGGCACTAGGGTTATTAGACTCTCCTAGATATATTGGCCCTACTAAGTAATTGTTAAGAGGGGCCAACATGTTGAAGTGGACATTAAGTGAATGAAAGAATATAAATAGAGAGTGAGCCTCTCTATTTATCACACACACACTCACTCATTGGGGTGCATGAATGAGAGAGGAGAAAATCTCTCAAGTGAGAGAGAGAGAGAATAAGCTGTTGGAGATCATTTTTTTTTTTCAGGTTTTGCTGCTGCCATTGGTGCTCATTATATCTATGAGGAAGTTGTGGGGTTTTTTCCTTTATGGTTTCCCTTAGGAAAATTCTTTGTGTCTTTTGTCTCTTGTGTTTATTGTTGTGCATGTTATTCTCTCAGATAAGATCTTAAGATCATATTGCTTAATGATAAAAATATAGCAATGACCCAAGGAAAATAAACATCCTAGAGTCAGAAGGAAGTAGGAATATCATGGCAACAGATATGTTGATAAACAAATTTCGTTGACCGTTGAAGATTCATAAGATCAACATTGGGACAGAGGAAGAACCAAAGTTTGCCAATATTGGATATTATTGGGATGAAGAAACTATGGCGAAGATCACCGATCTATAGCATGAGTTTCAGGACTTGTTTTCGACTAAATTTTATGAAATGAAAGGGATCTTATGAGACTTAGGAGAAATGAAAATCCCACTGAAGCCCGATGTGAAGCCAGTGAAGCAACATCCATATCACTTGAATCCATGATACAAGGAACGAATAAAGGATGAACTTGAGAGAATGTTGGATATGGGAGTTATTGAACCAATCGAAGAGTCATAATGGATCAACCCAATGGTGCAAGACATAAAGATAGGTGAGGTCCATATCTGTGTCGATCTTAGGAAGCTCAACAATGCATGCATTCATGATTTGTTCCTGACATCATTTATTGATGAAGTATTGGAAGGAGTAGGTGGTCAGGAAATATATTCGTTCACGAATGGATTTTCAGGTTATCATTAGATCAATATTGTGAAGGAAGATCAGCATAATATGACTTTTGTGATTGAATGGGGATTCTTTCAGTACATGGCGATGTCATTTGGAATAAAAAATGCACCTACGATCTTTTCCATAATTGTAGTTGTTGCATTTAAGGAATTTATTCAAACATTTTTGGTGGTATACATGGATGATAGGACAGTGTCTGTCCTGGTAAAGGTTCATCTTGCAATTCTAAAACTGATGTTGGAGAGGTGTTGACAACACCAAATTACACTAAAATCAAAGAAATGCATATTTTGTGCGACATTCGGGATTTTCTTGGGGAACATTGTCTGTAAGGAATGGATGTTGGTTGATATAGCTAAGGTTGTTATTATTGTTAAATTTCCCCCACTGACAAATGTGAAACAACTCAAAGCAACATTGGGACATATGGGATATTATCATAAGTTCATATAAGGATATGCTACGATCATAGCACTAATGGAGAAGTTGTTGAAGAAAGATGTGCAGTTGGAGTGGAGCCACGAGTGTTAAGGGTGTCTCGACACCTTAAAGAAGAAGATGGTCATCGCACCAATATTGGTCTTTTCGTACTGGATGAAGTAATTTCATGTCCATGTCGATGCGTCATCGGTTGCATTAGGAGTGTTTTTGGCGCAACTAGGTGAAGGGGATATTGATCATATGATTTATTTTTCCAATCGGAAGCTTTCACATGTAGAAAGGAATTACACAACGAATGAAAGAGAAGGTTTGGAAATGGTCTATGCATTATACAAGTCTCACCTCTATCTGTTGGGAGGAAATTTTAAGATGTTCACTAATCATTCCATGTTGAAATACATGGTGAATATCTTGTCTTGGTGGGAATATATGTCATTGGCTACTGCTCTTCCAAGAGTTTGATTTCAAAATCATTGTGAAGTCGGGTCGCTAGAATACAGGACCATACCATTTACCACGAATTGAGATAGGTGAGAAAGCAACTAACATCGAGGATCAGTTACCTGATACACAGTTATTCAAGGTTGGAATGGTCAATAACCATTATGAGCAAATAGTTCATTTTTTGGCGACAGGAAAAGCACTAGATGATTTCACCACAAAAGAAACAATTGGTTGTTCAAGCTATGGATTTTTAGTTGATTATTGGACAACTATATAATATGGGACCTAATGAGATTCTATGTTGCTATGTCTTATCACATGAACAAGAAAGCATTTTAGAAGAATCTCATGATGGGGTTGCAGGAGGACACTATGGAGGTCGCGCAACAGCTAGGAAGGTACTCTAGATAGGCCTTTGGTGACCAACTCTGCATTGTGATGTGATAGATTACACAAAGTTGCAACATATGTCAAATAATTGGGAAGAATTCATGAAGAGATGGTATTCCCTTAGTACCTGAGGTAACACTGCAGCCATTTGATAAATGGGAAGTAGACGTTTTGGGCCCCATCAACCCACTGGGAAAAAGGACAGGTGTGTCGTATATCATCACAGCGACAGATTATTTGATGAGGTGGGAGAAAGTAGCACCAGTGATAAATTGCACTGATGCAACTACAACAAGGTTCCTATTCAAACATATTGTCACTCGTTTTGGTTGTCTGAAGTTTTGATGAGCGATCAGGGGATCCATTTAATCAATTAAACCATCAGTGCACTGACAAAGGAGTTCTAGATTCAGCATAATAAGAGAACTCCCTATCATTTGCAAGCTAATGGAATAGTTGAATCATTCAATAAAGTATTGGAGCATGTGCTCACCAAGGTCTAGAATGCAATTGCCATAATTGGGACTTCAATATTTCGACGATCTTATGGGATTATCGCACAACCTGCAAATAGTTAACAGGTCAAACATCATTCAAGTTGGTGTATGGCCAAGAAGCAGTGATGACAATGGAATATATTGTTATGTTTTTGTGCATCGCAACAACAACATGAATGGATGATGAAGGAGCATTGGAATAATTCCTGATGTAGTTGTTGCAGCTTGAAGAAGATCGGTTCGTCGCATGATTCCATCAGCGAGTTGAGAAGGATATTCAGAAGGCGTGGCATGATCGACACATCAAAACCAAGCACTTCCATCAAGGTGATATGGTGTTTCTCTATGATAGTAAGTTTGAGAAACATCCAAGTAAGTTGCAAATCCATTGGTTAGGTCCTTATGTAATCAATTTCATTCGACGGCATTGCGATATAGTTGCAATAGCTAGATGGTGTGATGTTTCCTAAGTTAGTGAATGGAAGAAAATAAATCCCTACCGAGATAGTTAGGTTCAGCATGATGCTTAAGGAACTACGTAATGAGAAAAAAAATGTAGGAGCTAGTACAGAGGAGGATGGCGCACTGGAAACTAGTGGCAGCACAACAGGAAATGAATTGAGTCGCAGTAGGAAATATTTTGGCAACGTCCATAGGAACATCATATGGTCAAATCAGGCAGTTAATGAAATGATTAAACTATTTTGGTAGAGGCGTCGATGGACGAGACGTGCATTTATGGAGAATCCAACCGTTAGATCAGGTGGATCGACAATGAATTCAGATGATAAGTGGTGGATTTGGTTGTGATGATTGGAAATATTTTGCACAGGAAGTTACGAGCTATAAGAACAGGCAGGGTGTGAGGAGAATGCATCATTGTTGTTGTTGATCTGAGAAGAGCATAGAGAGATAGCAAAGTTTTGTTGGAGGTTGCAAGTGATTAGGATTCCATTGATGGCCCAAGTTATTTGCAGTGGAAGTATTCATGACTCGCCACTGATAGGAACACCAATTGAGGAGTAAATAGTCGATTTACAAGTAGAGACTTAGTGATTCCCATAGAAGAAAATGGGTATGAATCATCCCAAGGCCTCTACATAGAATAAGCGGACTACCAGAAGTTCCAGCAGAGTCAAAGTCAAAGTAGGGTAGAGGCTGGACCGTCAACAACTAAGCCTGAATATTCTGCAGAAAAGAGGGGCCTGATGGTTGAATACATACCTGTGTTTATACCCCAATGCAAGCTTGGTGAAACATAGATTAAGATAACCAAGAACTAGAAGTACCCTATTCAGATGTCGGTGATTCCCATGGGAATTAAGTGTGCGTTGAATATTGTGCCATTCTTGACGAGTATGTAATACAATGATCACTACTTGTTGGTGTATGTTGAATGAACTACAGAACCATTCAAGTCACAAAAGAGTGATGATGGAGGACCACTTGTTTGCACACCGCAACAGTGGGAAATGGGATTACATAGGTCGGGGTTGTTAGTCCTCACACACATTCCACATTTTAATCGTCTTATAGAAGCCAATGCATGTGTGAAGAAGTTGCTTGCATGCTTCCATGGCAGATACTTATGGCTGGACACTTACGTGACAGTCATCGTGGAGTTGATATTGCAAATAACGAGATTTCCAATGAAGGGGCACGATTTGTCCCAATACTTCCACAAAAAAGATAATGAAAAACAGTTAGCCGCTAAGATGAATAAGAAGTATGGAATAGACCATGAAAATAGAGCATATGTTGTCGATACCATAAATGACAGTGCAGTTCGGGTTGCAACCAAAATTTTGGCTATCAAAGTGGTCTGGAAGAACTGCCCCAATCAATGCACATATGAGGTGATAGCATGCGCAGAGCAGTGCACAGAAGGAGTGCAAATGAATTGGTCATTATTTTTATTGAACTAGCTCATGGAGGAATCCATACTTGTCCAACAAGGTAAGCGTCCATTCACTTACTCTTGGTTGTTGATATTGATTGCATTGGTTGGATGGTCAAAGCCTCAGGTGTATCAAGGCATGGAGGTTGAAGTCGCTTGGACATGCAAGGGAGCGAGATACCAAAACATGTGGTATATTAATAAGAGAGGGAGTGTTTGGTTGATTGTGTGATACAGTTTTGGATGTATTGGGATGCATTGTGTATTGTAGCAGAAAAGGTTTCACGCCTATCTGAAGAGTTAGCAACCAAGTTTGACGGTTCACAAGGTTTGTAATGGGCCCACACACCATTCATATCCAAGAACGAAGAGACAACGAAAAGCAATGGTTGAATACCCACTATAAGTTAACATATGAGGATCTTGAAACATTGGTTCATGGTTGGACTGCTGAGTGGAGAATGTCGGTCAGTAGCGAAGAGTTTTCAGACACTACAGTGGGTCCTCCACCCGATGCCCCAGCCGATCACATGCAAGCACAAGAGAGTGAGCAAGAATCATAAGAAAATTCATTAGAGACTCCTATAGAGTCTGAACTGGAGCTTCATTTCGAAGAACGGAGAACGAAGCGGAGGTTCGAGTAGGGCAGAGCTAGCAGCACCCCAACCATGATATGGGACCATGTGACTCGCATTCTTGCTACGATCACCACAGCGACCACTGCAAGCAAGGCGCAGGTAAAACAACACTCAACAAAATAATTTTAGGAGGTAAATATTTAGTTACAATCTTTGATTAATTCTATTTTGGAAAAGGAGTCAGAATCCAATGTGTTGCAGAGAACTGGTGAGTTGAGCATAGGTAAGGGGGTTCAGATAGTATAGATTTTTTCGTGAGTATTGGAGACCAGTAGTGAGGATGTTGACACATCACTTCAGTAGTTTCATACAATTCCATTGGATGTTAATTATTTACCAATCCACACTTTGGTGTAGTTACAGAATATGGTAAGCTAGGAGCTTACCAATAGAGAACAAATCATCAGCAGCCACTAACTAGAGTTGTAGGAGCATGAAGCATTGGAGAAGAAAGAGATAGAGCACCTCAAGAAGTCATAGGACACAATGATCATAGAGAAACAGAAGATATGGAATGACAAGGTGCGGTTAGAAAAAGATATCGCATTTGATGTCAGGAAATTCCCAACATTACAAACTCGATGTTCACAAAAGATAATTTTATGCAACTAGGCTAAGTTATTGCATATCTACGAAGAGATAATGAAGAGTTGCATGAATGAGAAATCCCGAGAACACCACGAGAACAAGCTGCAGTGTGGAAGGAAATGATCGAGGATGCAACAACGCAGCTGGAAGAAAGAGAGAAGGAAGCCAAGTTAATCACCATTGAAACCACACAATTTCAGGGCAGCATGGTTCAAGATGAGAAGTTGTAGTAGTTGAACATGCAGTTGCATGAAGCTGAGGTGAAATTAACACCAATTAGGGTATCACTCAAATCGATGCCCCTCATCATCCAAGTCACTAAGGAAGTAGAATTAAAAGCATTGCAACAGCAAGCAACCATGGCAAGAGAGCTTCATGATCATCGCACCACTCAGCTGGATGAGTTCTAGGATGTTGGTGAGCAGTTGGCACTTAAGGCAGTGAATGCGCTTCAAGCTGTGCAGGATAGTAGAAAGGTAGTGACTACCAAACATGTTGAACATCAATATGAGCATGATGCAGAAGAATGCACGACGATCTGCGTAAAGGAAAAATATGCAGTATATGAATTTAAGCAATAGTATGAATATTTCATGATAAATATCAACGAGTATATAGTATTGAGTTGACGTGGCTCGAGGACAAGCCACAAGTTTTTTTGTGGGGAATTTTGGCAGGCGGTTTGGATGCATGTAGTGCGCAAGTCAAAGGATGATGCGCAATATAAAGGATGGTGTGCAAGATGAAGGATAGAACATAAGGAGGAGAAGTCAACAAATAGTCGGCTTGGTCATAAGTTTTGTACTTTTTGGTCAGAATTTTATAGTTTTGGTCCAAGTCAGTTAGAGATTCGGTTAGTGTGTACCATCTTGTAAAGGAGAAAGTCGATATATAGAATTAGGAATGTAGTAGGAAGATAGGAATATGAAGGCATATGATGATATGGATAGATTATGATTGTGTGTGTAATGATATTTTAGACATCTACGGAAGATCGATCTGTGTGTTTGTTCTTTGTTGCGACTCTGAGAATGTATTTTGGGAACGTGTTTTGGTGTATAGAAGTAATATGGCATGTGCGATGATGTTGGATCCACTGCGTCTTGATCTATGATGTTATGTTTTCTTCTTTTACTATTTTATTGATGCGATCTGCATGAGTACTTGCTACAATATGGTTTATGTTCCTAAATGATGTGATGTATCTTCATTCTGAGTGATTTCATGTTTGTCGATTTGTTTATGAATAAATATAATGATGGGATCTAAATGGTTTCTGATATGAATAAGTGATGATAAAACCCCTTCCTAGATCTTTGGTTAATGTTGTGATAGTAAAAAGTTAACAGAAAAGTAGATGCGCAAGATCCTCTTAGTTACTGCAAAAACTTGGTTCTTGCAACTCTCCCTCAAACATCTCAGGTGAGAATTCATATTCTTCGCAGGTGTTGTTGGATAGGGTAAACCTATATGGGCCAGTGCTCAGGGAGATCGCAGTGTTTAGGGGTGTCGACAGAGTGTGAACCACTGTTGACAGATCTGTGTCAACACAATATCATCAAGGGAGTGTATGTGATCAAGATTGAATGATTTGGTCCTAAGCGCTACATCCTATATGATCATTGATGATTCCCTATTGATAATGCTTCATGGAGTATGTGGATTGTTTGACCTTGAAATAGGGCCTTGTTTGGATGCCATTTATTTATACATCTATTCCAGGAACAAAGAATGTTCACATATATAGTTGTGAATCGCTTCATATTGTCATTTTAAAAAAGTTGCAATATACCAAAGTCTGATTTGGATATGTTGTAATCTCACAGATCACATAAGGTTACCAATAATACACACTAAAACATACATAAATATAGAACAGAGACAAGAGACAAGAATAGATAGAATTAAACAGATTATATTATCAAGATGAGTCCATACAATGTAGAGAACTAAACTGAGTTCTCATTTGGCTCAACAACCTAATATATATGATTTACAGAGCGGTTAAAAAATAACTACCTGTCGATTCGGTGAACCGACGTGACCTTAGGTGGTCAACCTAATCTCTTATTTTAGTTGGCCGACCGACTTAGTCAGCTGATCGACTAAGTCAGCCCATCGACTCAGTCGGCTGATCGACTAAGTTGGTCCTCATTCAAGTCGACTTTATCAACTTGCTCCTTCTACATCTCCCCCATGAACAAAACGTTTCTTCGTCCTGAAGAAATAGGGAGGTACACAAAATCCTTACTGGACTTTCAAAAATTTACTACAATGGGCTGTGAAGTCGAATGGTCAATCATTTCTGTATGCAAACTTCAACAATGGCTGGGGCTGTGATGGTGAGGTGATGTTGGAAATCTATCCAACTCTACAAAGCTTTCTGGATATCGATGGTCAGTGTGGTTAATCCTGACAAGATCGACATTTTTTTCGAGATGGAGACTTCGGCTATCCTCTCCATGTTGGGGCCCATGAACTGGTCCTACTCCTCTGCAGTCTTGATAATTCATTTCATCTGCGGGCAGATGATGTTGACTTTCTCTAATTTGGGGAGAGCTTGTTGCACCCACTGATGTGCTTCCTGTTCTAGTTTCTACAGTTTGGAGGTTTCAAGCACTATTTGTTCTTCTATTGTCGGTCTAAGTGTTGCCTCCATGGTCTTTCTACTCTCCAATTCCTAAATCCCTTACCAAGTCTATCGTGTCTGTTGATAAACTTGCCCGTAGTGAGTAGGCCAATCTCTTAGTACTTCTTCGGTTACGACAGACTCCTCCATATGGTCCTGCAATACTTTGTACACTTCAGAAAATGCAGTGTGCTATGCCAGTAGGAGTATGGTAGTTTCCTCTTTCTGTTCTTCCTTGGTTTCCTGAATGTGTGCTTGGAGGGTTGACACCATGCTCTCAAATAGCTGATACGCTCTTTCAAGCGGTCTATCTGTGTCGATCTCTATGGGGCCTGGCATGACGGACTGGGCCAAATTTGTGCATCTGTCGAGAAACTCGATATGTTCTGTGTTTTTGGCATGAAGTTCTTTACTTTTCCTTGCACTCCTCATCTTTGCTTCACTCGCTAGGGTTTTGAGGAGTTGTCCCATCTCTGTGTCGGTTAAGGAACTTGCATCCTTTAAGCTAATTTGGATTTTGGAAGACTTAGCATGCTGCTCCTTATTTTTCTTGTGCTTTTCTTCTTTTGTCTCCTATGTACCTGCAATAGTTGATCCCGGATCTTGGGTTTGTGGGTTAGAGGCTGATGGTTTGTCTGATTAGGGGGGTGGGATGGTGGCCACCTTTGGTTGTGTGGATATAGTTGGTTGTGGTGGGCCTGTCTCTGAATCTGGGGGGGGTGGTGGTGGTGGAGATGGTGGTGGCAGTGGTGATGGAGTTGGTGAATGGTCGGGGGTGATGGGTTTGGGGGAAGTATGTTTGAGTGGTAGGTTGTCGGGTGAGTTTATGTCGGATGGCATTTCTACTTCCGTCGGTGCAGTGGCTGGTAGGTCGGTTTGGTGTATGGGGTCGGCCGATGTAATAGTGGAGGAAAGATCTCCAGTCACGTGACCTTCCTTGTCGCGTTGTCTTGTGAAGGTCGAAGTGATGGTTGCAACAACTGGGGGTTGTGTGCCCCTACCTATATAGATAGGAGCCTGGGTGGAAATCTTCTGAGCCGACTGAAACAGTGCAGGTGGTGTCTCAAAGAAATCTTGTAAGTCGGTGTCTTTATCGAAATTTGATTTTACCGTCTTCAGCATTGCGCTTTTGTATAAGTCGAGGAGGATGACTGACTATTGTGTCGATGCTTGTTCCTCGATTATTTGTGCGGTGATTGGGGTGGAGGTGTCAACACAAGATCGACGATGTTTTCAAGTGTCGTCGCAGTTTTTTCTTTCTTTGGTCGACCTGCTTGTGCTCCTACTTCGACAAAGTGCTGGAACTGGGTTTCGACTAGCACTTTATTTGCAGTGGCATCCTCTATAATGTCAAGGGCCATAGCTGCCAGTTCCTCTTCGTCGTCTAATGATTTGGCAATGATAAGTTTTCACTTACCTTCACCCTGTTGTTGTTCTTGTGTTTTTAGTTTCTTCTTGGCTGCTGCTATTTCATTGGTGAGTTTTCGAATAATGCCTTTTGTAACAGCATACTTAGGGTTGTCTGGTTCGACTTCGCCTATCGATGCTTGAGTCAGGACGACGCTTGCTTGAGCCAGAGGAGTTGTCTGCTGCTATGGCTATGGCTTTGGTTTTGTGGGTTGTGGTTCTATTTTCTTTGTAGTCGAAGGTTTGATAGTTATCTGTAGTCTACCAGTGTGTTCAACCAGCGTGTCCTCCGACACAAATGTGCTAATGTAGAGATTGAGCTCATAGTCTTCCTCCTTTTCTTGGTTGATGAGTGGCTCCTCAATCGAGAAGTCGATCTGTTTGGTTGCTGCTAGTATTGGTATCTTCGTCTTATCCTGTCGAGATAGTTCTCAGAAGATTTGGTCGACAGATGGATAGTAGTCGAGGGATTTGGTGTTGGATTCCTTGCCCTGCATATACCACACCGAGGTATGGTCGAGCTCCAACTGGATGTGGGAGTTTGCGGGTAGATTTTGTCGGATGTTTTGAGGCACCCTCCATCTAGTCGTGTGAACTTTTAGTTGTTGGAACCAGTTCTCCAGTAATAATTTCCCATGCTCCAGTTTGTGTAGGGTTCCTTTCTGGGAGAAGGGTTTAAACCTCCACATGTAGAACCTAGATGGTTCCTGAAATACTGGGCTCCCCTCTGGGCAGATGTGGTACATAACAATCCATAATATGAGGGAGGGGAACTTGATGATTCCCCCTATTTCTTGGCATCGCTCACAGATGGTTTTTACCATGTTGGCGATGTAATCCCCCCATCTGTATAATCATCCATCAGTGGCAATAGTGTTGACGGCTTCCAGCATATCTAACTTGAGGTCGCTGCCTCAACCTGCTAATGTGAGTGTGATTGCAATGATTTTGGACACAATCTGTGGCGTTTGAGTTGTGATTTGGATGATCATCAATCCTTTTGAGTTTTTCCTAAAGGTGATCCCGTAAGTTCTTCGACCAATCCTTCTTTGATTCCCACTGGTACAGGGTCTCCTTTATTAGAGAGACCGGTCAGCTTGGAGATGACATATCCAAAGATTTCGATCGGCTCATCAAAGTAGAACTAGCCATTATGGTATTGACTAATAATGAAATTCACAGTAGCTTCCTTTGTGCCACCAAAGCTGGCCATCAGCGGTGCATTTGCATAGCCGAAGAGAGTGTTGTGTTGGATTTTTTGTGCTGCTTGAGTGGCCTTTTTGTTGACAAAGGCCCACTCTTGGATCTCGGTCCATAGCTTCTGCCATGGGCCTTCCTGTACTTTGTCATTTTTTATGTTCTTCATCCTATGGACCAAAGGTGTATCTGCGGCCTATATCTCTTTTGCCTTGGTTGATGCTCTAATCTGCTTGGGAGCCATTGTGTCGGTTTGGTCGATGTCACTAAGGGGTTCTCGGCTTTTGGTCGACTAGGTGTGTTGATGCTCTATCTATATAGGTTGTGGTGAATGAACCTTCGGCGGTCCAGTACTTATAGGCGATGGTGTGTTTGTGTGTGGCAATGGGTGTATTAATGGCAGATGTGATGTTCCAGCTAGAGTATGCGAGTGTGAGTTAATGGTGACTTGATTTCGACACTCAAGGTCATGAATGCGCGATGGGATTGTCGATTTCGTCGGATGGTGTCGGTGATGACAATGGTCGATAGGAGTGGTCGATGAAAATGGTCAATGGTGATGATGTTGGTTATCGAGATGGTGATTTCCTGTCATGGTTTTCTGTCTGTAGGGTATTATTTGGTTTTTTGGAAATTTTATTCTTTTATGGATTTTGGTTGATGGTTATGGTTGTTATATGATTTTTTTTTCTAACTATTAGTTTCTATAACGTTTTAGTCGGGCTCCATTAACGAGCTTCTGAAATACTATGCCCTGTAACATCCTTAGTCGAACTGATCCATTAGGATGTATCTCTTTGACAATGTAAGGTCCCATCCATTCTGTGTGGAGTTTCTTAGGTTTTCCTTTGACTCGAATATTGTAGAGTAACGCAAGGTCACCAACCGACAGGTTTTTGTTCTTGATGTTGCGGTCATGCCATGCTTTCTATTGTTGCTTCTGAATTTCTTGGTGTTGCATGGCCATGAGTCGGTGCTCTTCCAGCTTGCTGAGTTGAAATAGTCAGTCCTTCCTTCCCTATTTGACATCGACATGTAGTATTTCTGCAATAATAGGTGTCTATTGTCGGAAGTGTAGTGGGACTATTGCTTCTTGTCCATAGACTAGTCGAAACAGGGCTTTGTCAGTTGATCGTTTATAGGCTGTTCTATATACCCATAAGACTATAGGTATTTTCTCATCCCAGTCGTCCTTGTCAGCATTACATCTTTTTTAGTTAACCCTTTTGTTAATGTTTTATTGAATTCTTCAATCGCTCCATTCGACTGAGGATGATATGCTGTACTCCATCGGTGGTCGATTTGGAATTGGTTGGTCAAGGTTTTGATAGTTTTGTTGATAAAGTGTGTCCCCTGGTCGCTAATCAAGGTTAGTGGGAATCCAAATCTAGTGATGATATTTTCATAGATAAACTTAGCGGCTATCTCACTAGAACATGTATCGACGGGTTCAGCTTCTGCCCACTTAGTGACGTATTCTACTGCAGTAATAATATGCCTTGCACCTGATCTTTTTGCTGGGATAGGAAATGGTCCTATGAAGTCTATGGCCCAGATTTCGAATGTGAGACTGGGGTTTACTGATATCAAGGGAATTTCTATACTAGGTAGGGGTTCACCTAGTCATTGACATCTGCCACATCGACTAACAAAAATTTTGTAATCTCTGTGGAGTGTCGGCCACCATAATCCTGACTGTTGGATTTTCTTTGCAGTTGTGTCTACTTGGAAATGTCCTCCTATAGGTCCATAGTGTTCTTCATGCATGATTTGGTCTCGTTCATGTTCGAGTACACACCTTCTGAGGATGTAGTCTAATCCCATTTTGTATAAGAATCCGTTGATGAGACTGTATGGTGCAACCTTCATAGCTAAGATTTGTTTTTTCTTGGTACTCATACCTTCTAGTGCATGTCTGTCTTCTAAGAACTGAGCTATTTCTCCTAGTTCTACTGGAACTGCCTCTATGTGAAATAAATGTGCATCAAGTAAGTCATCGTCGACTCCATTCGGTTCCTCTCCTGTGTTGATTCGGGATAGATGGTTGGGCCTGACATTTAACTTGCCTGGTCGGACAACGACTTCGAACTCAAATTCCTGGAAGAGAAGTAGCCATCAACAAATTCTTCCATGATGGAGTGGTTTATTGACAAGATACTTTAGGGCTTGATGGTCGGTATAGAATGTGAAGGGGTTATCTAGAAGGTAATGTCGATACTTTTGGAGGGCAAAGACCATGCCTAGGGATTCTCTTTCTATAGTCGAATAGTTTCTTTCAGCCTTATTTAATTTTTGACTACTATAAACTATGGGATAATCCATTCCATCATCTCCTAGTTGAGTTAGGATTGCTCCTATTGCTATTCTTGATGCATCAATATGCACATGGAATTTGATCGGCCAGTTTGGAAACTTTAGGATGGGGGCTTTGACTAGTTTTCTTTTTAATTTTTCGAATGATATGTGGCATTCCTCTGTCCAATTAAACTCTTGATCTTTCCTTAATAGTTCTTCAAGAGGGTAGGTCATATCTGAATAGTATCTTATGAATTTTTTGTAATAGCCTGTATGGCCAAGTAACACCCTGACTTGTTTGGGTTTTACTGGTGGTTTCAGGTCGAGGATAATTTTAATCTTTGCAAAGTCAACCTTGATACCTTCCTTACAGACAATGTTCCCTAATAGTATCCCTATGGGGGTCACAAATATACATTTCTTGATGTTTAGGGAGAGTTGAATCTGTCTACATATCTCCAGCATAAGTCTGAGCCATTTGCAATGATCTTTTAAGGTGGAGTATATTGTCCAGTCATCGAAGTATACTGCCATGGTCTTATAGATGTATTCTTGAAATGTTTTGACAACAATTCGAGAAAACACTGTAGGTGCATTCTTTAATCCAAAAGGCATAACTTTGTAAGCAAAGGAACCAAATTCACACACAAATGTTGTCTTCTTCTGGTCTTCTTTAGCTATTGGTACTTGGTTATATCCTAAGAATCCATATGTAAATGAGTAGCATTCATGTCCTGCAACTTCATTCAATATTTCATCAGCATAAGGGGTTGGAAATGGGTCTGTCAGTGTTACTTTGTTTAGTTCCCTAAAATCGACACAAATTCTTAGCCTGGTCGGGTCATGTTTCTTGGATTGTACAACCATTGGACTTGCCCATTCTGATTGGTCGATAAGGTAGATGATGCCTGCTGCTAACATATTATCAATTTCCTTTTTGACTATCTCCTTGTATTTGTGAGCTAGTTTATAAGGTCTTTTCTTGATAGGTCGAACATTAGGTTTAGTATCAATTTTCATTTCTCCCATTTCATGGAATAATCCTTTTAGGTCTTTATAATCCCTGGAAAAGACATATTGGAACTCTTTTAGTAATTTTACTATCTCTGTGGTCTGTTTTTCATTCCAATAGTCACCAATTGTTTCCAGTTTTGGTTGATCATCATTTGAGATGTCAACTTCTTTAGTTTTTAATTTGGCATCTAGCCACTCTGGTGCTTTGGCTTCATTGATCGATCAAATTCCTTCTTTGAACTATGAGAATGTGGCAGGGAAGTCGACTGCAGTCATTCTGTCAGTGTCTTGTTTATCAGCTGTTGCGACTTTCAGGATTGTGCAGATAGGTTTTTTCGTTTCGACATGGTTGAATTTCCATCTGAAGCTCTTGCCTTCTGTGTTTTCATTTTCTAATTGTAAACAAGTTGACTACGGTCTTGACCATGTTTGTATATTGTTACAGTCCCTTATCTATTGATGGTCTTGTAAGGGTTGGTTTTTGGTCGGTTGGATAAATTGTTTAATTTGCTTTGCTGTCTCGAACATATTTTCATTTTGAGGTATGAAGTTGAAGTCTTTAATAAAATTTCCCTTGAGTTCGTACCATAAGAAGGTTTCACCTCTAGCTTCTTCCATCTTATACCATTTTTTTGGTAATTCAGCTAGGGTTGAGGGGAACAAGTGTGGCCAGGCTCATTCATCCTTGTATCCAAGTCTTCTCCACTCCTTTTCACAAGTTTTGATATGATATTTTGGGTTCTGTCCTTGAGTGAATACAGGTATCTGAACTTGTTGGGATAACTTCTTTCCTCCAAACCTTTCGACAAAGTAAGTCGAAGCAGTTGTCCAGGTCTGTAGTCTTGTCTGATGGGTATCCCACCATCTAGCTGCTTGACCTGTAAAAGTTTCAACTAGGCTTTGAAGTTGGCCATGTTCACTAATATTTTTAGATACTCGCTCGACATGCATGATTGGCGATTCCCTCTCCTTATACCTTGGTAGTTGTGTACTATTCAAGTTGGTTGGTTTTAAGGTAGGGTGTTTCCTTATTTTCTTTTCGAAGATTTTTGGGACAATGGATACTATGAAGAACTGTTGGGTGGGCTTTTTCTGTATAGTCCAGCACCCTCTTGATTGTGTTTTGTAGTTTTCGATCTCCCAGTTGTACAATTCAGCGTCTGAGTTATAACCAACTGAGTCTTGGTTACCTAAGTTAAGTTCTCCATGGATGTTTGGTTATGTGTAGTCTGCATCGTTGTGAATTTGGTAGAGTTTTCTGACATCGAATTCTTCATCAATAGGTTTAGTCCAAGGTTCCCCTTAGGATGGATGAATGGTTACAATGACCTTTTGACCATTTCCTTTTAATTTGATTCCTTCCTTGTCCAAGGATATGGATGCTTTCATCTTTCTACCCCAAGGTCGACCGACTAGGGCTAGGAAGGAGTTGGATCCTTCCTTTGGGTCAATGATTTCAAAATCAATTTTGGTCGATATTCCTTTGATAGTCGTGTCGACGTTTTTCCAGACTCCAATGGGTTCAATTAGGCCTTGGTCAGCTATTTTCAGGTATATGCCTGACTCATAGAGTCGAGGTCTGCCCATCTATTCCCAAGTGTCACGAGTCATGATATTTACTTGTGAGACGAAGTTGAGCACTACTTGTCAGACGTGGTAACCTTTGATTTCCAGGTCGACAAGTGGGTCAGCATCACTTTTGTCTTTTTTATTCAAGCTGCAGATGTTTTTTATTTGTTTCTCAGAGTTGGTACCTTTTATTTCATGCAACAATTCAATGAACTGAGATACTGATTTGTCTGTTTGAACGAGTTGGATTAATCGATTTATTGTGTTGGGTCGACTGTTATGCATGTCTTCTTGTTGTACAATTTCTTGAAATACATGTGTTGCTTCTTTATATGTTTGTTTTTCTTTCAGTGAGTCAGGATAGACATTTGTTTCTTTAATATTACTAATTATGGGGTTATCAGTTCCTGTTTTTGTTCCTTTCCAAGTTACAATATGTAAGTTTTTGGAGGTTATTACATCATGCTTTTGCACACAAGACAAGACATTGACATTTTTCTTGGTATTAATTTTTTCCAACATGGTAAGGCAACCCTCTAGTGAGTGATCCCCTACCCCGTAGTGGGTACAAAATTTGAGATCAGTCCTGTCCTTGTATGGATAGTCTGCATACCAGTGACCTTCTTTGTAACATGTGAAGCACTGGATCGGTCAACGTGGGCATGTGTCGTGATTCCCAGGGAATCGACCTCTTCCCCCATAGCCTTGGCGTTGATTGTCATACCGGCGCTTAGATCGTTGACCATCATATCTTTGTCCATTTTGATCATTTGCTAGATTGCTTTGCTCGTTATTTTGTGCCACTGCATTCGTTTGGTAGACCGCCTAATAGTTCTATCGGTTCTTTAGGTTTAACTGATAGTCAGTCGTGTTATGACTTTTGGTCTCGTAGATGGCGCACCAGGAAGCCTTGCCGTTCTTCATGTTAAATGGGAATTCTTTTGTAGAATGATCTACGTGTTCCTGGAAAATGTTGCCAAAGGACTTGGTCTATACAAATCGAATGTCTTGTCGTCTATATTCTTGTCAACAGTTATCTTTCGAATGGCCATTTGTTGAGCATTTGGTGCACCGGATCTCCTGATTCTTGAGGCTTAGCTCCTTCAGAGACTTCTGTATGTTCTCGAGCTGTTGCTCCAATCTGTGGTCCATGGGGTAGGTGGGTATATCCTTGTCCATCTCTACCTGAAGAGCTTTCTTTAGCGCATCCTCGTAAGTTTTGAACGTCTCCAGACTGATGTGTCGACATACTTTTTGAGATAGTCCTATAAGAAACCACTGGATTAGTAATTGTTCATCTATAACATAATCCAATTGTCTTATTAAGTCTTTACAATGCTTATCGTAGTCACGGACGGATTCCCCTGGCTTTTGTGATGTGGTTTTAAGCTTCTTCGCAGCCAGGTTCTTAGCATCTGGGGTTTTGAAAAATGACAAAAATTGTGCCTTAATCTCAGCTTTTGTCACTTTGGGTTGTCTTTTTGAAAAGGTCATGTACCACATCAATGCCCTTTTCCTTAAGGCCCTTGCAAACTGTTCCATTTGTCTATCTTCATCTGTAACCTGGTTGGCTTCCCAGGTCGACTCTCAGACGAACCAATTTCGTCTGGGGTCCTCATCCCCTTCATATAGGGAGATGTGATCCGATCCGTGACCCATGTCTGAATCACTATCACTGCTCTCAGAAGGTGGCGGCGGTGGAGGTGAGGGTGGTGATGAGGGTGGTGAGGTTATTGGTGTATTCGTGCCTATGTAATTCTGGTTGACGAAACTTCCGTTCCCATCGGTTGTCGATTCTTCATCGACATGTAGTCGTTTGATGTCGACTTCTACTGTTGATGGTCTACTGCAACTATTTGTTCGCAGTTCTAACTATTCTATTTCTTCTAACACTATATTTGGTGGGGGGGGGGGGGGCGCTCCTTCATGTGTCGGTAAGAGCAAGTGGATACTTCGGAGGGAGGGCGTCGCTTGAAAGGCCACCCATTTTCCTTCCACTAGTCGACATATAATAAGGTGTCGTCCAGTGTACGTTTCATCGCCTAGTAGACTCCATATGCTGAAGTCACCAGCTCGTAGTCGGAGGTCTTCTTCGACAATAGTCTGTATTCGAGTACGCGGTTTCAATGGGGAAATGGTTGTTCCTTCATTGGGAGTTCTTAATTGGAGAGCTTCTGGCTGCTCTATCCACAATTCTTCCTCCTTATGGGATGCTTCTTGTTCCACGCCTTCTTCATGTCAGTCATGACCCGACTCTAACGAATTCTCTTCCTGATCATTCTCCCTAGGGTTCCGTCCTCTGTGCAGCTCTAAGGCCCTTTCTCGTCTTGCTTCCCTTCTCTGGTGTCTCTCTTCCCTTTCGATTTTCTGAATGTCCAACATACTTTCGTATGATACTATTCTCTTGAGGTCCCTTTTAGTTGACTTCTCATTACTGGTGACTGATATTGGGTTCTAGTCGAATAGGATCCACTATACTCTATCTTCGACATATGACCAGCTACCCCCCCATAGCCTACCCAACACTTTTTAGAAAGCCTGGATAGTTCGTTCTATTTGCTTAGGAAGTATTCCCACTTCCTCTGCTTCTCCGCCCAGTTAGAGTTTGTTGGCAGTTCGTGAAGTGATGGATGAGGTTCGACGATATGTGCTACTCCTTTCTCGATCAAAAATTTGAACAGCAAGGTCGGTAGGGAACATAGAAATTGTTCGGTGAGAGCTGTGTAAAATTTCTCCTTCACTATTTCTACCAAATTTTTGTCTTCGACAACTTGTTCCTCACAGAAGTCATCAGCAATTTTCTCAAACCACTCTGACAAGTTTGGTCTAACTCCGCGGATCATTTTTTCCCGCAACTGTTGTTCTTTAATCCCGTCCGGTTTTCTCATCCAGGAATTTCTTCAAAAGTTGGGGCACTGATTCGACAAACTTTTCATGCGTTTCTGTGAAAAAAAATCTTTTGCTTATGCGACTGTTAATCTGTTCCTTCGTGCGTAATTCTGCAAGTAGTTTGCAACTTTATGATCCCACCAGTCATTAATCTCCTGCTCTGGTATCATTTGTTTGCATACATTCCAGTTGTGTACTATCGGTAATGGAACCAATGTTGTAATCTCACATATCACATAAGGTTACCAATAATACACACTAAAACATACATAAATATAGAACAGAGACAAGAGACAAGAACAGACAGAATTAAACAGATTATATTATCAAGATGAGTCCATACAATGCAAAGAACTGAACTGAGCTCTCATCTGCCTCAACAGCCTAATATATATGATTTACAGAATGGTTACAAAATAACTACCTATCGGTTCAGTGAACCGACGCGACCTTAGGTGGCCGACCTAATCTCTTATTTTAGTAGGCCGACCGACTTAGTCGGCTGATCAACTAAGTTGGCCCATCGACTTAGTTGGCTGATCGACTAAGTTGGCCCATCAACTTAGTCGGCTGATCGTCTAAGTCAGTCCTCGTTCAATTCGACTTTATCGACTTGCTCCTTCTACAGGATACTATGGTTTCAAATATGCTAGTGTGTTAGGTGCATGCTGCTCATCACAACCACTAGAAATGTCACACCGCACTCAAACAAATATTTCCATACAATCTTTTTTACTAGGGTATAGTCTATGTAGAAGAGCAAGGCTTCCATAGAATGTTTCTATGTTCACTCCAAGGGATGCCATAAACTGCTGCCGATGAAAATTGCTACCAATAATCCACATTTTGTTGGTGTGATTATCCAAGGAATTTCTTCAAATTGTTGTTCCAACTTATGGGTATGGTACTTGTTTTAATTTTCTTAGGAATTTCACCTTTAGTACAACTTCAACAAACCATAAAATGTACCTTATATGTCTGAGTTTTAATGATAGAACTAAATTATTTTTTCGCTTTAGTTTTTCTATTTTGATTAACATGGGTTTAGACTTGGAAAGATAACAATGATATATTTTTGCAATTTTATGTTTTTGGCTTGATACTTTTTCCATTTCTTCTATTTCTTTACATTCTCTTAATGGTCATACTAGAATTAGTATTTTATCCAAATATGGGCATATTGTGGGGTGTTATATTGAAATAACAATAGTAAAACCTCATTTTTCCTCAAATCTGGGAATATTTGGGTGGAAGCATGCATCCAATCCACTGAGAAAGGGAATTTTGAGTAGTCCAGTTCCCTGTAGCAACACTTCTATGAAGTTTTGTGCATGATTCAACATAGTTTTAACCCTCAAATAGTAATAAAACGGAGTAAATATCAATTATGGGTGGTTTTAAGGTCATAACAACAACAAACCGGAATATGGGCATTCTTGGGGTTTATAAATCAATTTCAAACCTATTTTTGACTTCCTAACAATATTGGGAAGTATAATCAACAAACATGGGCAACCTATGAATGAAAAGGAATCAAAGAAGCAAGATAGGCATGACATATCCTTGTCCCTAACCTCACGTGGAGAAATGGCATCCAATATTCCACTCTAGAGACTCACTTATGGAAGATATTTGGCTTGAAGAGACTTAAAAAGATAATTCTTCCAGTCTTATTAAATGAAATAGAAAGACAAAATAAAGAATTTAACACCATCAAACAAGAGTTGCATGAAATAATTGAAGAAATATGTGATAGAGAAGCAAGAATAGATGTTTTAAGACAAAACAATGTCACTAAAAAATTAATATAATATTCAAAAAAACTAAACCACCAAAGACAAAGGTAATTTAGCTTTGGAATCTATTTCCCTAACAATCAAGATTCAAGCAAATTGTTCCATGCTAAAATAAAAACTGAAATGAGAAAAGTTTGAAAATATCCAAACTCACTATTTGTGAAACTGCCTCCACACATTCTGGGGGAAAACTTAGAAGAACATAATCACGGCCTCTCATTAGTGTGTCATGATACCTAGGATCCATATTAGAGTCTTCACACATGAGATCCACTACTAAATCTGAATGTTCAATACTAGCAGGCCTCTTTAGCAAAATATGCATAGTAGACAAATGATCATATGGATCCCTTAACAAAAGTTCTAGGAAGCTAAAGGAGGTGGAATATAGGACCACCCTTGCATTTGTGATTACTGCTATAGTAAGGCATGATTTTCTAAACAGATTTGTGCAACTTGGTGGGTTGCCTTTATTGAATGAGTGGCTGCAAGAATCCCATAAAGGAAAACTCGGAGACAATGGAATTTCAAATGAATTCAGCAGAGCCATAGATGACCTAATTTTGACCTTGTTCCAGGATTTAGAGAATATTCTTGTAGAATTTCATGATTTTATAACTAACATTCCCCAAGGTTAGTGAAAATGTGGATATCTCACACAAACTTAAAAATTCATAGAAAGGAAAATAAGTTGATAAAAGCTTCGAGTCTTAGTGAACTTTCCATATTTTACACAAGCTCACAAAAATACAGTCCAAGCTCACCACAACATTCATTGGAAATTCAAGAATTCCACCACAAGATTATTTGCAAAGTCAAGATGGATGGAAATGCATAGTAAACAAGAAAAAAACTTGAAATGAAGATGCCCATAATCAACAAATGTAAGATGATGTAAATCATAAAAATGGACTTGCAAATCGCATGTATAAAGTTCCAGTTTCTTTGTTGATAACAATGATAATAAACGTCACATGAAGCACTCAGGAATTTGTTTTCTGTAAGTAAACTAAAAACTATCCATCATTATTCTAAATACATAGTAGTTCCTATAGCTGAAATAATACACATGTGTGTCTTATTGGGCAAAGGAAATGTTACAAAGAATGGTCAGTGAAAATAATCCAAGCAACATGACCATGCAAAGAATGGGATTCAATGGATATCTCACTCTTATAATAGTTTACTGATTGTATTTGTCAAGTGAAGATTGGACATCTTCTGAGAGTACCAAGTTACATGGTACAAAAATAATTTTAACAAAATCTTCTTCAAAAAAACAAAATGAAACTATTTATCCTCCACCCACAAGAAATCATCCATCATGCTCTGAAATTACTATCACTAAATGTTAGTTTGAGGGTGCAGTAGTTCTCTCTTACAAATAGTATGGGGCCATGGCTAGAACATAAATGATCAAATCATAGATGGATTAACAACAAGATATTTGGAAGTGTATCAACCATAAATTTATGCTATTAGGGGCAGTCAATTTCATCAACAGCAACCCTACATCTATTAAGACATAAATTGTAGACCCGTCAAGACACTCTTATAGTAGAAGATTCATATTTGTGGCAGTGAAAAGAGTTTTTTTAGAACCATTGGGTTAGTTTTGTGGATGAGAACAAAGGTTGGTATCATAAGGAACAAATCTGGGCAGCCAGAAACCCTCAATCTCCATACTTTGTAATAGTAACTAGGACTCTCTTTTGGCAATTACATGGTACCTAGGATAGAAAATTGGCCTCAAATAATAGATCTATGCTCATTCCAAAATGAAATCATATCATTTTTAAGCACCATATAGTTTATAAACTCCATGATTAAGAGGTCTAGGGCCTGGGCATGAGACAATTGTCAAAAGGGATTAACAATTATGGAAGAATGAAGTCTAGAAAGTCTTTAGGCCTCAAGCAACAATAACCATTCCTCATTTTTTAAGTTGAGCACACCTCGGGAATTTTTCTTATACTTGATCAAGGTTACTAAAGATATCCAAGCCGTATTATCAAAACAAACAAAAGTTGTAGAAAGAAAGGATGATGCATCAAAGAGTGATCTCAGTCAGATAAATAGTGGAAGGGACAAATATTTTTTACTCCTAGATTGTATGATGTCTAAAATTGCATAGTGGTCAGTACATAGCACTAAAGATGAAATGGTCAAGATTATTTTGTTATCAAGAATTCTCAATCAGTGTAGACACTATTTCTTCCTCTGCAATGTAAATCACAAATACAGAACAAAAAGACACAGCAACATATCCTTTCCTTAAATAATCAAATTAACTAACATGAAATACAATATACCTAAACCTTGGGTTTCTTTGTCTTCTCTCCAAAGGTTTTTGCAATGGTTCAGTACCTTCAAAACAGATCAAAAGACAAGAAAACAAGATGAGAGCATCATGATAAATTGATTATTCATATCAGTGATCAAGGAATCTGATAATATCTAATTAAAATCAATACATCAAATACAGGAAAGGGGAATGTCTTTGTATTAATTATGAAAGAGAAAGAAGTACAACCAAAAAGCCTTGATGTCAATATCTTCAATCTCTACAAGAATCATCTACAATCCTCTATAGCTATAAAGATCTCTCCAACCATAAGCCAACTCTACTTTTCCTCTTATTCATACTTCAAACTAATAGCATAAGGGTGATTTTTCTAGCCTCCCTCGCTCTCATCATGAAGACTTCATTTATAGGACTAGAACTCATGAGATGACTTGAAAAATGGATAGAATGTGATCCCTACAGGTGAGGGAAGTGAATGCAACCCCTCCCCAGCATGTAGGAACTGACTCCACATAGGATTTCACATGGAAGCTTCCAAAACCTTCTTTTTTCTCATTTTTTGACCATCGACGCTCCTGGTAGAAAATAAAAATGCGTCGACCTAGTGTTTTTGTCAAATAAAGAGGGAAACGACGCTTATGGGTCCCATTAGAGGAAATTTCAACTCAAAATGGGCCTTTTAACTTTAACTCAAATTCCATGTCATCATGTGTTAGCCAATGAAATTTCTTTAAATTTGAAATACCATATAGGTCTTAAACACTTTTTTAATATAAATTTGGGGATAGGTATCATAAAAAAAAAACTACTTTTTTTGTTTGTATTTTCAACATATCACCTCGTGTTTATACTCAAATTTCTATTGGGAGAGCTCATTGGATGTGGATTTAAATTCTGCATCCAACAAGTACCCACTTGGCATACTTTTGACTGACCCCGCTACCTGAAAAACAAGAAATACCTGAAAAAATGTGATGATGATGTCATCATCACATTTTTTTCGGTATTTCTTGTTTTTCGGGTAGCAGGGTCCATCAAAAGTATGCCGAGTGGGTACTTTTTGGATGTGGAATTTAATCCCACATCCAACGAGCTCTCTCGATTGAAATTTGAGTAAAAACACGGGGAGATATGTCGAAAATACAAACAAAAAAGTAGTTTTTTTCTTTTCTTCCTCCAAAATTAATAAATATTATTTTATTATTTTAACTATTATTTTATTAATTTTTTTAGGAGGCCCATTTTGAGTTGAAATTTCCTCTAATGACTGTGAGGAGCACTGTCAATGCTTTGTGTAAAAATAATAAAGGCATTGGCCCTTCAAGGTATGGAAAAAAAATGACTAAGGTGACTCAAGTCAGGCTTTCTAGGAGATTTAAAGGCAATGTGAAATTCCCATGAAGTCTAATAAGCAATGTGGGATTTCCAAGTGCAATAGAATGCCCCGCAAAGTATGAAGCTAGAAGGAAGTGATAGGTGAAATATTTTTCAATTTCTCCGTCTAATAGAGAAGAAAAGAGAGATAGACTTATAACTAACATAGGGCTAGTAACTGACTCTATCCAAACCAATCATAGTTACAGACCAATATATTATAGATCTATGATGATGAACATGTCATGGATACCAATGATACACTGTAGATCCATGAATAACTGCTATAGGAGTTAGGACATAGATATGGAACATACAAAGTAGATCCATGTCTCTTAACCTCAAATACAGAACACAACCACCAAACATACAATGTGGATCTGTGTCATGACTGTAAATAATCTCGAAACGCAACCTGAGCATAGGAAATCATTATGGTGAAGCCTAACCACTTAGGTTCTTCATTCCAATCCCCAATTTATATGATTCTAACCATGTGACTAGTTGTCTTGATGTCGAACATGGTAGAAACCACCTGATTACCAATCATTGATGTCAACTGTTAACAAGTGTGAGGGAAATCACCATTGATGTCAATGATCCCCAAGGTATATTAGTACATTCCATCAAGGCAAATAAATGTTTTGAGGTTGAACATTTGACAGAATCTTCCAATCATAGGTCATTGATGAAAACCTACTGTTGAAAACGAGAAAACCTACCATTGAGGCATGCAGGCTTCAATGTACTCTTTAGGTTTCTAGGTCTAATTCCTGGATAATGATTTGAAGTCGATAGGAATAGACTTGTCACAGGAAGGCCATGATGATTCCCACATCAATGACACGAAACTAGGAACAAAAGTTGATTTGAAGGAATGAAACTGAATCAGACATGACTGACTTTTAAGGACAACTAAAGTTACTGATGAGTTATTTTTTGGGAGAGACATCCTTTGAACAATTTGGAGGCACGACACATGACTTGGTAGCATTGAATTGAACAAGAATAGAACTAGGTGTAATGCAAGGAATATGACAAAGAATTCTTTGGATTGACTCAAAGGGGTCGGATGACTCACAAAAGTAGATCGACTCAGAGTCAAGCTGAAAACCCAACTTTTCAGATATGCAAATGCAGACAGGTGCCATGTTCAAAATTGGACTGTAGATTACTGCCATAAAAAAAATGAAAACCATTCCCCCTTCCTTTAATTTCCCCATCTCAAAAGGTGAGTGCCTCTTTTCATTTTTATGAGTCCAAAGAGGGTAACAAACACTCGTCATAGCTCATCAAATCATGAGTCCATTCTCATACTTTTCACGAACCTGAGAAAGGAGGGGTTCGTTCCCAAATAGGGTCTTTCATCGTTTTGTTTTATGAGTCCGATGGAAGAAAAATCATTTGTAGTTTCATGTTTAGAGAGTCTGAAATGAATAAGAAGACTCCAAAAGGTCCTTTTTCATAAATAAGGCTACTCAATCCGAAAAAGAGATAACCTACCCGTGACTAGTCGATTATTTTTATTCTTTTACAAGTGTGAGCATAACAAGTTCGCATGGAAATATTTTAGTGTTTTGAGGAGACTGAAAAGAGCTTAAATATAACTCCCTAGCTAGGTTCCTTTTTCATAATCCACTTTTAACGAGTCTGAAAAAGTGAAAAAGTAGACTAGTGTTTTAACGAGCATGTAAAAAGTGTATAATGACACTCGGTACTTTTTCATTCTTGCTCTAAGCTTGAAAAAGACTAAAATAGCTTACACCATAGCCATAACCCAATGTTGACCTGAAAAAATACAAAAAACACCATTAAAAACCATTTTACCAAAACTATATAAAGTAAAAAGTAAAAACCACTTTTAATGAAATAACTTGGATTTCAAAATCAATAAATTATAATAAATTTTTGAAAACTCCAAATATTCTAGAAATAGAAAGAGTAGGTAAGAATTATTTACCATTTTCTTTTTACCATTGAGAGTTTTGGTAGTTGGAGTGATAGCAAGAGTTTCCACCGGTGTTTTTGCAAGGGTCCCTAATTCATTGTTCTTTCATTCTTCGTGGAAGAGGTAAGTGTCTTGATCTTTTCTCTTTTATGTTCAAGAAAATTCCATTTATTTTTTTCTTCCATTGTTTAATTCATGTTCCAAAAATGGTTTTTAGTTGTTTTAAATCATATTGTTAATTTGAAAAGGATAAGAGGAATTCGACCATCTTAAAAAGGGTTTTTTTACTAGTGTAGAAGCCAAAATTTTAGGCCATAGGGATTTTTAGTTGTCAGGAAGAGCACGCGACGACGCTCTATCAAGCTGGGACAGAGGCTCCGTAGGTGCTCTATCCATAGCCGATAGGATATCGGCACCCTACGAGCCAAAGATGACAGCGTCGTTAGTGCTCTGTGGGAAAATGCCAGCAGCATCGCTGCTCCCTTATGAACAGAACACAAACCCTAATCCATAAAAAAAACATTTTTTATGCTTTTTATCTTGCTTCAAAATTTGTCATTTAAGTGCTTTCCTCTTTTCATCCATGATGTGATTTCTAATTATGAATTTTTTGTGTTACAGGTGCATCATGGTGATTTGGAAGGAAATGGAACATGAAGTTCTAGACCACTAGGTTGCTAGTGATCTAGCCACTATTGAGGCTCTATGGAACTGTGGGCTTATGAAATACTTTTGGGTACCTGATATGAAAGCACATATCTGATTGTTAGAGTATATCATAGGGATGTGGGATCCCAACTAGCAGCATTTTATGGTGGGGATCCATATCCTACCAATAGAGGTTGAGGACATCTATTTTCTGACTGGATTTTCCTTGAGGGGAAGCCCAGTAGCTCTATCTAGGGCATGAGGAGGAGAGACCTCCTTGGATGATTTCATTGACTAGTACTATGCACTAGGTATGGAGCCTCAATATCGAAAGCTACAGATCAAGTCCATAGTAGATCTCCCCTTGAGGATAGTGGTATACACTATCGGAAAGGTGGCAGGAACTAGGTCTTCCCACGTTACCACTAGATCACATATGTTATATGCTTTGCAATTTATGGATCCCATCGTATTCAACTCGTATGAAGGCATGCTGGTATGTCTCAAAAATCAGTTAAACAAATGCAAGAGAGGAACACTAAAGCAGTTTGGCTACGGAGCTATGATAGTGTCTTTTATATTATAGAAGGTGCCTTATATGAGACCATAGGTGACTATTATGAGGATTGAGCCTAAGGATCCCAGGATGATTGCATGGGTTACATCCATGCCTTGCCTTGGTGGTGGAGGACCCAAATTTAGTTACGGATCTAGCTTCTTTCACTAGTTGAGAAACCAATTACTCATGGTTAAGTACTATTCCTGCGAGGGGGCAGACTTCCGTGATGACCTAGAGCTTTCCTTACCTAAGGGAGAAGTATGGGATGACCGAGGTAAGAAAATACATTATCCACGTGATTTTTTAGTTTTTCTATTTTATTTCATTTTTATTTCGTATTACTGAGATAAGTGAAAATGTTTCTGTGCATATATTGGATCTGTACGTCCAGCAGGGATGTCACCTATTACTAGGCAACTCGGTACTAGAGACATGATGATATATCGCTCCAAAGCTGATGAAGAGCTCAGATATCTCGAGGAGAACCTACAGTGTTTGACTGTGGGTATCCCTGAGATGACTATTGACGAGGTACTTATGCGTTATCAACGCCATACTATAGGTGTCTCTGGATGATTTTCTAGGCTACTCCGCAGAGTGTCCCAAGCCATCACGTGCTATCATGAGCATCACAAGGATTAGTCTGCTTTGATATTCACTTTTTATGTATGTACTATGAAAGATTCAAAGCTTCATATTTTTCCCTATGTATATGTGAATTCCGAACTTTTTACAGTCTTGAACTTTGAGGGCACTGAAAGCTAGAGATGCTTCCACCTAATTTTGTATCTCGCTGCTACAGTTTTTATCTATGAAAAGAATTTATATTTACATTTGTGTGTGCGACAAATGTGATGTGTGAAATGATTATCTACTTATGAATTTACATGTAGACTATTTATGTTTCAAATAGACTTTTAGGTATGAACAATATGCCAATCTAAGACATAATTAGCTAGGGAATCTTCCACGGCATTTAAATGTCTCAGAATGTGTTGATATGTAACTTTCTCAAAATACCTCTCTAACAACCTAACTCTTCGAAAAGTACGAAGAAGTAGGGGATTTCAGATGGTGTGGACTTGATTAAGTTGTTGAACAACTAGTTCGGAGTCTAGGTAAACCCTAATTTCCCTTACATCATTATCTAGGGCTTTCATCAACAATACAACCATGTCTTCGTATTCTGCCAAATTGTTGGTGGAGGGACCTAAAAGAACACCCCTTGAACTCACCAGCTCACTTGTAGGAGAGTACAATACCTAGGCTGCTGATGTAAGTTTAAGTGTATTTCAATTAGCACCACCAGCAAAACCAGTGAAAGAAGTCATCTGTCCATCAGAAAAAAGACATACATAAGTAGGGTTTTAAGAAAAACACATTATAAATCACAAAAAATACACACCTCTCAAAGCTAAGACACACAGCAAACTATAAAAAATATTTACAAAGACCCTATGCGAGATGACCTAGGAATAGTATCTTTTGAGGTAGAGCCCATTTCAGGGCTCTCCCAAAGGTATCCTGTCGTAATCAACCAACTCATATGCCCCTTTATCTAAAACGTGACTGACAATATAAGGCCCATGCCACATAGACTCAAATTTTCTTGCCCCCAGTTTGTCATGCTTTTGGTCATAAGTCAAGACCAGATCTCCTTCATTGAAGGAACAGGGTTGAATAGCCCTGTTATATTGAACTTTCATTCTTCATTTATGTGCCTTATTAGCTAAGGAAACATCACGTTGAGTTTCATCAATTTTGTTTAAATACAGGAATCTTTCTTCGTCTATAGTAGTGTTGGGCAATAGTTCCACAACAAGTTTCAAAGAAAGGATCTTACACTCTATCGGGAGAGTTGCTTCTGGCCCGTATCCTAGTTGGAAAGGTGTAAAACTGATGGAAGTTTTGATAGTAATCCTATAGGCCCAGAGTGCCAAGAAAATATGCAAATGCCAGTTTGACTTGGCTTGCCCTACCATCCACTGAAGCATTGTTTTTAATACTTTGTTTATAGCTTCAATTTGGTCATTGGCCTGAGGATAGTACGGTGTAGATTTTTCATGATGAAACCCTAATTTTGTACTGAGCTCAGCCATCATTTTGTTTTGAAAATGTGATCCATGATCAGTCATGATGGCCCTAGGAATCCTGAATCTAGAAATGATATGGTTGAATAAGAATAGTGCAGCAGTCTTGTCATCTTCGGCATATGAGGGAATAGCCTCAATCCATTTTGTAAAATAGTCCACAGCCACAATAATGTAGCCATGCCCCTCGGTTGAGGTAGGTCTACAGTGCACGAAGTCTATTCCTCATTTTGCAAAGGGGCCAACTGCTACAACGGGATGGAGCAGAGTTGAGTGGGTGCATTTTTTTGAAGTGAACATTTGACATGGTGGGAATTTCTTGACTGTTTCAATGCAATATTTGAAAATAGAGGACCAGAAATACCCTACACGCAATATTTTTTGGGCAGTATCCAACCCAAATAGATGACCACCACAAGATCCAATGTGGAAATCATTTAAAACAATCTCAGCCTCCTCATGTGTAATGCAACATCGTAATATGGATTCAACACCACAGTGGTATAGGGTATCATTCAAGATAAGATAGCTTTTGGCCTGGTGGTGAACGCGACAACATTCATCTCGAGAAGCAGTGGGCTAGTATCGTAAGTTCTGGAGATACAAAATGATGTCTCCATACCATGGATCAGTCATACTAATGAGAAACAATGATTCATCGAGCAAGGAATTGAAGGGATCTGTATTCTCTATAGTACGGGGAAGGTCACATATAATCTCTACAAAAACAAGAGACTTCTTAGAAGTGATTTTGGTGAATTCTAAATCAAATTCCTGGAGAATCACAATCCAACGTGAGTATTTTCCTCCAACCTCTTGTTGTGTAATAACGTAGTACATGGGGTTGGAATCCACGTAAACTGTGGTGGTGCGAAGCAAAATATAATGACAAAAGTTTTGGACCGTGATGACCGTGGCCAGAGCAAGTTTCTCCACATGTGAATATCATGTTTTAGAGTCTATAAGACTCTTACTAGTGTAATAAATCACATGTTCCTAGTCAAGTTCATCTATTTGAACAAGGACCATGCCTATGGTAAACAAGGATGAAGCCACATACAAGGAATAGTCCTTAGCATAATTAGGTGGTTGCAACACCGATGCATGGGTAAGTGCATGTTTAAGATTACCAAATGTGTGTTGCATGAAATCATCCTAGATGAAAGCAGTATCTTTTTTATCAACCTCATGAAACCATGTGTCCTTTCTACATAATTACAGAAGAAACAACATAGAATGGTTTCCTTCCCTTGCAAAATTTGGAGTTCAGTTATGTTCATGGGAGCAAGTAGGGCTAAGATAGCTTCAATTTTCAAGGGATCTATGTGGATTCCATCTTTAGAAACAATAAATCCAATAAGTCATCCGTATTCTACACAAAAAACACATTTATGGGGATTTAGACTAATATTAAAATGACAACATTGAATAAAAATGGCTCTTAGATGATCGACATGGATATCCTGCTGCTTGGAATGAGCAGGCAGGTCATCAAGATAAGGTTCCACAACATGTTTAATGTCATGAAAATCATATGACATAGTGCATTGGAAAATTGCGCAAGCATTCTTTAAACCGAAAGGAATTTTACGATAAGAAAAATTCCCCCAAGGAAAAATAAATACCATCTTGTGTTGGTCTGATGGGAGAATCTCAATCTAATTGTAGCCAGAAAATCCATCCATAAAGGAAAAAATAATTCTTCCAGCACAATTGTCGATTGTCTGATCGATATAGGGAGTGGGAAAGTTGTCTTTTGGACAAGCTCTATTTAAATCCCCAAAGTCGGTGAAAACCCTAATAGTTCCCTGTTTCTTGTTCACATGGACTATGTTGGACACCCATTCAGTTAACGGTACGGGGTAAATGAAACCAGCCTTCAAAATTTTCTCAACTTCTTCCTTAATAGCAGTTGCTTTTCGAGGATGGACCTGTCGTAGTTTCTGGTGGACTGGCTTGGCATTAGGGTAAGTTTTTATCTCATGAACAACGATAGAGGGATCAATCCTGGGAATTTATTCATATATCCATGCGAAGACATCCCTAAACTCCTTGAATAGGGTCATGTATGATTGAACTTCCTTGGGTGAAGAGTTCTGACCTATGAAAATGTTCTCAGAAATACTTGGTTTCACTGATATGTCCACAAGCATAGTTTTTGTAATATTACACAAATTTCCTTTAGAATCGACACTACAAGTTAGGATCAGTGACTGAGGGTTGGTGACTATATCATATGAAACTGTGGAGGTGAAGTGGTCTTCAGCCATATGGAAAGGGGGAAGGAAAGAAGATCGATGATGATGGTCTTCCCAAGGCATCTCCTCTAGCGACATAACTTCCATAATAGATTCATCTGTAGGGAGTGTATGTGAAAGATAATCTAGAGATGGGGGGTTTTCGATCCAATTTGGCATGTGATAACAGTCTGAGGCCATCAACAAATGGTTGTTGATGGTGGGGTCACTGGTGGCTTGGATTGCATTGTAAATTTCTTTGAAAGGGAAAAAGCATGTTGATTCATCAGCAATTTCTTTTCCTTTGCCTATATGAGAAGTAGAAATCATGTTAATAGATGTAGTTGCCAAAGTAGGAAGAGGATTTGATAAGGGAAAGACTCCCATTAATGAAGAGTCTTTTATTAGGCCTACTTCAATGTCCTTATACTATTGGGTATTCAGGAGCAAAATGCTATTTGCATCATTTGTAATGGCACTAGGCGTGATGAAATCTAACTGATCAATAGTGACAATATTTCCTTGGAATGGGAACTGGACAGTCCAAAAAATGGTCGATGCTACAGCTTGCATAGCGTAAAACCAGTTACGACCTAAGATTAAGTTGTAATCCAAAGAAGCGTCGATGAGTTCAATGTGGATGGAGACTGACTTGTCCCCCAATTCAACATGGATGGCAGGTAGTAATCCATAGGGTTGAAAGCTGCAACCATCGAAAGCTTTGAGAGTGGTAGGTGAACAATTGATTTCAGGAGAACCAATGACTCTCCAACAAGATATAGACACCACCGATGTTGAGGCTCCCTCATCCAAAATGGTACAATGGATAGTCTTTCTAGAAATGTTGGTAGCTATCTGGAAAGCTAGATGATGGGAGAGTCTTGTCTTAAAATCATCCATTTTGAAAGTGATGATGTTACTATTCTCAAGATCCATGGCTCCAAGAGCACTAAGCAAGTTTTTCCATTGGGTTGGGTAGGTTTGAAGTACCTCTAAAGCTGACATAGTGTAGGGTGCTTGAGCCAAATATTTGACAATATTATATTATTGTAGCATAAGCGTTAGGATTGATTATGGACTTACGTAGAGTACCCTTTGGTGGGTGGAAAATTTCTTCTGGAATAGGTTTTTCAATGTGAAGGTAGTTATTAGGAGGAGGTGTCGAAGCTGAGGGTTTTTCGGGTGGAACGTCATCAGATTTATTTTTTGGAGGTGGGTCATAACTTTGGGATCTTGTATTCAACTTAATCGTTTCACTAGACATGATGCAAACTTCATCAGTGGATGAAGAAGTTTCATTCAAGGACTTATGATCAATTAACTATTGTTGGGAAGGGAAAGGATCTTTAAGAACTACTAGGGTGGGTGAAGTTTTCAAAAACTTACTAACTTCCTCATGACAAGGACATTCTTTTGTAAAATGGTCACCTCCACAGATTAAACAAGGGTGTTTTACCTTTCTCTTACCTTTTGAATAAGCATCTGAGTTCTGTGTTTTATTTCCTTCCCGTTGATTATTAGGTTTTTTAGATTTATTTTTTCCTTTCTTCTTTTCACCTGAAGATTCAGTTGATTAGATCGTGTTTACTTCAGTGGAAGCAACAGGAGAGGGTGCGATTTTGGAAGATGGTGCTAGTTGATTAGATAGAGTGGCGGTTTATTTTGCTTCTTCGAAGATTTTGTCACCATTTGCATTTGAGATGAACCAAGTATACCATCAGCATGTGGTTTAGTCACAGGTATAGATGGATAAGAAGTGGGTCGGGAAGCATGGGGAATTAAATCATACAAGGTACTAGATTGGGAATAGACCAAGTCAAGGTACTAAGGATGGCTAAATGCTTGCTCCTCAGTAACAGCGCCTCCCATGGAAACATCTCTAGCAATGGGTGGAAGTAAAGACTTTGTAAACCAATCAGCGAGTAACTGATCAGGAATAGAGGCCTTAATTAACCTTTGTCTCCTTCTCCATTCATGGATATGATCGGAGATGTGAGTTGATGTGGTTTGGAAAAGCAAGGTCAGTAGGTCTGTACCTATTTCATATCATATTGGCAATTGAAATTTTGTTAAAAACACCATTGCTAAGGCATTGAAATCCCAAAAAGAGTGTTGTGGTAACTCGATGTACCACTTTGCAAAAATACCAATGAGGGTTCTTCGAAAAATCCATAGAATGATTGATCTGTCCATCAAAGAGTTGGATGAACACCATAGGTGAAATGTCATCACATGGTTTTTTGGATCCTCACCGGGTTTACCATCAAACTTGGGCATATCTGAAGGAAGCTTTACAGGAATGGCAGGTCAAGACGGATCATGATGGATTGGGTCATTTATCAATCTTGGCAAGTCTGGAAGATCTAAAGTAGCCAGAAATGGCATTTATTGATTTGGTTGCGGATACTGATAGTATTGGTATGGCATTTGCTGACTAGTATGACCATATGAAAATTGATAGATGGGTAAGGATGATGCCCCCAAATCTTGTTGAAAAGGTTGTTGGTTTCCATAATTTCCATTGGGAGGTGGGACACCCGAGGGAGGAGGGTCGTGAGGGGGTGGTCCTCCGAAAGGTGGTGGTGGTGGTGGTGGTCCTCTAGGTGGTGGACCTTCATAAGGTGGTCCTCTGTGAGGTGGGCCTCCGAGTGGTGGTCCCACATAAGGTGGACCTCCAGGTGGGGGTCTGCCAGGTGGTGGACCTCCATATGGTCCACTAGGTCCTCCAGGACCTCCAAGTGGGGGTCTACCAGGTGGTGGGCCTCTAGATGGTGGTCCTCCATATGGTCCACCAGGTCCTCTAGGACCTCCAGGTGAGGGTCTGCCATGTGGTGGGCTTCCATATGGTGTTCCTCCATATGGTCCACCAAGTTCTCCAGGACCTCTAGGTCCTCTAGGTCCTCACAGTGGTCCACCCAGTGGGCCACCATAGCCCCCAATAGTATTTACAAAATCTCCTCCATTCGACGGGACATTGGACCAATTTGGTTGTCCCCAAGGTACAAAAACATTCCTGGGGTAGGGAATTCCAGGATAAACATCTACTAACGGTGGTTGTTGATAAACTTGATTAGTCATAGGTGGCTGAGTTCCTGGATAATTATATCCCCAAGAAGATGGATTATTGACAGGTTGCGCCCCTAAGGGTTGGGCCGAACTAGATGGGATTCACAACATTGGTATTAGTAGGAGGAATAACTAGTGCAGGTTTTTCTATAGCTAAAACTTGTCCTGAAGTAGCAATAATTCCATTAACGGATGATGTAACTCACACCGGGGGTTTCCCCCCGGTGTTAGAATGTCCTGACATTACTTGATTTGTGGATTCCCCCCTAACCATGACTGGTATCAGAGGCCTAGTAATAGACCCAAGATGTGAAACTATAGGATTGTCATTTTGGCCTGGATTACCTTGAAATGGAATTTCATCAATAGGACCTAAAACCTAAGGTAGTGAATGATATCCATCAGGCCATGGGTCTGATAAACAGGGTAAATGAGCCGAAACAATTTCATGACGAGACACAGGTGGAGGAATGATTCTTTCTACTCTCTCTAAAAAACTTACGAGATCGATTGAGAGATGCATTAATTCTTCTTTGTTCCTCTTCTCCTAAAGGAGGATTCCCTAGTGAAGGTCTAATAACCCCAAACTCTGCAATGGCTTGGCCCATAGAATTCCTCCAAAAAGGAGCGTCAGGGCCAAACTCTGCTTGAATAGGACTATTGATATGGACTTCCAATGGCGAATGGGTAGAAGCATCAGCCGCAGGAGGAAATTGAACCAAAGGATTTGTATAAACAGTTAAAGTATCTCTGGTTTCACTAGCTAAGGTAGTTCCTACAGGAACATTAGCAGAAGCTGGTTGTTCCATGTTTACTCATTCTTGTCCTTCCACGATAGGAGGAGAGTCAAGAGGTAAACCCTACAATCTATGAGAATGACGTCTCATAAGTTGCTCAGCCATGGTGGTGGCCAAAGTTATCTAATCTAGGTCAAAAAAGGGAAAAAGCACACAAACAAACCTACACATAGCTAAAGGTCACAAGCAGTCTTAAGTGATAGGATGGGTTTAGAATAGTCAATCTCTCACTAGGATTCTCAAGCACGTGCAACTTGCGATATACCTTAGGGTTACATGCATATTAATCTCCCTGAATGTTGTTTTCAGTGTATTTCTCCAAACAAAATGGCCAAAGGGTTTTTCTCAGTTGGACAAGAAATCCTAGTGGGGTCTCCCGATATACTCAAGGTACGTGGGAGATCAAATCGGTAGTAGTGTTGTCTAATGCACAACCATTCACAAGGGGCCTTCCGATATATAATTGAGTACATGAATTACCTTTCTATATACCTCAAGGGTACGTGAAAGGTTGTTCGATATACCAACGGCACGTGGAAGAACCACGCGAGTCTTTGGTTGTACTGCAGAAAAATTAATGACAGATGCTACGTTTTACGACACCCGAACATGTCACTAACCTATCACTCAACTTTCTATACAATTTTAAGACCTAAATCTACCGTTAATTTTATTTGTATGATTAGGTGAATTTTTGTGAGGTGTTATCTCCAATAATGCAAATTAATCTAAATGTAAATGCACTTTTTTTACTTCGATGAGAACTAGCTAGGGTAATGAAGAAACCTTTTTCTTTTCTTTTCAACAATATACCAAAATAATGCTGCTTTCAACAATCAACACAAGATCCAATAAAGAATGCAAAGAAAGTTCTTTCAAACACAAATCTGTTTCAATCAAGCACCCTAAAGTCTCCAAAAATATGAGAAAGAAAACTAAGCCTCTAATGTGCATGCAAAACTAACTTTTGCTACAACGTCGAAAAGACCTATTCTTCTAAATTACTCATGCAAATGAAAATGAAATTTTTTGCAAGCATAAACAAAAGGAAAATAATACGATTCTTTTTGTATTTTTCTAGAAAATATGAGGCCGCACAGAAAGTAGTTTTTTAAAAAGAAACTAATCTTCTAGGAAGAGGCTATAGGTTTTCTTTTCAAAAGAAAATTTTTTCAAATACTTCACTAAAAAACCAAAACTAGACTATTTTTCCACTTTCGTTTATGACAATGAAGAAGATAAAAAAAAATTGGACCTGAGCTCAAACAGAGAATCAGATTCACAAAAACCAGCAAACTCAGACAGCAAGCAAACAAGCAAACCACAGAAAAAAATATTCAAAGAACAAGACAGTTCAAAAATTGGAAAGGAAAATTTCTTAAACAGACAATTTGAAGGCCTACCTCAGTGCGTTGAGGAGCACCACACCAAATCGTCATAGGTTGAAACGACTCTTTTAGTCTTCTGCACGCGAGCGCCATCGACACTCTGTCAATTGAGGAAGAAGGTGTTGTCGCGCGCTTGTCAAAGAAGGAAAAGGCACCCTGGGAGGGTCAACACTCTGTCAGCCAAAGAGAAAGGCATTGTTCGAACAATAGACTGAAAGGATAAAGGCCTGTAGGAGAAAACAGAAAAGACTAAGTTGGACTGAAAAGGGTAAAAACTACTCAGAAAAGTGGCAAAAATCAGAAACGTAAGATAGATGGCTTACCTTGTTAACTGAAATAACTAAAAGGAGAGAGAATAACCTTCATAGATGGAATGGTTACCAAATCTTGTATATCTAACTGGATCTACACCAGATATGACTGGATCTTCCCTAGATCTTACCAGATTACTCTCTCCAGTAGAGTTTCCAATTTTGTTATCAGTAATTCTCAATCAGTGCGGACACTATTTGTTCCTCTGCAATGTAAAACAAAAATACAGAACAAAAAGACACAACAACACACCCTTTCCTTAAATAATCAAATTAACTAACATGAAATACAATAAACCTCAACCTTGGGTTTCTTTGTCTTCTCTCCAAAGGTTCTTGCAATGGTTTAGTACCTGCAAAACATATCAAAAGACAAGCAAACAAGATGAGAGCATCATGATGAATTGATTATTCATATTAGTGATCAAGGAATATGATAATATCTAATTAAAATCAATACATCAAATACAGGAAAGGGGAATGTCTTTGTATTAATTATGAAAGAGAAAGAAGTACAGCAAAAAATCCTTGATGTCAATAGCTTCAATATCTACAAGAATCATCTACAATCCTCTATAGCTATGAAGATATCTCCAACCATAATCCAACTCTACTTTGTCTCCGATTCAGACTTCAAACTAACAGCATAAGGGTGCTTTTATTGGCCTCCCTCACTCTCATCATGAAGGCTTCATTTATAGGCCTAAAACTCATGAGATGACTTGGAAAATGGATAGAATGTGATCCCTACAGGTGAGGGAAGTGAATGCCACCTCTCCCAAGCATGTAGGAATTGAATCTATGGAGGCTTCTGTATGGAAGCTTCCTTAACCTTCTTTTTTCTCATTTTTTGACCATCGACACTCCTGGTAGAAATGACAAAGGCGCTGACCTAGGGTTTTTGTCATAGAAAGAGGGCAATGACGCTTATGGGTCCACTGTGAGGAGCACTGTTGATGCTCTTTTTAAAAAGCATAAAGGCGTCGGCCCTTCAAGGTATGGCAAAAATATAACCAAGGTGACTCAAGTTAGACTTTCTGGGAGGTTGAAAGGCAATGTGAAATTCCCATGAAGGATGATAAGCAATGTGGGATTTCCAGGTGCAACATATTTAACTATAACTTTTATGGTGTTAAAAACTTAAAACCTTATCCTTGAGATGCCATGAAATTCAGACTTAGATATCAATCTTGTGTATAAAAAGGAGAAGATGGTTATTTTTATGTTCAAGTCTCCCCTATACTTGTGCTTGATACAAAAGGGACTATTGAACATGCAAAGTGGTTTCAAGTGGCTACACAAAAGATTCAATCATTGTAATATCTAAATTAAGATTGCAACAAACATACCCAGTCAGTTTTATGATTGGATGAGTTTCACTGAGCTATATAAAGCTACACCATAACCATCAACTAAAAAATATTTAGAATTGGCTATCATATTTGTGGAATTCTAGTGTAGATATTGTACTAGGGATATTACCTTTTGCAAGAGAGATGTTTCGATGAGAGATGGATTTTTTGAAAGGCATGGGTTGTGCAATTAAAAGCAATATGAGTTGTGAACCCTCATTTGTAACATAGTTTGGGGATGAAGTCATTTTCTATGGGGACTGAAACTTTGAGAAAATAGAATGCTATCACCTGCTTCAAATTTGCACAAGACATAGTTGGCCCTTTAATGAAACTAAAAAACAAGATATAGTTGGTCCTTTAACAAGACTCAAATTTTTCTACGTGGATAGAAGAAGTGACATTTGACATTGCAAATCCTCTACTCAGATCAATATGTCATTTTGCATTTAGCAAAAATTAGGAATTCAACATTTAATGTTCGAGAAGCGAGAAGCACTACCACCAATATGAACCAACCAAAGTTCAAAAAATTGTGTTTACACATCAAACTAACACATCTTACAAATAAAGAGGCGTTCCCACTATACTAGACTCTTAATATAGGTGGTCCACTAGACACAGGACACATATACACAAATAAGCACATACAGAATAATTAGCTCTCTTTGGATAATCTCCAGATATAATGCAATGTTTTGCACCTATATCGTATGAATTATTCAATTTGATCCACTTAGGGCATCTTTAGCACCAAGAAAATAACTTATCCATGTTTTTATGCAACATAATAGTTTAGAAGTTGCATAGATGACTAGAGACTACACCAATATCTGAAAATTATTCAAAAAATAGGGTTGTAAAAGTTCAGGTGGAAGAAGAAAATTTACATTAACTTTTGTATGTCAACACTTTAAATGTCACCCGAGCTGCAACTGCTTCAAGAAAAAAAAAAATATCCCAAAAACGTTGAAGTTGAACTGCGATTTACGAAAAATTCTAACCCTGAATGATTCCTTGAGAAAGAAAGCCATTTTATAGGGACGAATTGGCTAAAAATTCATTGGAAATGGATGGCCAGCCATATACCCCATTTCCAAATCAAATTCAATTAGAAATCAAGATGGATTGAAGGAATTTAGGTATTTTTTCCTGAAAATATGGGCGAGCTGAGGATCCCAATCAAAATTTGGTAGAATTCAAGGGGCAAGTAGAGGATCCCCCTAGTTTTTTGTAGAAATACAGGGCGAGTATATGATCCCACAAAATTTTCGGTACAAATTGGGGGCGAACAACAGATTTTGGCAGAAATTAGAGGACGAATTCTAATTTTGGAGATTTCTACCTCAAATATAATATCAATTTATAGGATAAAATGAATTATTTTATAAACAATTAGTGGACGAATGAAATATTTTTTAAAAAAAACATTTTAATATACCTAATTTTCCCATGAAAAAACTAAACTCTTTTAAATTTTCCCATTGGATATATTCCACCCCTAAAATCATCCCCGATGAGCAAGAAAGAGAGCATGGGAAAGTGAGAGGATGAAGAAACGTAGGGTGATGGTGTAGTTACCATGAAGACACATGAAAAAAATTAATGGAGCAGTTTGCATGTAAATGGGAATATGGTTTCAAGACCTATTAATGCATGCATACCACTGGTAACTCATTGGTAAAGTTGGCATATAGACCTAGGTGATAGGGGGTGTATGTGAGATTCCTCGGTAAAAATTTGAGGGGGATTGGTCATAAATCCAACTCAAGTTAAAAGCGGGGATTGTTAGGGTTAACCTTGACTTAGGAATGAGTTAAAGGTGGCTTAGGTATAGCACATGGTTTGTTGTATCCCATGGTATTTTCCAATGGTATTTCGTGTAAGGAAGTATTTATAAGGATTGAGGAGGCTCCACTGTAAAGGGCCTGGAGGTGAGTGATGGCTCACTCACTTGGACCAATTGGCCATATTTGGCCATGTAATGAATATCTTCCTCGGTGTTGGTTTTTTCCCACATGGAGTGTTCTAGGGTAAATGGTTGTGTCTATGTGAATATTGCTTGTAATGTTGCTTTCTCACATATTATTATTATTGATGGTTTCTTAGTTCCTAATAGATATGTTGAGAATGTATGTGATGGATCAACCATCCAAGTGGGAGGATTACTTACACTTGGTGGATTTTGCATAGAATAATAGGCATCAAGCATCATTGTGAATGAGTCCATTTGAGGCATTGTATGGAAGGGGATGCAGAAATCTAGTAAATTGGGATAGTCCAATGAATAGGTTAGTGCTTGGGCCATAAATGCTCAAGAAAATGGATCAAAAAATTGTTAAGATTAGGAAGAATTTAAAGGTATCACGAGACAGGAAGAAGATTTATGCATATTTGAAAAGAGCACACAAGGAATTTAAAATTGGGGATCAAATTTATTTAAGAGTAAAGCCAAGGAAAAGATCCCTAAAGTTCAAAAGTTGTACCAAGTTGGCACCAAGATATTGTGGGTCATTTGAAGTCCTTGATAGGATAAAATAAGATTGCATTTCCTTCTAACATGAGAGATCATAATGTTTTTCATGTTTCTTTTCTTAATAAGTGTTTACATGATCCTAATCACATAATTGATTGGAATGTGATACAGGTGGAACCCGAGGGAGAGTTCCAAGTAATTCCATGCACATACTCGACAAGAAGGTATCAGTGCTCTGGAACCAAGTCATTGGACAAGTAAAAGTGTAATGGAAGTGCCTTGGTCTCAATGAGGCTACATGGGAGTTAGAGGATTCCATGAAAGAGGCATACCCAATTTTGTTCAAATTTTGAGAACACCGAGGACGGTGTTGTTTTAAGGCAGGGGAATGCAATACCCCCATTTCAACCCTTGGAATTACTGGATTTATATGTAAATGTGGTGTGTATGTAATGCATGATTCCTAGCATGGATCTCAAGGCCAAGGCCCTTCTAGTGAACACACAAATTTTAAATTCATGTAATTATATTTTGTAATACATGTGCTACCAAGACATGGGAAATTGTAAAAGCATGTAAATATTTATAGTGCAAATATAATTCCAAGAGATTGTTATGAAAGAAACTAAAATTAGGGTTGTGTGTATCTACTAGGGAGAGGCGGGGGTTTGTGGGATTGAACCCATTGTTTCCAAGTGTCATCTTGAGAACCCATCTTAACTTCCCTTGTTTATATTTAATTATGTTGTAAGAAATTAGTTGAGAAATCAACTCATGCATTAATGGAGAACGAGAAAACATGGAAATTTGTATGGATAACTATAGGATGAATTTTCTTGACCCAAAAGTCAATCCCCTTATGGAAATTCATTTTCTATCATATACATTCCACTATGGAACAACCAGACATGATTCTCCCAACCTGTTATGCATTCCTGGAAGTGAAAATTGCAAAAATCGTGACTAGGAAAGAAGCCACGTTTTAGAGTGCCAAAAATGTCCATAAATTCGTGCAGGTAGTGAAATCCAGTGGGGAATCCATAGATATAAACCATGAGGATAAATTGAGAGTGCCAAAACCCCAAAAATCCATAGGAAGACCCAGATTTGGAATCCCAACAGTTGAATTTCATGATTGAAAGTCATGTGGGCATAATTGAAAAAATTCAAGAGCGAGTTGAATTAGGAAAGAGATAAGAGGGTGGAATTTCTTGATAAACTGAGTGAAGTAAAGAACCTCTGAATATTTAGTATCTTGGACCTTTCTATGCCCACCCCAAAGAGCACTGGAGGCAAGGGTTGGCTAAGGGGTTGTGTAGCAGAGAAGGGGACCTTTTTTGTGGTGGGTGTGGTAGGTATTGTGGGTGCCAAGGATGGATGAGATCAATTGAGATTCTTGTAGGTCTATGGTTTAGCTCATTTACTTAGCATTATCCTTCCTTTCCTCCCTACATGCTTGGAAAACCCAGTTGTGTGTTGTCTTAGCATGAATGATTGTGTCATGGCAGTGAGTGAGCCTGAGTGATTCCTCCTTAGTGGAGACATATCCCAGCTTGGGGGTGGTCTCTCAACTGAAATAATATATGTTGGATAGAGACCTATGGTTGGGTAGAATGTTGCTCTTCCATAGGCAGTTTCTTGGGCACTTGCAATTGAAGGATACGTGTTCATTGTTGTCTCTAATTATGTCAATTTTATGTATTATGAATGAATGTTTGTTTATGTCATATTGAATAAATTAGTCCAGTTGAATTATTAAATTGAATGTATGTGAATAGCCTAAAATGAGTTTATTTATGTGCATTATTTTGTTATTATGCATGTAATAAACATGTTGGTAATTACATGTTGTGTGTGCAGTAATAGAGTTTAATTCTGTTATTTATGTTTATCATTCATTTACACAAGTCTTTTAAGTGTTTATGAATTTCATAATATGGCCTTGGAAACAACATTTAGCACCCCATACATTGTTCAAGTTCCCTCCATGAATCATATCAATGGAAGGGGATGTGAGAATTTTGTTAAGAATGTGACCTTTTATTTCATGATTCTATGGCTATTTTGTTCATCTCTATACTTACATTTCATTTAGCAAAATTTCAATATTTATTCTTAATCAACATTAATAACCATCAGTATCATTAAAATAAAGGAGTCTTCATTAAAAACACATTCCCATATCTACTTTGTAAATATCTTTAAAAATAAGTCCCCACATTTACCTAGAAAATCATAATAAATTCATAGAATCAAGAAAAAGAAAAATCATGTATAATGAAATTATTTTACTTTAATAAAAATTTAAAAATGGCTCAATGCAAAGTTGGAGTGGGGCTGTACTTTTTAGTAAAGTTTATTTATGGTTAAAAAAGAAAAATGTGAGATGTACTTTTAATGAAAGTTTTTTTAATAGAATAGAAAATTTTATTAATGTAATTAAAAATATTATAAAACAATATTAACATATTATTTTAAAAAATAATAGGTGTAGAAAAATAGAGACCATTGTAGATGGACCTTAAAGTTTATGTATCCTTTTGTGTTTCATGGCACCACAATATATAATAGGTGTGTTCTCTATAAGTCAGCAAAGTCGTGTATATTAATACCAAAGTTATTTGTATTAATAATGTTGAACATTTTTTTCTCTAGAAAAAAAAGATTACATCTTGAATTTGTATTAATTCACAGGTATTGTTTATTGGTGATGGCATTTTTATATAAAAGTCATCAAAATTTTATTATTATATGATTTGCATATTTTTATGGATATAGTATCAAATTTTTACTTCATAATCAGTTATATACATAGCTCCTAAAAACAACGAAGTATAATTTTTCATTACAAAAAATGTGTAATGTAGCACTTATGAAAGGCCAATTAACTTTTTTCACTAGAAAAAAAACCGTAATGTATGTATTAATCAATAGATAGCACTTTTACATAAATAATAGATAATATTACACAACTCTAGTTTGGTTTGTTAATCAAATATAACTTTGTAAAAAAGGCCAACCAACTTTATAACAAAGTCCTAGCATTTGGATAACTAGCAATTGCTCAAAAAAGGTGTAATAATATACCGATAGGTTATTGTCGGTGGGTGAAATTTTTGAAAAGAGAAAACTAAAATTGAATAGGTGTTTTTAGAAAGAAAAAAAACACAAAAAGTGCATTAACTAATATTTTTCCATGGTGTAGACCTAATCTGGTTTTACCTTGAGTAACATCACAAGTTAGATACAAGAAGGGTCAATTTTAAAAATCTCTTTCAGTGTATCACAAATAAGCACTTGAATATTAGACATATACAAATTTAGCAACAAATTGAACACAGTTAACATTTCCATAACACTTATATCACCCAAAAGAGAGAGTGATTCAAAGAAACAAAATGCTTATTTGTTCTAGTCATCAGCGAATGGTAACATGCAATCAACAAAGAATGTGTTACATATTTTCTCAACAATTTAGAAATAAATTAGCTCACATTTCCCAAGTCTTGTAATGCTTTGCCTCTTGTTATCCCAAAGAAGATGAAGCAAATTCTACTTGCTTGTGAAGAGTATATCAAGATCGATTAAAAAAAATCCATGCAGCAGAATAATATCTTAATCTTCATTATTTCCATGCTCCAAATTTAGAATATTCTCAATGAAACTCATCATTACTAAAACCATGGATTTTGAAACACTTTTAATAAACAATATTTACAAAATGTTGGGTGAAAGTTATTCCTCTCTCTCGATAAATGAAGCAATATTTAAATGATTGCTTGTTTCCAAGAAACAAGTAAAAAACGAGCTAGGTGTTTTATTGTTGTCACTTTCTTGGATAAATTTCTCAACCGATTTTTTTATTACTATAAAAGACATATTCCATAAATTTGTATGGTGCATAATCAATTGAATCATACTTACTCAACACAACAGAAATAACCTTAAGACACAACAATCTCAAGTCTTTCATTCCACCAATAAATAATGGTAAGTTCCTATACAATTCATCGTGGCACTTCTACTGTGAAAGCCACTAGCATCCAACATGGCTACCATGAATATATTATCAACAACATTGGAGCAAGTCCTTTTTAAAATTAAGTAAAGCACCATTTTTTTTGAGATTTTATATATTACTTTTATCAGTCTTTTTACATTTTCAAACATTAATGATTTCCAATCACATTGAATTCTAGAAGTCTTAAAAAAAATATCAACTATAATGCTACAATTTCCAAATCCCCCAAACACAAGCCCAACTATTTATCATTGTCATCATACTTAATTACCCTATGAGTGAATGAATTTTTAATAAAGAGATAAAAACATTGTTTAATTTTGTGGATAGAATATTCAAAGGAAAAACAAAATAGGGGTCAAACAAAGTAGGCATACCTCTAATCTTTCCATTTGTAGATGTCTTTCTTTCTCTTCCCAACATCTATCAATCACACATTGCAATCCATATTCTTATCCATGTGCTTTTTCTGTGCAATCTATATTATGCATCATTGATTGCTCATAAATAGTGTGTTTTGTAGTAATATATTTCAATCAAGATTGCAAAATCGAATGCAATAGGAATATTATATAGGCTAAATCCTTTTATTAATTTAAAATGTAATTTAAGAAATGAAAAATTGCAATTTAACTAAAATTATAAACAAATTCCAGCGATGATAACCCAAAACAACCCAAAGTTTAACCTACTCCATATGACTTTTCATATATAGAATAACAGAAATGATAAAATTCCATTTACAAAATCACATGTTGATGTATTTGTAACTTTGGAAGATATTCTGATGTATATCATCACTACTGTTGTACCCCCATTGGAGATGTGTTTTCCTCCTTTTGTGATGTCATTATTGTGTATGGACTTTGAGGTACAACATTCTTTGTAAGTCGGCGCAATAGTCCCTAGTATAACATCATGTAATGTATTTTGGAGTCTCTCTAGGAGAAGTTGACCCTATTAGGGTCAGAGATCAGCCTTAATCAACACACTTATGCTCACTCAAGTTCACATGAGGAGAGAGAGAGTCACAAGGAGGAGATATGGATAGCTGCAGAAGACTTTTTCTTATTGGGTTTGTTCATCTTGTGATACAGTCTTTGTGATGGAACTATTCTAAGGAAGTTTGCGGGGTTTTCTCCTTTATGGTTTCCCTAGTGAAAATATTTGTGTCTTGTGTATTTTTTCTATCTTGTGTATTTTGTTTTACTTGTTATTCTTTCAGATAAAGATCCTAATCAGGATAATTAGATTAGAAAAACTAACATGGCATCAAAGCCTCTCTAAAAGAAGGCATTATGCAACAGTGGAAACTAGGGCTTCCTTGTTCAAGGTCTTCTATCCATAGACAATCAAGAAAAGAGGGCTAGGATAACTCAGCCTAGAGGGGCACATCTTTTGGTAGAAGCATAATCTAATTTGAAGAAGTTTCATTTTTGACCTTGACACTAGTGTTGGGGGAAACTAGGGCATCAATTTTCAGGGGCTTCCCACCTCAGTCTTCATAAAAGGACCTTATTGAGAAACTCATCTCAAGGAGAGGCATCTTTTTGTCCAAACAAAATTCCCAAACACCAAGTTTAGAAAATTAGGTTTTCTCTAACAAACCCTAGGTCAACCAACTCTGGAACCAGGTAGGACACCTCAAATCAGTAAGATATTGATATTTTCTATTTCCATTTGAATTTCTCATTTGAAAATATGATTCACCATACTCATTGAGGACAAGCTTGGAGGACTTGATAACTTCCGAGAATGGAAGTATAGAATCTCCTTGATCTTTGAAGAGAATAATTTGGATCAATACATTAGTGGATAAGTTCTAGAGCCAGAGGGAGATGAGTTTAAGGATACTCATTAGAAGAACTTGGCTAAGGCCAAGAGAATCATTCTAGATTCTATTAAGTATCATCTCATCCCCCATGTGTCATCCTTCAAGACACCAAATGAAGTATTTGATGCTTTGACAAAGATGTTGAAATGAAAGAAAATCAATCAGAAGATGACATTGAGGAACCAGTTGAAGAATGTGAAGATACACAACTCAGAGACTGTACAGTCCTACTTCACAAGGGTTTCTCAAATCAAGGAACAAATTCAAGTAGTTGAAGAAAATGTCAAAGAAGGAGAGATTGTGATGACTACCTTGAATGGCCGGGCCAAGATCATGGGATTCATTCTTTCAAGGGATCTATGCAAGAAGGAAATTGATCTCTTTCAAACGACTCTAACAAGAGTGCACACAAGAAGAATATCGGTTCATAAAAAGAGAAGAGAAGATGGGAGCAACTAAAGATCAATCTCTCACTTCTCACACCAGAAATAACTACAAGAAGAAGGAGAACCACCAACACAATAAGAATAAGGAAAAGAAAAAAAATAAGTTCACAAAAGATGCTTCCAACATTCGATGCTACACTTGTGATGAAAAGGGACACTTTGCAAGAAACTGTCCCAACAAAAAAAGAGACATCATGCTCACATCGCCAAAAATGATAAACCAACAAACAAAAGATTTAGAAGAGAGAAGGATGATTTAGATGAAGAGTATGTGAAAATATCAACACTCACGGGCACTATCTCACATGGAAGCAATGATTGGCTTGTGGATAGTGGGGCGTCTAAACACATCATGGGATACAAATAATCATTCATCAATATGTGTGAGCATGAGTCACCTCACAAGGTGAAACTTGGGGATGATTATCAATACCCAATAAAAGGAAGTGGAGAAGCTTCATACAAGCTAGACTCCAAAAATTCTTTAAAGATGAAAGATGTGCTATATGTTCTAGGTTTGAAGAAGAAGATTCTATCCATCTCTACACTAGATGCAAATGGAATGAAAGTTTCATTTGTTGATTGCCAAGTTCTAATGTGGCGTAAAGGAAATACAATCGATGATGCAATAATGATTGGAGAACAAGACAGAGGCTTGTACAAACTAAAGGGACAGCCTGAACAAGCATTAGTTCATTATTCAATAGAACCAAGTGAATGATGGCACCAAAGGCTTGCACATGTGCATTACAGAACTCTACCGATTGCAAGAAAATAAGTCTTAGGACTTATAGAAATCCAGGAAAATCATGACAGAATTTGAAAAGGATGTGCACAAGGAAAGAATGCAAAGAAGACATTTCCCAACATTGAAAGTAAATATAAAGGAATACTAGATATAGTACACTCACATGTATGTGGGACCATGTCTTCTAGCTTAATAAGTGTGTATGTGTACTATGTTTCCTTTATAGATGATTTATCATGTAAGACTTGGATATATTTCTTAAAAGGGAAAATGAACTATTCAGTAAGTTCAAGGAATACAAAGCCTTCATCGAGAACCATACTGAAAGAAAGAACAAGACTCTACAGTCAGATAATGGTGAATAGTTCACCTCGGAATAATTTAAGGAACTCTGCAGAGAGTCTGGCACTAAGAGGGAATTTAGCAATCCATAAAATCCTCAGTAGAATGGCGTTGTGGAACAAAAGAACTGAACCATAATGGAAGAAATGAAAGCAATGCTACATGACCAGGATCTTCCCACACACCTTTGGGCAGAAGAAACAAGGACAATTTTGTATGTACAAAACCATACATGAACCGTACTCATCATCAAGTACTTGACAACAAGACTCCTGAAGAGGACTTCTCAAGAGAGAAACCAAAATTCATTCATCTCACAACATTTGGCTTCCCAATGTACATACATGTCCCAATGGAGAAGAGGAGAAAGATCGATCCTTCTGGGAGGAAGGTAATATTCGTAGGATACAATGATACATCAAAGGAATACCGAATATACTTATTAGGATTCAAAAATATCGACATAAGTAGATATGTTACCTTTGATGAGGCCTCAACATACTCCAGATACAATAGGATACCTATTAAATAGGTCAAGGAACCTGAAGGAATAAGAGTTCGAGATACGACAATGGAACTGGCAATTCCAGGAGACCATGAATATCAAGATATGGAAGAACCACAGGAGCCTGTAAAGACACTTCAAGTGAATGACTCCCACAAGAGGAAACAAGCATGGGCACGAGAGCTTATACAAGATACAAAAAGGTATGGCGCTCTAGAAGGGATGCATAGAGAAAGGAAAATACCAAAACCTTACAACAACTATGTGGCCCTATTGTGTGACATCATTAACAAGGAACCTTCCAATTATGAAGAGGCTGCAGAAAAGAAACAATGGAAGGATGCTATGATCGAGGATTATCAGACAATTATGAAGAATGATGTATGGGAGATAGTTCTGAGACCATAAAGGAAGTCTATCGTGACTTCGAAGTGGATCTATAAGATCAAGCATGTTGCAGATGGTAGCATCGAGAAACACAAGGAAATATTCGTGGGAAGAGGGTTCTCACAGAAAGAAGGCATATACTACGAGGAGACATTTGCAGCCATAAAAAGGTACACTTCCATTAGATATATACTTGCATTTTCTACAGTTACGAGAAGGAAGATACACTAGATGGACGTCAAGACATCATTCATGAATGGTGTAGTCGTGGAGGAAGTGTACGTAGAACAACCACTGGGATTTGAGACACGTGACATGAAGATTCATGTGTGCAAATTGAAGAAGGCCTTGTATGGATTGAAACAGGAACCTGATACATGGTATGGTAAGATGGATAGCTTCTTGATGAGCCTAGGATTTACTAAGAGTAAAGTGGATTCCAACCTTTACTTCAAGGTTGAAGGCGGAAGACCAGTGATGCTCTTGCTATATGTCGATGACCTATTCCTGACAGGAGAGGGCGAACTCATTGAAGATGAAAAGAGGAGACTTGATATTGATTTTGAGATGAAATACTTAGGGATGATGCACTACTTCTTAGGCATGAAGGTGTGGCAGAGTGCAAATGGGATTTTCCTTGGTCAATGAAAGTATGGAGTGGATATTTTGAAGAGAGTTAGAATGTTGGATTGTAGGGAGATAGCCACGCCTATGGCATCAAACTTAAAGCTTCTTTGTGATGCTTCAGCAGAGTCACTTGATGCCACGATATATCGTCAAATTATTTTCTATTTTATGTACTTGAAAAATGTGAGACCAAACATATGATTTGATGTGAACGCCTTGAGCCAGTCCTTGACGAATTTGAGACGTGTTCACCTGGTTGTTTCAAAGCATGTATTGAGTTACATGAAGGGTACAGTGCATTATGGTCTCAAGTATGATATGAGTCACAAGATTAACCTACACGGTTATGTTGATTCGGATTGGGTAGCTAACACCACTGATAGAAAGAGAACTTCAAGTTGTTGATTCAATTTTGGATCTGGCATGATCTCCTAGTTTAGCAGGAAGAAATCCAGTGTCGCGCTAAGTATAGATGAGGCAAAGTATGTTTATGCTTGCCAGTCTAGTTGTGATGTAGTATGGTTGTGGAAGCTAATGTATGATTTGTTTGATCTCCAGTTAGAAGAGATTTGTATCTTATGTGACAATTAGAGTTGCATGAAGCTATCGAAGAACCTAGTGTTCCATAACAAGTCGAAGAACATAGAGATAAAGTTCCACTATATCAAGGATATGGTCTAGAGATTAATAGTAAATCTCCAGTATGTGGCAACAGATGAGCAGATAGTTGATGTATTTATCAAGCCTCTAGCCAGAGCGAAGTTCGAGTACTTCAGAGAAAGACTTGGTGTGATCCAAAATGATACCCCTCGAAAAAGGGAGTGATGAGTTCTAGCATAGTCGGAGATACAGGTTGTCTTGGTGACGTAATCAGTCATGTAGGTTGTCCTCGTATGTAAGCAGTCCTGGAAAAAATCGCAAGTTATCCTTAGACATAATCAATCCTGATATGCTATAGATTACAAGTGACCAGAAGATGTAGATGCATGAGATCTCACATGGGAAATGAGTCAGTTTGTCCGAGTGAAAAATATGATGGTGTTGTATGTAGGTTACTCAGACGTAATCAATCATGTAGGTTTTCCTTGGATGTAATCAGTCATGGTGAAGCTCGCAGGTTATCCTTGAATGTAATCAGTCCTGGTATAGGTTATCCAAAGTGTAAAAGATCTTGGTGTGGTACACAGGTTGTTTGAATGTAATAAGTCCAATGGGTTGTACAAAGTGTAAAAGGGGTCCTGGTGTGGTACGCAGATTGCTAAGATGTAATAAGTCTTGGAAGGTTTTCCGAATGGAAACGATCTTGGAAACAATTTGTTAGGATGTAATAAGTCCATGAAGTTGACCTGGAATGTAAAAGTCTTGGCATTATATGCAGGTTGTTTGGTCATAATCAATCCTTGTATGTGTGTGTTCCCATGTTGGATATAATGAGGTCACAAGGACTTGTTGTGCACCTAGGAAGTTCTCCTATGTTGGTAGAAGGCAGGTTGACCATATAGAGATGTAATGCACTTGGTGTGCTCCTAGGAGATTCTCACATAGTATAAGTTGCAGGATGTCTTGATGACATGAAAGATCCTGTCATACTCCTATGTTGGTAGAACTCAAGCGATCTGCATCTGGGTTGTGATCTACGTGCTCTATTTGTTTTGTTTTGTTTTATGCAGGGCAGAGAGATGATCTGGATACCATGAGATGATGGTAGGAGACGTAGGTTATTGCAGTGGAAATGTAAAGGATGGGCTGGGTATGTACCTACGTGATGTCTTTCTCGTGGATATGAAGAAGACCTGGATAAGAATTAGGCCTACACCTAACATGAAAAAGGGTTGGCTCTATAGAAACTTTCGATGACAGATAGTACTAATCAATGATCGACAAGATGATGACCATGAAAGAAACTATCATGATTACTTTGTGATGATGACTGGACCAGATAGGTTGATTACTATGGAGAGAGAGAATACCTTCCTAGTTAAGAGGGGGTGTTGATGTTTTTGTAACTTCAGAAGATATTCAGATGTATATTTTCACTAGATGTTGTTGTGCCCTCATCAAAAATGTGTTTGCCTTCTTTTGGGATGTCATTATTGTGTATGGACCTTGAGGTACAACCTCCATTGTAAGTCGGAGCAATAGTCCCTAGTACAACATAGTGTAATGTATTTTTGGAGTCTCTCTAGGAGAAGTTGTCCCTATTAGGGTAAGAGGTCAGCCCCAGCCATGTATTAGGCCAGTCACTTGAAGAGTATAAATAGGGAGGCACCCTCCCTCATTTATACACACTTACACTCACTCAAGTTTTCATGAGGAGATAGAGAGGGTGACAAATAGGATAGATAGATAGTTGCAGAAGACTTCTTCTTATTGGGTTTGTTCATATTGTGATACAGTATTTGTGATGGAACTATTGTGAGGAAGTTTGAGGGGTTTTCTCATTTATGGTTTCCCTGGTGAAAATCTTTGTGTCTTGTGTATCTTATCTATCTTGTGTATCTTGATGTACTTGCTATTATTTCAGATTAAGATCATACTCAAGCTAATTAGATTAGAAAAACTAATATGACCAAATTTTTATTCATGTGTCAAAGAAACACACAAGAATTATCATTAGTGATCACAACATATAGACTATGGTTTCATTGCCTCTTCTAGCATTTGATGCAGCGACCTCCAATTGACCATCATCCAATAAGGAGAAGCTCAAATCGTTCAATTGAATGACTACAAATCTCTAATAATCCAAATTGAATTGCATCTAATTCTACCTTTCCTTCTTAGGCCTCAAGGACCAAATTTCTCAAATAAACAAAAAAACCACACAACCTAAACTTGAAGAATATATCCCATAACAAAAACCAATATATAGGAACCTTACTTTGGCATTGTTTCTTATAAGAAAAAAGTATGAAGTTCCTCATTCACAACACTCTCCGTGCTTGGCTTAACATCATATATCAGTCCAATATTATAGACCACAAACAAGAGCAATGAACTCCATAGCATGTATAATGGATCATTCCTCGTGCACAAAATGTGTTGTTAGTATGTTGTTAGAGCATGCACCTTTCTTCTCATTACTTTGTTTGTCTAGGTTTTTGTTAAGCTAGTTTACAGCAGATGGACTTTCATGAAGAACAAATACATATCAATAATATGAAGAACAAATACATGGCAAGAAAGAAGATCCTCAATATCTATCATAAAAATAATAATAGTTATCATCATTTAATATTCTATAACTAGCCTCAAAATATTGGCTTTGATAATTTAGAAATAAAATTTGATGAAAATATATATTTTAAGGTGTATTTTGGCATTGATTTCTTGATATATTGTAGATTCCTTCAATTATCTCATCAAATCATGTGATTTTATCTTAAAACATTAATGTACTAACATGATAATAAAAAATATATACATACATGCATGCATATATACATACACAAAAATACCTTCAAAATATAAAATTAAACTACATGGATACTAACTTACTACTTATGTATATTATCTTAGTTAAATCCTTCTCTTACTAATAGTTGGTTAAGTGTTTATTCAAAAAAAAAAGGTTAACCAATCTAATAAATAAATATTATGTTTAAGTGATTGAACCAATCCAATAAATAGTATATTTAAGTGATTGAACCAATCCAAAAAACATTATATTTAAGTGATTCAACCAATCCAATACATATTATAGGAGTAAACTTTCTACCCGACCATTTGCACCGATCGGACGACCTGGCTCACGTGAGCTGTCACATCACACGTTGCTGGTCGTCTGATCGGTGCAAATGGTCGGGTAGAAAGTTTACTCCCATATTATATTTGAGTGATCCAATTAGAAATAAACATGTTAACCAATACAATAAATAAATATTATATTTAAAGGATTTCGTTTAAAAAAATCATGTTAACCAATCCAATAAATATTATGTGTCAGTGTTTCAATTTTCAAACATATGAAATAAATATACCTGCTATAATAAGCTAGGTCAAGAAGATAAACTTTGTGTACAAGGTCAATGGATGAGACAATCCAAAAGACTGACACTTTCATGCATAGCCAATAAATGGTACCTACTATACTGAAGTAAGTCGATGTTGATCCTCTAGTGGCATTTGTGGATGGCAACTTGTGATCGTTCTATTCATTACCAATTTGATAGTTAAGTTGTGATAGATTTTTATATTTAAAAATTATATATATATAAATTAATTACTAATATTTGATTATCAACCATGAATATAATGTCTAAAATAAGATTTATTTTAAACATATTATATGTGCTCCTGAAGAAATATGGGTCAATAATTGGCTACAAAATGGCACAACGCATGTGGAGTAGAAATTGACATAATGCTTGCTAGAGTGGTTTGTACATGAGACTTAGTTTTAGCTAAACTGTGGAGAGAGGTACGATTAGAAAACCAGTTATTAAAAGGTTGTTTACGTAAGCTACTGTAGAATATGCTTCTCAAATCTATGAATAGAAATATAGTGGGTTCGTCTTTCTTTCTTTGATAGCCTCTTTGAGGACGTCGAGGAAACGGATATGCAACATGTGGAGCGATGATTATGAGGCTATTGAAGAAACAACCTCGTCCACCTTCAACCTTAAGGTTTAAAGTATGGGCAATATCCTCTTCCACCTTAAACCTAATTGGTGGAGCGATGATTATGTTGTTATCATCAAAATATCTTTAAAATGATGCTTAAAAATAACTATCTGCTTCCTATTGAAATCTGCAAGCTTGTTGTTGTAGCTTAGAATTCATATTGAAGAATCATCTCAATTACATTTTTAGTTTTGATCAAGAATATGTAATCTTATCATTGTCTAAGTACTCCCCGTGACAAAAAGCCCCAATAAGCCGTGAATGCATGCTTACCAATAAAGAGAGAAGTCGTGAATGCATATGCTTACCAATTCAGAGAGAAGTCGTGAACGCATATGCTTACAAAGTCTTCAGAGTTTGTCATTCCTAAATTCAGTCATCGGTCAAATCAATCGAAGCAAGGTCCCGTCATCCAGTCAACAACAATTTAAGCGAGGAAAACAGGTGGCTAGTTGTTATTGGTTAAATGGATGATGAAATGGAACAATGGATTTGAATCCAACCTCATATAGAAAAATGTCTACGACGTAATTAAGTTTAATTATTTAAACATCATGATTTTGTTTTTTTTAATTCAAATTTTAAATATAAAATAAAATTATTTATTTTTATAAATAAATAATTAATAAAAAGCTTTTTTATTTTACATAAATAATTTTATATTATTAATAATTAATTTTATAATTTTTAATTCTAAAATATTTATTTTTCATACTGTACATTTTAATCATTGCAAAATTCAATTCTGCAAGCATATATAATCAAATAATTTTATGTATATTTATAGTTATTTTGACATGTTTGAATCTTCTCTTATCATGCCACGCATCCTAAACTATCGCCACAAAAATTAACCGTCAAAATTGATTATCCCAACATCACATCCAAAACAATGTTGTTTAATTATTAGGTAGTACCAAAAATAAAATTTAGACTGCACATACCTCAACACATTCATTGAATAGTCAATTAATAATTTTTTTTTTCTAATATGACACGCGCTCGTTGGAGTCGGTAGGGAACAAATATAGAGTTTAATAGGTACATGTTTTTAATCCTATGAAAATATTCTCAAATTTTTTAAGATTCTTTGTACAGTATCCAAGGAAATATCTCTTATAATGTTATCTCCATGGAAACAATAATTACTATCCTTGTTGTTAAGGTGTATATTGTTATTTTATTTATGAAATTATAATTTTTAATTTTATGATTTTAAGTTAGTATATATAAATTTATTTTAAATTTAATAATTTTATAAAATAATTAGATGAAATTTGTAAAGTTTATACTTACAAATTTTCATTCCATTCCGTGTTAGATAAATTTAAGATTGAAATAGAATTATGTATTTTTTTTCAATTATTCAAAATTGATTTTATATATGTTATTAAATAACTTTATTTAATAGAAAAATATCACTTTCTCTGTTTTTTATTTTAGAATATTTTATTAATTTTATTATAATTATAAAAACACTATAATATTTTATGTTTATAAAATTGTGAAAATAGCAACTATAATATCATAAAGAAAATGAGGTTTAATACAATGTGTAAGTAAAGGATAAGGATCTAGTTACAAGATAATTCTCACAAGTATCCACAAGAAAAATTGAGAAAATAATAAGGAGACTAAATCACATGAAGAAGTGAAGAATGAATAATTGATTGATTATTACAATAACAATACATCCTTATAAAGAAAAAATGAGTTGCTAGAAAACAACTCATGCTAACTCATAAATCAAGCTTACTAAATATGATACTCTCGTAGGTGAGTAAATCACTTTCCAACTTTGTCAAGGACCTCACAAATTAGCTAAAGCATGAGTGAGCTGTCACGAGTGATGGAAAAACATGCTAATCTTGGAATCTAGAGAGAAACTCATGAGGATGGGTTGGCAACAAAAGATAGCAGTTTCCTAGTTGACTAGCTTTACCTTATCCACTGAAACGCAGGAATAAAGCAGGATAAAGACAAAATATGCATGAATGCGCAATTGTTAATTTTAGCAGTCAATAAAGTAGGCAAAATCCCAGAATCCGGATAAAGGTGCTCATGAAATATATATGGCAAATGTTGACCAAAAGGTACAAGTGGATAGTAACAATCTAGACTAGTGGATATGAGATAAATAAAAAAATGATTAAATATTGTTATTGCTAACTATAGAGTAGGTTTATGATATACTAACAAAAATATTATAAAAAATCAATTATTTAATACTTAAATTTATTTTAGAATGTAAAACTTAAAAATTATTTATATTTTAAAATTTTTAATTTCTCTATTCTTAATAAATAGAAGATTAAATAGATTTAATTTCTAGATTTTTAATAAATAAAAATTTAAATAGATTCAATATCTTGATACAAAAATAATTTTTTAATCTAAATCGTGTATCATTAAATTCAACTATGAAGAAATCATTTAAAAAAAATAACTTTTTTTCCATTGAGATATTTTTTTATAATTTAATTAAATACACAAATTATAATTATTTTTTTATGAAGTGCATAATCCCTCTTAGAAGTAAAAATAGAAACCTAATTAAAGCTAATGTAAAGTAGGAAGAAGGATGCAGTTTTTTTTTCAACCAAAAAAACTATATTGATAAAGTATAATAGAAACTTTGCACTCTCTTTTACATATACAAAATAGAAGAACATATGGTGATAGTGGTTGGCATGTGAGCATGAAGTTTCATAGGCTAGGGTTTGGATTTTATAAAAAAAAAACCTTTGTATTTTGATTGTAGATTAATAAGGAGCTTGTTTTCTTTCTTTTTTTTTTTAGAGAACTTAGTGCTATCCATGTATAAAAAAATGGGCATGGTCGGTTTGTCCATTTTCTAATTTGCCATATTGTTTGGGGTTTTTTGTCTTTTCTGGTTACTCCCAAGTTTTTTTGGTCGCCTTTCGGGATCCTACCCTAGTTCTTGTATTTTGGTGAATTTTGTCATTTTTTATCATTTATTTGCAGTTTTTTACCTTTTCTTTACCCTGCCTTTATTGGATTCATGGCCTTGTGGATGTGATGGCTCAGATTGTTTCAGTGAAATTTGAAGGTGTTGGTGCTCCCAGTCATTCTCATAACCCTAGTTTGAATTTAATGTTTCCTTCATCCTACAAAACATCTACCATCTCGAAAAAGGAGTTGTCTTGGACTACATTGATGGTACTCTCCATAGTCAATTGACGGATTTTGGGATTGGGTTTGGGAACCATAAGACCTATGGGACTAAGAATATAATTGCTTATGTTACTGATCTTGTTCACGATGACCATTTCAAAAGGAAATGTATGGCAGGGGCGAGGAATAAAAATCGTCAATGCCTCAAAGTGTTCAAAGCTAAGGAACACAACAATCAATTTGTTGTTGGTCATGATGTGAATCTGGATTGTATTGATGCTCTTGCCATGAGGGATTTAATAAGTCAATTTGAATATGTTAAAATGAGTAAGGAAGATTTACTAGCTTAGGCTACAAATCATTAGAAACCTATAATCAATTACATGCCCAATACCAGCATCCTAGCTAATGGATGGCTTGTCTTCCTCATTTTGGAAATGAATGATGCACAAAAGATTTTGGAAATCTTATGGGTAATTGGCTCGAGCTCTCTTCTTCTCAACAAAAGGCACTTTTATTTTGACCCATTGCGTGAGAGGATCTCCAAGCAACATTTATGGGTTCACTTACCAGGGTTTGCTATTCAACGGACTAAAAATATTTTCGTTGGGATGGTGAACAATTTGGGGAATTTGTATCTATTTAATACAACATGATTCATGCAATTGACAAATGTATGACAGTGGTTATGATTGAGATGGATGTTTCTTAGGGGCTTCCTGAAGTAGATATCTATGGGACGTCAAAACTTTCATCCAGACGCTGGACTATCTAAATATCCCTTTCTGTTATTATTTTTGTTAGAATATAGGGAAACTGAAGAATAAATTCCCTAAACTCCTATTATGTCCTGAAATAAATTAGTCAAGTTTGTTTAGTTTAGGTGATAGGAAGTCATTTAAAATTACATTTCTAAATTTTTTAAGCCTCATTTTTTAGAGCTTTAGGTATGTAATAAAGTTTGAAAAACATTTGATTTGTGTTTCCTTCAAAAAATTCAAAACTTAGGTTTCGGTGACCTAGGAGGACATTTCAACTGTTCATTAGCCACCGAAAGCAGAGCTTTTGGTAGCTAAAGCACGAAATTCGGGGCTATTTTAGCCACTGAAAGCGCAGAAGCTTGGAAACAGTCAGCATGTCTTGGTTAAACTCAATTTTCTCAGCCGTGGAGAGGCCGTTTTACATGCTCAAATAGTCGATTGACAACTAGACATCCTAATATTTCCAATGGTACCTTTATATCTGCATTTAGATCTTGAGAAGGTAGCCAAAAGTCCTCTACAAGATGAGGAATCATTTTTCAGGAATGTAGCATTTTCAAATGATGATCTTGGGCAACTGAAGGATCATTTTGAGAAACGTTCGAAGAATTTTGTGCATGACATGTCAAAGAACAGTAGCCTCTTTGATATTTCCTACAGGTGTCACATATTGGGAGAATCGAATCCATCTCCGAGCCTTAAATTTCAGATCTCAAAATTCCCCTGTTTGACACATGTTTTTGAAATACAGGTGTTGGGAAAATGAAAAAGAATATCAAATAACTAAGAGATTTTTTCTTTCATAACACACTAGAGAACAATAACCTCTCTCATTTTTTCTACAGGTGTCACATATTAGGAGAATCAAATCCATCTCCGATCCCTAATTTTCAGATCTCAGAATTTCCCTGTTTGAAGATCAAGCCATTTGAAATATAGATGGCAAGAAAATGAAAATGAATCTCAAATAAATGAGAGAGGTTTTTGCTCATAACAAACCAATATACAAAAACATCTCTAGTTTTCTAAAATATTTTTTAATTTGAGAGATATAGGTCAATATTGGAGTAGCATATTTCCAGAAATTTTTGCATTTTCCAGCCACCTCACAAATTTGGATTTGCGATAGGAAACGAGGTTATCAGATCCATCTTTTGAGGATCTTGAAACTGATTTTTAAAGCTTATTTAAGCTCATTGAAGAATTATTGTAAAGGGTTCTGTTGTTGCCTTTCACACACCTGGGTTATGTGGCAGAAATCTTCATGCCATTCGTTGTGTCCTTGGGGGAAAGTCTCGAGTCAAGGTTGTCACCTTGTTCTTGACTCCTCCATTCAGGCTAAATCCTAACGAAGCAAGGGGGGTAGACCCTATTACATTAATAAGGCTAATTACTTAGTGTGATGGTGTTATATTGATTAAGTTGTTTAGGAGTTTCGAAATTAACCAGTGGAAACAAAATATAACAAGATGACAAGATTTAAAGTAGATAGGCGTAGTAATGACACTCAATATATATACTATCGAAAGAATTGATCAAATAAATCACCAGTACCTTAAATGGAGTCAATAGAGAAAATAATGTGCTTGCATGTGCTTGAAAGAATGTTTTTCTAATGTCTCTTGGTAGATTTTAAATTAATCTAGAATGTGAATGAATTAAATTAGGTGAAAAGGGGACTCCAGATATACCCGAGGGGTACTTGGAGTATGTCCAAAAGTGAAATTTCACGGCTACTCGCAAGGTGTTTGTGGGTTGAAACGGAGTCTCGGAGACTGTTGTTCATAACGTACCCATCAAGGTGTGACAGAGATCGACGCCTCAAGGTCACTTTCCAGTTGTTCCCACTCCTTTGGGTATTTTTCCACCGCATACAGTATGTTCGAGGCGTTGGATTTTTGCCTGATGGTTTGTCAATTTGGGAGGTGAAGACTAATTAATCTAGTCACTCAAATGATTTTGATGCAGCTTGACTGATCAGACGAACCACGACCAAGTACAGAGCATACACATTGGAAACTTTGTTATTTTTAGAAAATTTTAATAGAGGTGTTCTTATTAAAAAGAAAACCCCCCAAGAACCTCTTTCGGTCCAAGTGGACCTCAATCGGGGAATCAAGGATGGGTTGATTTTATTATGATAATTAAAACAATTAATGATAGCAAATGAAGCATAAACAAATAAGAAAACCATAATTTTCTAATTAGACTACCACAAACCTTTCTTCACCTTTCGGCTCAAAAAGAGGCTTGTGGGGTAAGTATTAAAATTACTTTGAAAGCACTAGATATGGAATATGACAATGATTATAAGTCAAATCATATTACCCCTGTAGATTAGAACTACACTGGATTGAAAAAAGATGAAAAAATGTAAAAAATGACACAGATGCGAATCCCCCCACAGGGGATGGTGAATAGGCTCGAAAGAGTCTATTCAAAGAGATTTTTTCTCTTTATTAGAAGAAATTACAATATCATAAAACTGAAATTAATCCACCTAGTCCTTTTACGGAATGAGACCAAAGGTTTACAAATTGTGAAATTTTGAAATTTTTGGAAGACGGAGACCCCCTTGGGGGTTTCGAATGGTCCAAAAATGCTTTCCGGACAGCACCTCCTCCTCTTTTTTGTTATACCTGCTAAAAAATAGCAATCTTATCACAGTTAAATATGCCCAAAAGTACTCTGAAAGTACTTTTGGATGAACACAAGTTTTACCCAAAAATTCTAAGTTAAAACTAGTTTTTAAAGAAGCGGAAAAAGAACCAAGAAAAGCAAGCTTTCCTTGGGATATTTGCCTGATTTTGGGGCAGCCAATATGAAGCACTTAAATTTCTGGATATAACTTTTTAAATTATAAGGAAACAACCATGCATTCAACAAGCTTTATATGTACTTTCATAGCCTTGAAAAATGACAATTTTCCCTAAAACTAGATCTAGAATGCTTGTAAAATTTCTTTAGGAATGAGATCTAGTTTATGCGCTTTAAGGCAGAAAAATATATGTAAAATGAATTCTAAAATTGATGGATCTAAACAATTTTAAAGGTGCAAAACAAGTAACTGGACTGATTTTAAAAAATTTGAAGGAGGAAGAGGAAAAGAAGACTTGTTGCCGGAATGGATCTGCAAAAAAGACTAGTTAGTGGAATTCCAAGGGACAATACCTTAACAAAACAGTCGGATTCCTAGTGGATCAAGCTAGATCCACAGTTTGTCCAACCCCTACTACCTAAAAACTAACAAACAATCCTGCACAAAAACCTTATGAGATTTGGATAGAGATATATGAAAAAAGAGAGGGATTACATGCAAATAAACTTATTTAAACATGTGTAATTTGAATCTTCAAACATATATGCTATGAGATATTGAAAAACAAGTAATCTTACTTGCCCAACTATACTCCTATTGATTCACCTGAATCATTCAAGCTAGACAAGATTCAGATGTAGAAATTGAGAGAGAGACACTGGTAACAACAAAAGCTGCAAGACAATGTTAAATCCACACACATAAGAACATTACACCGTTTTGGCCTCCAAAGCTTCACTTTATTCCAGAATAGTAAACAATAACAACATTACAATAGCAACATCAACTCAATCCCAATTCTAACTCTTGGAAGAGGTTATATGTGCTTTATTTATAGCAAAAATGAGAGATCTAGCCCAGGGGGGCGCAAATCCCAAGGAGAGAGAGACTGCGGCTGCATGTGGAGTGAATCTAGGCTTGATCTGAGTCTCACTGAGTGCAACTATCAATTGGATTGCTGATCTGCCTGACACCTCAACCTACTGACTGAAGTATCCACCAAAACTCAACCAGAGAGGCCCACACGTGTGGAGGAAAGAGGGAGGGCGCAATTCCCAAGATTGCATGCATAAATGTACTCCTAGATCAGCCCAGATCACCTCCTTTAGTCAAGGAATTGTCAGATCCAGTCAATCCCAAGTTGATGAGACATATTTCAGTCAAATTGGAGCAAATCCCAATGATTTAGGATTTGGAGTTTTCTCCATGATTTAATTAATTTATCAATTAAATAATCAATATTTGATTTTTAGGGATTTTTTACTTGAGTGATGGACAAATCACTCAAAACTTAGAAAAAGTGGATCTACGACTTTACATGGTGCTCTTAGCTTGAAAATAAGCACCCCATGACTGAAACTGATTTTTTGAGCCCACTTTTATTACAAAACCAATTTTTCCAATTAGACTATTAAAAAATAGCCTAAGTTTTAAGGAAAAATTAAAATTAAAAAAAACTTTAAAAATTAAAAAAATTAAAAACCTAGGGGGACTTAGACATGTTCATATGACTCGACCATGATGCCTAGCATGTTTATACATTGACACATAGACTCTAATAACCTCAATAGGCCTAAATGCCAAGCCGACCACCCCAACTTTGGAGGTATTGAGTGAAAAACTAAAAAATTATCAGTCATTTATTCAACAACCAATAATAACCAAGGGAAAAAACACCATGGGCTGATCGAATTGACAAATAAAGTCTAAGAGACAGAGTCTTTTATAGAGACTATCATGCTAGAACATTTTATTACAACTTCCCCACGGGGTATAAACATGTGATGTAGTACAACAATCACTTCCTAGAAGCAATTATGAAGGTATTTTGAAGTCCGAACAAATCATCTTTGTCCGGTTCAGTAGGCTCACTTGATAAAAACCACTAAGTACAACTTACGTGGTAACATCTGGCTCCAACTACGGGACGTGTGCTTGATCTGGTCATAGGCCAAGGAGAGGATATGAGAACACCAGAATCTCTGGTTTATACACCCTGTAGAAACATCTCAACTTGACAAGAAAACCTCAGTAGCAAAAGCTTTATATAAAAACCAAATGAACCATTAAGCTGATTTATTTAAACAAAATAAATGTAACTAACTAATTAAAGAAAAAGTTTTATTATAGCTAAGCACAAAACAAAAATGCAGAAAGTAAATGCTCTTTCTCAAGGAGCTTATTTTCCTACTCTAAGCATGATATAAAAAGGGTTAAGTGTAATCAGAAATCCAATGTAACCACCTAAGCATTTTATTAACAAAAAAAATTTCCTTGTATTTGGTTACCAGCCAAAGTAAGGATACTTTATTCAGAAAATGCGAACCTGCGTTATGATTCGGAATGGGCAGGATGGATGGGAAATCATAGGCATGAATAATGTCGTCAAACTTCTTCCCAAACTGGTAGGTGCTTGCACATGCTGCTTCTATCCAAGACAGGATAGGGTTGATATACAAATCGGAATGATGAGCCAGATTGAATACACCATCATACTGATCCTCAAGGCTTATCGAATGACAAATCATTGTATAAGCCCCAAGCGGCTCCAAATCATAAGGAAACTCTATATGTGAAGATGATAGTTGAGACTAATATTCTACTGACTACATCATATCTGTCTTTTCACAACACTGCTTCTCAATTTATTCATTATTGGTACCTTTGTGCGGATCTGCATGATATGACTCTGAATGACCATATAAGAGTCTTGAATGCTTCTCTTCTATACTAGGATTCTCCCAGGTCTCAATATCCATGCTTCCCTCTATGGAAGTATAGTAGATTGGACTTCCACAAATTTCTAAATAGACACTCCCCTTGCTGGATACAACATATATAGGATTCTTAATAAGATATCCACAAAAATCCCAATAGTCATCACCACCATCTATGTCAGATGTGATGGATTCCCCATTGCTGATATCAAGTTCCGATATCATGTTCTCTTTGTCTTCATTACTGATACTGATATATGGCTCAGACTGATTATATGGATAAACTGCATGCTCCTTTTCCATATTAAAGTTTCCCAAGGCCACAAGGTCCATGCTCTCCCCTTTAGATATGCCATAGACAGAAGAATCAACAAAACCATCAAAATTTTTTGGTTCATTATTTTCCTCTTTATTCATGTCATAGACTGGATTTTCCATGAATGTCCAGGACTCCTCATCAACATCTTTGTCAGATATAAGGGAGTCTTCATCACTTGTATCATGCTCCAAGTTATAATTGTCCTCATTTTCATACTCATCTTCTTCAGAAAAAAGGTCATAAGGTAGTAAACCTTCTAGACTGTCATCATTATATGGAGAACACGTAGAAGTCCCATCATGCACATTACGGTTTTCATCATAAGTTTCACTATAAGATTCTGCAATGGTTTCATCCTTAGGTTTGTACTATTTAGCTGCTGACAAACAGTAGGCCTGGCCTACCATGTATACATGATCAGGCTTGCTTGAAGTTGTTTTCTGAATACTGACCTCGGGAATTCCATGTTCCATGACTTGATTTGCAACATAACAAGTGATTTCTTGGTGGAATTGTTCACAGGTTCTACACCATGGAATTACTTCTTCTACCATGTTAGCTGAGTCTAACTGGTTTGGAATCCTAGGCTCTTTCTGAGGAAATTTCTTATGATACATCTGATTCTGCTTGGGCTGAAGGTTCCTATGTCCATTATTCCTTTCCATTGTGATTATTCTATTTTGCATATGATTCAATTGTGCAGAATGATTGGCCATTAGCTGGTTTTGACTAGTAACCAAGCTTTTTATCATGTCCGTCGCCTTTTCCATGGGATATTTAGAAGTTTCGTTTTCTTCTGATTCAACGGATTTACCCTTCTCTTTGTTGTAGGAAGTGTTTCCCCTATTGTAACTTGGAATGTTGAACTTGCCTGAAGATTGGATATTCTTTTCTATTTTCTCGGCCAATTCCTGGGTAGTTTTCAGATCAGTCGGTTCTTTATCTCTCAACTGGTACCTTAAGTCATCGGTGAAGGCTTCAATGTAGGATATGAGGATAGAGGCATTTTTTGGCTTGATGTCTCTAGGAAGGTCCGCAACCACACGCCTGAATTATTTAGTGTTAAATTCATCCATGATTTCATTCTCCATCTTCTTTATGCCAGAAAGGGCAGCAAGTAGATGTCTTGGTTCCTTCTTTTCTCCCCACTTCTTGCTAAAACCATCTTGGAATTCGCTAAGAGTTTTATATTAATCATCATCTAGTTTGAGGTACCAATCTTCAACATCATCTTCTAAGGATAAAGCAAAGAGCTTCATTTTGACATCGTCATGGTCATGGGTAGCATCATTGCAATAGATGACCAGGTGCTTTTCAAACTTTCGAAGGTGAGACCTTGCAGTGATGCATTATTTCCCTGAAATATGGGGAGCTTCTTGATAGATTCTTTTGGAATGGCATGGGGAGTACCTGCTATCTGAGAAAATTCAAGGGGTTTGAATAATTCCATCATTTCTTGAGATTGGTGAACATGACTCTCTACAAATATGTGATGGATATCTGAGATGGATTGGTCTCCTAAATTTTCAAGGTTTCTACAAGAGGTCTTCCTATTCAATCTGTCCCTAATAAACCTTTCGGGATCAGGGAGAGGATTGAATAATTGATGGCGGTTTATTCGGGTAGAAATTCTTGAAGCAATGTTAGACAGTGGAGTTGCCAGATGGATCGAGTTTTAATTTTTATGTTTTATTTAAAGAAAAGATCAATAATTTTTTTTTATCTTTTTAGTTGTTTAGAAAAAAGTTAAGCTAAGTCATACTCGGGAATAAAAAGATTTATCCCCCGCAGTGGCACCAAAAAGTGTTTCCACCTTTCACACACCTGGGTTACGTGGCATAAATCTTCAAGCCACTCAGTGTGTCCTTGGGGGCAAGTCTCAAGTCAAGGCTGTCACCTTGTTCTTGACTCCTCCGTTCAAGCTAACTCCTAATGAAGCCAAGAGGGGTAGACCCTATTAAATTACTAAGGCTAATTAATTAGTGTGATGGTGTTATATTGATTAAGTTGTTTAGGAGTTTTGAAATTAACCAGTGGAAACAAAAGATAACAAGATGTAATATTTAAAGTGGATAAGCATAGTAATGACACTCAATATATATATAATCAAAAGAATTGATCAAATAAATCACCAGTGCCTTAAATGGAGTCAACAAAGAAAATAATGTGCTTGCATGCACTTGAAAGAATGTTTTGCAAATGTCTCTTGGTATATTTTAAATTACTGTGGAATGTGAATGAATTAAATTAGGCAAAAAGGGGACTCTAGATATACCCGAGAGGTACTTGGAGTATGTCCAAAAGTGAACTTTCACGGCTACCCACAAGGTGTTTGTGGGTTGGAATGGAGTCTTGAAGAATATTGTTCATAATGCACCCATTAGGGTGTGACAGAGACCGATTCCTCGAGGTCACTTTCCAGTTGTTCCCACTCCTTTGGGTATTTTTCCACCGCTTACAGTTTGTTCAAGGTGTTGGATTTTCGCCTGATGGTTTGTCAATTTGGGAGGTGAAGACTAATTAATCTAGTCACTCAAGTGCTTTTTATGCAGCTTGACTGATCGTATGAACTACATCCAAGTACATAGCATACACACTGGAGTCTTTGTTATTTTTAGAAAATTTTAAAAGAGGTGTTCTTATTAAAAAGAAAACCCTCCAGGAACCTCTTTCGGTCCAAGTGGACCTCAATCGGGGAATCAAGGAGGGGTTTATTTTATTATTATTATTAAAACAATTAAAGATATCATATGAAGCATAAACAAATAAGAAAACCATAATTTTCTAATTAGACTACCACGACCCTTTCTTCGCCTTTTGGCTCAAAAGGAGGCTCGTGGGGTAAGTATTAAAATTACTTTGAAACCACTAGATATGGAATATGAAAATGATTATAAGTCAAATTATACTACCCCTGCATACTATAACTACACTAGATTGAAAAAATATGAAAAAATGTAAAAAATGACACGAACGCAAATCCCCCAGGGGGGATGGTGAATAGGCTCAAAAGAGCCTATTCGAAGAGATTTTTTCTTTTTATTAGAAAAAATTACAATATCAGAAAACTGAAATTAATCCACTTGATTCTTATATGGAATGAGACCAAAGGTTTACAAATTGCGAAATTGCGAAATTTTGGGAAGACAGAGACCCCCTGGGGGTTTCGAATGGTCCAAAAATGCTTTCCAGACAACACCTCCTCCTCTTTTCTGTTATACCTGCTAAAAAAAAGCAAGCTTATCATAGTTAAATATGTGCAGAATTACTTTCAAAGTACTTTTGGATGAACACATTTTTTACTCAAAACTTCTAAGTTAAAATTAGTTTTAAAGAAGCGGAAAAAGAACCAAGGAAAGCAAGCGTTCCTTGGGATATTTGCTTGCTTCTGGGGAAGAAAATATGAAGCACTTAAATTGCTGAATATAAATTTTTAGATTCTAAGGAAACAATCATGCATTCAATAAGCTTTAGATGTACTTTCATAGCCTTGAAAAATGACAATTTTCCCTAAAACTAGATCTAGAATGCTTGTAAAATTTCTTTAGGAATGAGATCTAGTTTATGAGATTTAAGGCAGAAAGATCTATGTAAAATGAATTCTGAAATTGATATATCTAAACAATTTTAAAGCTGCAAAACAAGTAACTGGACTGATTTTAAAAAATTTGAAGGAGGAAGAGGAAAAGAAGAGCACTTGTTGCTAGAATGGATCTGCAAAAAAGACTAGTTAGTGGAATGCCAAGGGACAATGCCTTCACAAAATAGTCGTATTACTAGTGGATTCAAGCTAGATCCACAGTTTTTCCAACCCCTTCTACCTGAAAACTAACAAACAATCCTGCACAAAAACCTTATGAGATCTGGATAGAGATATATGAAAAAAGAGAGGGATTACATGCAAATAAACTTATTTAAACATGTATAATCTGAATCTTCAAACATATATGCTATGAGATATTGAAAAACAAGTAATATTACTTTCCCAACTATATTCCTATTGATTCAGCTAAATCATTCAAACCAGACAAGATTCAGATGCGGAAATTGAGAGAAAGACACCGGTAACAACAAAAGCTGCAAGACAATGTTAAATCCACACACATAAGAGAATTACATTGTTTTGGCCTCCAAATATTCACTTTATTCTAGAAGAGTAAACAATAACAACAGTACAATAGCAACAACACCTCAATCCCAGTTCTAACTCTTGGAAGAGGTTATCTGTGCTTTATTTATAGCAAAAACAGGAGATCTAGTCTAGGAGGGTCGGAAATCCCAAGGAGAGAGAGACTATAGCTACATGAGGAGTGAATTTGGGTGTAATCTGTGTCTAACTGAGCCTGATCTAAGTCTCACTGAGTGCAACTATCAATCAAAGAGTTGATTTGTTTGACACCTCAACCTGCTGACTGAAGTATCCACCAAAACTCAACCAGAGAGGCCCACACACGTGGAGGAGAGAGGGAGGGTGCAATTCCCAATATTGCATTCATAAATGTACTCCCAGATCAGCCCATATGACCTCCTTTAGTCAAGGAATTGTCAAATCCATTCAATCCCAAGCCGATGAGACTGATTTCAGTCAAATCGGAGCAAATTCTAATGATTTAGGATTTGGGGTTTTCTCCATTATTTAATTAATTTATCAATTAAATAATCAATATTTGATTTTTAGGGATTTTTGACCCGAGTGATGGAAAAATCACTCAAAACTTAGAAAAAGTGGGTCTATGGGTTTACATGGTGCTCTTAGCTTGAAAATGAGCACCCCCATGACTGAAACTGATTTTCGAGCCCACTTTTATTACAAAACCAATTTTTCCAATTAGACTATTAAAAAATAGCCTAAGTTTTGTGGAAAAAATAAAATAAAAAAAAACATAAAAAATTAAAAACCTAGGGGGACTTAGACATGTTCATATGACTCGACCATGATGCCTAGCATGTTTATACATTGACACATAGACACTATTAACCTCAATAGGCCTAAATGCCAAGCCGACCACCCCAACTTTGGAGGTGTTGAGTGAAAAACTTAGAAATTATCAGTCGTTTATTCAACAACCAATAATAACCAAGGGAAAAAACACCCTGGGCTGATCGGATTGACAAATAAAGTCTAAGAGACCGATTCATTTACAGACACTATCATGCTATAACATTTTATTACAACTCCCCCACGGGGTATGAACATGTGATATAGTACAACAATCACTTCCCAGAAGCAATTCTGAAGGTCTTCTAAAGTTTGAACAAATAATCTTTGTCCAGTTCACCAGGATCACTTGATAAAAACCACTAAGTACAACTTACGTGGTAACATCTGGTTCCAACTACGGGACGTGTGCTTGATCTGGTCATAGGTCAAGGAGAGGATACGAGAACACGAGAATATCTAGTTTATACACCCTGTAAAAACAACTCAACTTGAAAAGAAAACCTCAGTAGCACAAGCTTTATATAAAAACCAAATGAACCATTAAGCTGATTTATTTAAACAAAATAAATGTAACTAACTAATGAATTTTTTTTTTTATTATAGCTAAGTACAAAACAAAAATGCAGAAAGTAAATGCTTTTTTTTAAGGAGCTTATTTTCCTACTCTAAGCATGATATAAAAAGGGTTAAGTCTAATCAGAAATCAAATGTAACCACCTAAGCATTTTATTAAGAAATTTTTTTCCTTGTCTTTGGTTACCAGCCAAAGTAAGGATACTTTATTCAGAAAATGCAAACCTACATGATGAGCCGGAATGGGCGGGATGGATGGGAAATCATAGGCATGAATAATGTCGTCAAGCTTCTTCCCAAACTGGTAGGTGTTTGCACAGGCTGCTTCTATCCAAGACTGGATAGGGTTGATATACAAATTGGAATGATGAGGCAGATTGACTACACCATCATACTGCTCCTCAAGGCTTACCGGATGATAACTCATTGTATAAGCCCCAAGCGGCTCCAAATCATAAGGAAACTCTATATGTGAAGATGATAGTTGAGATTGATATTCTACTGACTGCATCATATATGTCTTTTCACAACACTGCTTCTCAATGTCTTCATTATTGGTACCTTTGTGCGGCTTTGCATGATATGACTCTGAATGACCATATAAGAGTCTTGAATGCTGCTCTTCTATACTAGGATTATCCTAGGTCTCGATATCCATTCTTCCCTCTATGGAAGTATAGTAGATTGGACTTCCACAAATTTCTAAATAGACACTCCCCTTTCTAGATATAGCATAGATAGGATTCTTAATAAGATATCCAAAAAAATCCCAATATTCATCACCACCATCTATGTCAGATGTGATGGATTCCCCATTGCTGATATCAAGTTCTCTTTGTCTTCATTACTGATATTGATATATGGCTCAGAATGATTATATGGATAAACTGCATGCTCCTTTTCCATATCAAAGTTTCCCAAGGCCACAAGGTCCATGCTCTCCCCTTTAGATATGCCATAGACAGAAGAATCAACAAAACCATCAAAAGTTTCTGGTTCATTATTTTCCTCTTTATTCATATCATAGACTGGATTTTCCATCAATGTCCAGGACTCCTCATCAACATCTTTGTTGGAGATAAGGGAGTCTTCATCACTTGTATCATGTTCCAAGTTATACTTGTCCTCATTTTTATACTCATCTTCTTCAGAGAAAAGGTCACAAGGTAGTAAACCTTCAAGACTGTCATCATTATATGGAGAACACATAGGAGTCCCATCATGCACATTACAGTTTTCATCATAAGTTTCACTATAAGATTCTGCAATGGTTTCATCCTTAGGTTTGTACTGTTTAACTGGTGACAAAGGGTAGGACTAGCCTACCATGTATGCATGATCAAGCTCACTTGAATTTGTTTCCTAACTATTGAACTTAGGAAGTCCATGTTCCATGACTTGATTTGCAACATAACAAGTGCTTTCTTGGTGGAATTGTTCACTTGGTCTACACCATGGAATTACTTCTTCTACCATGTTAGCTGAGTCTAACTGGTTTGGAATCCTACGATCTTGCTGAGGAAATTGTTTTTGATACATATGATTCTGCTTGGGCTGAAAGTTCCTAGGTCCATTATTCCTTTCCATTGTGATTATTCTATTTTGCATATGATTCAATTGTTAGTTTTTCAACATTCAAGCTAGCATTATGTTAGGATCTTAAACTGAGAGAATAACAAGTACAACAATCAAACACAAGAGACAATGAACACAATGTTTTTCCTTAGGGAAACCATAAATGGAGAAAACCCCGCAACTTCCTCAAAGATAGAATCAGCACAAAAGGTAAAAACCCAAAACAGTAAGATGCTCTCTCGATAATAGTAACCTTCTTCTTGTCTAACCCCAGTGTCTTCTCCTTCCTCAACTATGCGCTACACTTGAGTGTGTTTGTGATGTGTGCTAAATAGAGAGTCCAGCTCTCTATTTATACTAATCCCGGCATGACTAAAACCCTAATAGGGCGGACCTCTCTAGGAGAGTCTAATAACTGGAGAGTCTAATAACTGGATCTGGATCATCACTCGATTTGGATAATCACTGGACATCATCATTGGATCTGGATCATCACTGCTGGATCTGGATCATCACTCGATCTGGATCTCTCGAAGTCATCATAACTGGATTTGGATCATAGCTCGATCTGGATCTTCTCTGGTCATCATCATATGTGCTATCTCATGATTCTTCTTGTCACAGGAAGTTCTATAGATCCAACCTTCTTTCATGCTATTTGTAGGCCTAGCCATCATGTAGGTCTTATTCACCTACTCATCAGAATGGCCCACCCAGCACTTACATATGACCTACTCATCAGAAAGGCATGCCCAACACTCACATCTGATCATGTAGGAACCTACAATCACATCAGAAAGGCCCAGCACTCACATTCACCAGCATGATAGGACATCACTATCATCTGTGAAAATGCTTCAGCACTTACATTTGACCTGGTAGGAACCAAATCCTACACCCTCGTCAGAAAGGCATGCACTCACATCTGACTTGGTAGGAACTAAATCCTACACCCTCGCCAGAATGGCCCCTAGTCTCAGACTGAGCTACCTGGTAATGGACCAGGTGCCTCCATTCTCCCAGAGAATGGCAGTTTCCCTTATATCTGATCTGGTAGGAACCAAGTCCTACACCCTCATCAGAATGGCCTGCACTCACATTTGACCTGGTAGGAACCAAATCCTACACCCTCATCAGAATGGCTCCCAGTCCCAGACTGAGCTACCTGGTAACGGACCAGGTGCCTCCACTCTCTCGGAGAGTGGAAATTGCCCTTACATCTGACCTACTCGTCAGAATGGCCAGCACTCATATCTGACATGGGAGGAACCTAATCATTTAACCATGACAAAATGGATCAGCCCTTACATATGACCTACTCATCAGAATGGCTCTCTCAGTCCTGGACTGAGTGTTCTTGGTAACTGACCAAGTACCTCCATTTTCAGAATGGAATTCAACACTCATATCTGACATGGAAGGAACCAAGTCCTCTCACCATGACAAAATGGCTCAGCCCTTACATCTGACCTGCTTGTCACAATGGCTTCCGGACTAGTCACTTCCCCTTGGAAGGGACCTCGATCTAGAGAACACCAAGCTTCTCCCTGAAGTACTCAAACTTCACTCTGGCCAATGGCTTCGTCAACACATCAGGTATCTGATCATTCGTCGCAACATATTGGAGCTTCACTGCTCCCCTCTGCACCATATACCTGATATAGTGATACTTGATCTCGATATGCTTCGACTTGTCATGGAACACCGGGTTCTCTGACAACTTCACACAACTTTGGTTGTCACAATGTATATAAGTAGCATCCAATTGGAGATCAAATAAATCAGACAGTAGCTTCCTCAGCCATATTGCCTCACAACTAGCTGAACAAGATGTGACATAATTTTCTTCTGATTCAACGGCTTTACCCTTCTCTTTTATGTAGGCAGTGTTTCCCCTAGTGTAACATGGAATGTTGGACTTGCCTGAAGATTGCATATTCTTTTCTATTTTCTCGGCCAATTCCTAGGCAGTTTTCAGATCAGTCGGTTCTTTATCTCTCAACTGGTACCTAAACTCACCAGTGAAGGCTTCAATGTAGGATACAAGGATAGAGGCATTTTTTGGCTTGATGTCTCTAGGAAGGTTTGTAACCACACGCCTGAATTTAGTGTTAAATTCATCCATGGTTTCATTCTCCATCTTCTTTATGCTATAAAGGGCAGCAAGCAGATGTCTTGGTTCCTTCTTTTCTCCCCTCTTCTTCCTAAAACCATCTTGGAATTCACTAAGAGTTTTATATGAATCATCATATAGGTCAAGGTACCACTCTTCAACATCATCTTATAAGGATAAAGCAAAGAGCTTCATTTTGACATCGCCATGGTCATGGGCAACATCATTGCAATAACTGACCAGGTGCTTTTCAAACTTTTGAAGGTGAGACTTGGCAGTGATGGCATTATTGCCTTGAAATATGGGGAGCTTCTTGATAGCTTCTTTTGGAATGGCATGGGGAGCACCTTCTATCTAAGAAAATTCAAGGGGTTTGAATAATTCCATCATTTCTTGAGATTGGTGAACATGACTCTCTACAAATATGTGATGGATATCTGAGAGGGATTGGTCTCCTAAATTTTCAAGGTTTCTATGAGAGGTCTTCCTATTCAATATTTCCCCAATAAAACTTTTGGGATTAGGGAGAGGATTGAATAAATGATGACGGTTTCTACGGGTAGAAATTATTGAAGCAATGTTAGACAATGGAGTCACCAGATGGATCGAGTTTTAATTTTTATGTTTTTTTAAAGACAAGATCAATCAATTTTTTTTATCTTTTTAGTTGTTTAGAAAAAATTTAAGCTAAGTCGTACTCGGGAATAAAAATATTTATCCCCGGCAGGGGCGCCAAAAAGTATTTTCATCTTTCACACACCTGGGTTACGTGGCAGAAATCTTCAAGCCACTGGGTGTGTCCTTGGGGGCAAGTCTCGAGTCAAGGCTTTCACCTTGTTCTTGACTCCTTCGTTCAGGCTAACTCCTAACGAAGCCAAGGTGGGTAGAACCTATTAAATTATTAAGGCTAATTACTTAGTGTGATAGTGTTATATTGATTAAGTTGTTTAGGAGTTTTGAAATTAACCAATGGAAACAAAAGATAACAAGATGCAAGATTTAAAGCAGATAAGCACAGTAATGACACTCAATATATATATAATCAAAAGAATTGGTCAAATAAATCACCAGTGCCTTAAATGGAGTCAATAGAGAAAATAATGTGCTTGCATGTGCTTGAAAGAATGTTTTTCAAATGTCTCTTGGTAGATTTTAAATTAATGTGGAATGTGAATGAATTAAATTAGGCAAAATGGGGACTCTAGATATACCCGAGGGGTACTTGGAGTATGTCCAAAAGTGAAATTTCTTGGCTACCTACAAGGTGCTTGTGGGTTGGAATAGAGTCTCGGATACTGTTGTTCATAACGCAACCATCAGGGTGTGACAGAGATCAGCACCTTGAGGTCACTTTCCAGTTGTTCCCACTCCATTTGGTATTTTTCCACCGCTTACAGTTTGTTCAAGGCGTTGGATTTTTCGCCTAATGTTTTGTCAATTTGGGAGGTGAAGACTAATTAATATAGTCACTCAAGTGATTTTGATGCATCTTGACTGATCGGACGAATCGTAGCCAAGTACAGAGCATACACACTGGAGTCTTTGTTATTTTTAGAAAATTTTAAAAGAGGTGTTCTTATAAAAAAGAAAACCCTCTAGGAACCTCTTTCGGTCCAAGTGGACCTCAATCGGGGATTCAAGGAGGGGTTGATTTTATTATGATTATTAAAACAATTAATCATAGCATATGAAGCATAAACAAATAAGCAACCCACAATTTTCTAATTAGACTACCACGACCCTTTCTTCACCTTTCAGCTCAAAAGGAGGCTTGTGGGGTAAGTATTAAAATTACTTTGAAACCACCAGATATGGAATATGTCAATGAATATAAGTCAAATTATACCAACCCTGCATATTAGAACTGCACTAGATTGAAAAAAGATGAAAAAATGTAAAAAATGACACGGACACGAATCCCCCTGGGGGGATGGTGAATAGGATCGAAAGAGCCTATTCGAAGAGATTTTTTCTTTTTATTAGCAGAAATTACAATATCAGCAAACTGAAATTAATCCACTTGGTCCTTATATGGAATGAGACCAAAGGTTTACAAATTCTGAAATTTTGAAATTTTGGGAAGACAGAGACCCCTTAGGGGGTTTCGAATGGTCCAAAAATTCTTTCTGGACAAAACCTCCTCCTCTTTTCTGTTATACCTGCTAAAAAACAACAAGCTTATCACAGTTAAATATGCCCAAAATTACTTTGAAAGTACTTTTGGATCATAACACACTTTTTACCCAAAAATTCTATGTTAAAACTAGTTTTTAAAGAAGGGGAAAAAGAACCAAGGAAAGCAAGCTTTCCTTGGGATATTTGCCTGATTTTTGGGAATCTAATATGAAGCACTTAAATTTATGAATATATATTTTTATATTATAAGGAAACAACCATGCATTCAACAAGCTTTAGATCTACTTTCACAGCCTTGAAAAATGACAATTTTCCCTAAAACTAGATCTAGAGTGCTTGTAAAATTTATTTAGGAATGAGATCTAGTTTATGAGATTTAAGGCAGCAATATCTATGTAAAATGAATTATGAAATTGATAGATCTAAAAAATTTGAAGGAGGAAGAGGAAAAAAAGAGTGCTTGTTGCTGGAATGGATCTGCAGAAAAGACTAGTTAGTGGAATGCCGAGGAACAATGCGTTCACAAAACAGTCAAATGCCCAGTGGATTCAAGCTAGATCCACTCTTCTTCCAACCCCTACTACCTGAAAACTAACAAACAATACTGCACAAAAACCTTATGAGATCTAGATAGAGATATATGAAAAAAGAGAGGGATTACATGCAAATAAACTTATTTAAACGTGTATAATCTGAATCTTTAAACATATATGCTATGCGATATTGAAAAAAAAGTAATCTTACTTTCCCAACTATACTCCTATTGATTCAGCTGACTCATTCAAGCCAGACAAGATTCAGATGCAGAAATTGAGAGAAAGACACCGGTAACAACAAAAGTTACAAGACAACGTGAAATCCACAGACATAAGAGCATTACACCATTTTGGCCTCCAAAGCTTCACTTTATTCTAGAATAGTAAACAATAACATTAGTACAATAGCAACAGCTCCTCAATCCTAGTTCTAACTCTTGGAAGAGGTTGTTTGTGCTTTATTTATAGCAGAAACATGAGATCTAGCCCGGGGGGGCTCAAATCCCAAGGAGAGAGAGACTGCAGGTGCATGTGGAGTGAATCTAGGCTTCATCTGTGTCTAACTGAGCCTGATCTGAGTCTCATTGAGAACAAATATCAATCGAAGAGCTGATCCGTCTGACACCTCAACCTACTGACTGAAGTATCCACTAAAACTCAACCAGATAGGCCCACACGTGTGGAGGAGAGAGGGAGGGCGCAATTCCCAATATTGCATGCATAAATGTACTCCTAGATCAGCCCAGATCACCTCCTTTAGTCAAGGAATTGTCAGATCAAGTCAATTCCAAGCCGATGAGACCGATTTCAGTCAAATTGGAGCGAATCCCAATGATATAGGATTTGGGGTTTTCTCCATTATTTAATTAATTTATCAATTAAATAATCAATATTTGATTTTTAGGGATTTTTTACTTGAGTGATGGACAAATCACTCAAAACTTAGAAAAAGTGGATCTACGACTTTACATGGTGCTCTTAGCTTGAAAATAAGCACCCCATGACTGAAACTGATTTTTTGAGCCCACTTTTATTACAAAACCAATTTTTCCAATTAGACTATTAAAAAATAGCCTAAGTTTTAAGGAAAAATTAAAATTAAAAAAAACTTTAAAAATTAAAAAAATTAAAAAAATTAAAAACCTAGGGGGACTTAGACATGTTCATATGACTTGACCATGATGCCTAGCATGTTTATACATTGACACATAGACTCTAATAACCTCAATAGGACTAAATGCCAAGCCAACCACCCCAACTTTGGAGGTATTGAGTGAAAAACTCAGAAATTATCAGTCGTTTATTCAACAACCAATAATAACCAAGGGAAAAAACACCCTAGTTTGATCAGATTGACAAATAAAGTCTAAGAGACCGAGTCTTTTACAGACACTATTACGCTAGAACATTTTATTACAACTCCCCCACGGGGTATCAACATTTGATATAGTACAACAATCACTTCCCAGAAGCAATTATAAAGGTTTCTGAAGTTCGAACAAATCATCTTTGTCCGGTTCACCAGGCTCACTTGATAAAAATCACTAAGTACAACTTACATGGTAACATCTGACTCCAACTGAAGGACGTGTGCTTGATCTGTTCATAGGCCAAGGAGAGGATACGAGAACACCAGAATCTATGGTTTATACACCCTGTAAAAAAATATCAACTTGACAAGAAAACCTTAGTAGCACAAGCTTTATATAAAAACCAAATGAACCATTAAGCTGATTTATTTAAACAAAATAAATGTAACTAACTAATGAAAAAAAAGTTTTATTATAGCTAAGTACAAAACAAAAATGCGGAAAGTAAATGCTCTTTTTCAAGGAGCTTATTTCGCCTTATGTTATTGACGGGGTGGATGGACCTTGGGTTTTTGGGGGTTTATTGGTCAATAGTGAGGATTTTGCTCCTTCAAAAAACCCTAGGATTCCCAATGCATGGGTCATTATTGATAGGTCATATCCTTTCTCAAGTGTTAACTAGGGGGATTCCCCCTCTCTCAATTACGTGTCACTCAAAATGCATTTACTATTATTCTCAAATAGAGTTTCTAACAATCCTTCTGTGTCTCCCATTTCCCCCATTAGACATCAGAATGTGACCATACGCAATAACAAGAAAAAAGGAAGAAAATTGGTTATGTACCCTCTGTTGCAAATGTGATTTCCAATGGAGGGGACTATATTCCTCTCTCAAAGAGGCTTCAAGATGATATTGGTTCTAATTCCTCCTTTATCATCCTTAACAATTCTTAGGCTCCTAGAGCGTTTTTTCCCACAACTAAGGGTGCTTAATGTTAATTGTATCCTTCAATATAAGGGGATTTGGGGGACATTCTAAAATCATATCCCTCTAAACAATTTAGTTTTTGTTAAGATGACATTGTATTATTTTAGAAAAAGTTGTGTTCGAGTTCTTCTGCTATCATGGATTTCTCTAAAAAATATATGAGTGAGAAGTTTGTGCCACTGGTACCATTGGCCTTTCGGGTGGTCTATTGTCTAGCTAGAATCCCTTATCTACTTGTATGAAACCCTTCCATACTTGTGGGGATATTTCACTGGAAGGAAAGTTGAAGGGGTTTAATCATTCCCTCTCTATCCTTAGCTACTATGCCCCTTTTAAAGACCGAGAATATTTTTGGAATCCTGTTGAGAATAGTGGACTATTAAATATCCCTAATCTCATCATTGTAGGTGACCTTAATTTTAGTCTCTTTGTTGCTAAAATTTGGGGGTGAAAAACCTAGATTGGATCCATTGTTAGATATTTTATTACAACTATTCCAAATACATCAATTAGTGGACATTGTTCCAACAAAATTTGCACAACCTAGCACAAACGGTCATTGTGACAAAGATGGTATCAATATGAGGCTGGACATGTTTCTTTTTTTTCAGAATCTATGGATAGATATCAGGATTGGGTTATTATCTCTTATGTATGTGATCATAATCCTTATAAATGTCTCCAGCTGGATGGAAATATTTATGTGCATAGATATCCTTTTAAGTTCAATCATAGTTGGTTGCAAGGCGATGATTTTGTACTCTGATCAAATCCAATTGGAATTTCCTAGGTGACCCTAATGAACCTGATGCTATGAAAAGGGTGGTGAGGAAGTTAAAAGATTTAAAACACCCAGTGGCAGGGTGGGAAAAAGATAAAAAGAAATGGGAGTCTCATGGGATGGTTAATATCGAAGCTCGTATCAACTAGGTTTGTATTTTGTTCATTGGGTATTCTTTCTAAGGAGGATAAATTACAGCTTTTTGAGATGGAAATTCAGAAATATTTCCCAGTAAAACAAGAAGAAATGGATTAGTAGCTAAACATTCATGCAATTTGGATCTCGCAAGGTGATAATAACATGAAATTATACCATAGTTATGCTTCTTACAGGGAAAACTAGAATAATATTTGGGAGCTACGGAATGGTCTAGGAAACTAGTTCACTTATCAACAAGATCTTGAAAAGGTGGTTCTATGGCACTTTTCAAAAAAAATTAAACACCCGAGGGGTTCTCCTATCTTGGATCAGTTAAAATTTATCTCTACCTTCCCTTCTTATTTTTCTAAGGAAGGTTTTATATTGGAAGGCCTGTCTTATTGGAAGAAATTGAAAAGGTCTTGAAATATTTTGCTAAGGACAAAAGTCTCGAGCCCAACTGTGACCTGTGGAATTTCACACAACCTTCTTTGATCTATTAAGGGATGAATTACTATAGGTTGTGGAACAATATAGATCTGAAGCTTTTGTTTTTGGCGTTCTAAATGCTATGTCTGCCACTCTTGTTCCCATAATAGATAAACCAGAATCCTTTGTGGACTATCGTCATATTTCTCTTTGCAACCTTATGTACAAAATTATATATAAAACCATCTCTAAAATTATCAAGCCAAATCTTGTTTGAGGTCATCACTAAAGAGAAATTTGGTATCCTTGATAATCAACAGATTTTGGATGTTGTGGAAATCAACCATAAGTGACTTCACTCCACTAAAGTAAAAAATTTGTATGCACTGATACTAAAGATGGTCCTGATACTAAAATTTTTAAAAAATGCATATGAAAGAGTGAATTGGGGTTTTTCAAGACTCTTACTCCTGCATATTGGTATTCCTTTGAGTGCTTCAAACTGGATTATGGCTTGTATTTCCTCAACCTACTTTGTAGTCCTCACCAATCGATCTCCTATGAGGTTCTTCAAATGCTCCAAAGGACTCAAACAAGGTTTTCCACTTTCTATGTTTCCCTTACTACTGGTCATTGAAGGTTTGAGAAAATTGATCAAACTTGCTAAAAGAGAAGGTAACTTACAGGGTATCAAATTCTCCTCTTCTTTATATTTAACCTGTCTCCTATTTTTGGATGATGCAATCATTTTTTGTGTTGGCTCGATAGAGGAGTGGTTTAAATTCATAGAAATTATTAACCTCTTTTGTGTTTCCTCGGAAGTGAAGTGTTTCTAAATAAACCTTTCTCATGAATGGATTTGATCACAGGGTTTTGGAATAGATTGCCTCTGTATTTCTTTTCATGATAGAAAATGGAAAAAGGATTTAAATTTTTGGGTTATAACTTGAAACCCCTCCCTTATAGAGTGTGGTATTGGTAGTGGCTTATTAAAAATTTGAGAAATGAATTAGTCACTAGTCATTTATATTTCTCTCTATGGGAGGAAGGCTGACTCTTTTCTGATCGGTGTTGGTGGGGATACCAATATATTGGCTATCCTTGGGAGAAATTTCCTTTATATTATAGGTTATAAGAAAAAAATTGTTTAAATTTCTCTAGTCAGGGTCTGGTGTTGGGAAAAAAATTCATCTTGTTAATTGGGAAAAATTATCCAAAACAAAGTATTTAAGTGGATTGGGTTAAAAAAAAAAAATTGGTTTAGTATGGATGTCTAGTTGAAGAGTATGTGATGAAGTGTTTTTGGTATCGGTTTATGGAAATAAGCTAGCCATGCAAAATATTTCAATATATCCTCTCTATCTCACTAGTATAAAATGAGAGATAAATGACAAGGCAACTAAAAAAGTTGCTCACCGCAGTTTTTACAAGGTATAAATGACCAAACTTGAGTGAGAAAACTAAAAATGACCAGAGGAATGACCAATTGGGTGACGCGATAAAATATATGACTAGATAACAAGTAACTAAAATAAAAAGGATCGCATAAAAATAACATTAAGAATATGAATTGGTCATTTATTTGGTCACTGTTAGTTGTGTCACTCTGACAATGGAAAATTTCAATTTTCACAATGAATTTGTACAATTTTCTAAATTTTAACACTAGAAATAGATTCGAGACCCAAGACCCCTAAAGGGTCTCCAAATCCATCTGTAGCGTTAAAATTTAGTAAATTGTAACATTGTAGATAGATTTAGAGACATGAGCTAAAGTCAAAACATGACACCATAGGAAAACCTACTGAAATTTTTGCAAGATAATTTTGTCTATATCATAACATCTAGTTCAATGTGCTTATCATGTCCATATTTTATTTTTCCATTTTTGTTTTTGTATTAACCCTTCAATAGATTCGCCAAGTTGCATCATGTGCATCATCGTAGTGTGGTTGAGTCGAGTCTTGAATTTTTATTGTCTTTCTACCCTATCGGTATTGTCATGTTGTGAATTTGGCATCATTATGTTTAGCTCATCATACTAGTCATCTTCATATTTTGTTTGAACAAAACCATTGTTGTTTGACCCTCTTGGAAGTCTGTTAAATTTTCGACAAGTTCATGTGTTTTGTGTCATCATGATGTTAGCTAAAAATTGTCAATTTCAAAAAATCCAATAATTCTCCATATGCATCCAATCATCATGGTTCTTCTCTCACTTGATTTCCGTAAGTTATAAAGACCCCCCGGGTCTCTCTCATGCAAAAAATTGCCAATATCCTGCATTTAAAAAGAAGAAGAAAAGTCCTCCATTTTTGTAAATTTCTTTTAACGGTTGTTGAATGTACCCATATCTATAATTTCATAATTATTTGGTAAATATTATGTTTGTATTTTACTATGTCAACAAAATCCACACACAGACACACACACACGCATATAGAAAGACAATGTTATAATTGTTTGGTAAATATCTATAAATAAAAACAGTCAATGCTCCAAAACTAAGATCTAATACATTTAACCCTATTTTGTCCTAATAAATTAGATAGGACATATCTCTTAATATGAAGAAAAAAGAATGAATCTAAAATATCAACAATATCTTTGAATTTATAAATATAACTCTAATAAAGATTAGAGATTTGACATTTTATGGATGCTTCCTCCATTCTATTGAAGTCAGGTTCAAAGTATTAATAACAGTTATTTCTAGTCCCTTAGATACAAAATCCAATGGTGAACATGACCCCAGTGGATGGCCGTAAATGCTGCAACAAATTCAAATGAAAATGAAAGTAATCTCTTTGTTTTATCTTCTCATATTTCTCCTCTGTTTCTCATCATTGTGATCTTCAAACCTCCATATTTCATCATGTAGAATCCACTCACACTAAGTTGATATTTCTAGTCGAATTTGATAGAAAATAATCTGATCGCCATTAGAATTCCATGGTTTTCCATTATGATTGTAGAAACTGATGCAATCTAAGCTCGTGATATTTGATACCAGTTCATGGATTGGACGTAGTATGTCCCTTATGGGCATGATAAAAAATAGGATTATATGAAGTGTTGAGAGGGGGATCATTAAATATGTAAGATCGATATGGGTCTTTCAGGAGTTCATTGGTGTTCAGGAGTACTTAGGTCAACAATGGAGGTTTTGGGATTAGAATGATTTCGAGTTTCAGGTTTCCTTGATCGAGTTTCTATTATAAAATGAATAGGGGAAATGGTTTCCAAGTGTAATGGCTCACTAAACTATTTGTTGCAAAAGTAATGATGGATAAAGAAGAAGAGAAAGAGATTCTCCTTAGCAGGATGAGCAGACCGCCCTCCTTCAACTCTTGCTTGCATGGTGTGTTCAGATAGCTAGGCATGTTGGGACAGATCTGCCATAGCAAGTTGTAGGTCATGGAATTGATGGA